>JAWMAG010000110.1:0-398150 GCA_037013455.1 Ceratitis rosa | reverse complement strand
AACGGATACTCCGTTATAAAAATAATAATGTACGTTTTATTCCTCAAATATTTTACTCTCATTCATTCGCTCTTCTAAATATCATTTACTAATACCTATTGCATATGCCTTGAGAGTATCCCAAACACGAATGCATTCGTGCAGCTGTTTAGTGTATATACTGGTATGTACGAGTATTAAAAGCTTAAACTAGAACGAAGGGAAAAATGTTACAAAATATGCTAAATAAATTTTCAGAAAGCTTATATGTGATTATGTACTTATGAAGAAAACTTAGTTTTTGTTGTGAGAAACAATTACTGTAATTTGCCCTTTAAAAACTCTGAATATATACCTATATGGTATATTGTATTATATTATACCTTCTGCTCAAGAAAACAAAAACGGTTAATTATTCTTCAATATTTATTTTATCCCCTTCAAAATAGTCACCATTACAGGCGATACACATATGCCACCTTTTTTTCCAATCTTCATAACACTTCTGGTAGGCCGCTTTAGGTATGGCTTTCAGTTCCTTCTTCGAATTCTCTTTTATGATTTCAATCGATTGAAAATGCTTAGCGTAAAATTGCTAATGCCATAGGCAACTCAGACAAGCTCGTACTCAATATTTTAAATGGAGAATTACATATGAAAATGTTGCTTGGAAAGTTAGTGCCGCACACGTTAACCATTCAACAAAAACTGGATCGAAATCAAATCTCTCAGCATTTTATGCAGAGGAAAACCAATTTCCTGCTTCATTTTATAACTATGGATCAGACTTGGAACTACCATCGTGATCATAAATTGAAACAAGGACGCTTACAGCGGACTAAAGCTGGTTGTTCAACTCCAAGGCAAGCAAAGTCACACAGATCAGCAAAGAAGGTTATGGCATCAGTTTTTTATGTGAATATTTTCGATTTTTGACATTTTCGATTGATTTCTTTAATTTTTATTCCATTTCTATAGCAGTTTACTATAACTATTAGTTCAAACGGGGAGTATAGTGAATCTATGTGTAGAGTTGTGTTGTATGCAAAAGTGTTATATGGAATCTATCTGTCCCATTCAAAATCTTCTGCAAAGGAAAGTAGGTATTCACTTAATGTCCTATGATTTTTTTCAAGGGCGTCCATTGTTTAGAAGTTCACACATGTTATGCATTAATTCATTTACAAATTCTGTACCTCTGTCTGATTTTAGGTTTTTTATACGGATGTATTAAAATTAGCTGTTCGACGCCGTTTTTGCTTCTTTATTTGCATTGCATTGTTAATATATATCTGTACCCATTCGAAATGCGTAATGGGCTAACTCTGTTTATGCCTACTGTATCAAATGTGTTTGTTGGTGTATCTGTCACTACATGTGACTCATTTATAAGTTTTGATATTTTATTTTGCGTACATGCTGCGCAATTATTTATGAATTCTTTAACCATTTGTCGCATGTTTTTCCAAATGTATCTTAACTTAACTTTAAAATTGTCTTTCTATTTCCTTGAGTGAAATTCATCAATTAATTTATATTGTATTATAGTACTTTTTATATGTACTGCAGCTTTATCTTATCTTATATGCATATAAAAATCTTATGTTCGCATGGAAAGTTCCAAAAATCGCCAAAAGTTACAAACCAAAAGACTTGAAATTTCATCAGATTGTTTCTATGATACCTGGAAAAGTATACAAGAAAAGTGTACAAGAAAAAGTGGACCGAGGACTGGCCTATTCGAAAAAAACTCTCATGTCGCGGAACGGGTGCTCTCCAAAAGTTAACGGTAGATTGACTTGAAATTTCGTCAGATTGCTTCTATGATACCTGGGTTGACCAGGGACTGACCTATTCGAAAAAAAGTTATTTATATTTGCGACAGCGAAGCGTTGCAGGGTACAGCTAGCATGTATATAAAAATCATATGTCCGCATGGAAAAATCCAGTAGTTTCCGAAAATCTCCAAAAGTTACCGACCGTATGAATTGAAATTTCAATTGAAGTGGACCGCGAGCTGACGTATTCGAAAAAACTCTACTGTTGCCGCGAAACGGGTGTTCTCCAAAAGTTACCAACCGAATTACTTGAAATTTCGTCAGATTATTTCTATGATTACTGGGATGGTTTTTTCCAAAAACAAAATTCGGGAGTAGACCGCGGGCTAACCTATTCAAAAAAACTCTTATGTCTGTTTGTAACAGGTGGTCTCAAAAAGTTAACGGCCGATTGACTTGAAATTTCGTCAGATTGCTTCTACTATGCGTGGGAAAATTTTGGGAAGTGGACCAGGGACCGACCTATTCGAAAAAATTTATGGTTTGACTTACTTAAAATTCGGAACATAGGTAGCCTTATGCTTAGATTAACAGGAAGACCACATTTCTCTCCGAAAAGTGGACCAGGGACTGACTTATTCCAAAAAATTTCTTACGGTCCGATTTAGTTGAAATTCGGTACACAGATATCTTTTTGCTTAAGTAAACAGGAAGACTACACTTCTCTCCGGAAAGTTGATCAGAGACTGACCTATTCAAAAAAAATAATTATGGAACGGACTACTTGAAACTCGGTACAAAGGTGTATTTTTGCTTAAATTAACATGAGGACTCTACTTCTCTCCGTGAAGTGAGCCAGAGAATTTAGGGATCTCATTATTCGAAATTCGGTACATAGGTGTCTTTTTGCTTAGATTAGCATGAGGACTACACTTCTTTCCGGGAAGTGGACTGGGGACTGACCTATTAAAAAAAAGTTATTTATGGATCGAATTACTTGAAACTCAATATATACGTGGCTTTTTTTTTAGATTCTACTCTCCGGGAAGAGAACCAGCGACTGAATTATTGAAAAAAGAATTATTTATGGTTCGGCTTACTTGAAATTTGATGCAGAGGTGGCCTTTTGCTAAGATTAACAAGAAGACTATTTTTCTCTCCGGGAAGTAGACCGAGGACTTGCCTTTTAAAAAAATCGGACTGTTACTCTCTCCGTGAAGTGGGCCAACGTCAATGGTAAAACCAAAAATGTTGTATTACCCAAGAATTGAGTAAATAAAGTCATGATAAAAAGATATCCCATTTGAAAATCTCATACATTCAATGAGTATGTGCGACAGCGAAGCGTTACATGGTATAGCTAGTATGCTAATATTTGTATTGGCACGCTTTTATTTTTCTCGAGCTCATTATATTTTCTTTAAATGTATTCATTTATATATTCTTAAATATGTTTTCTTGTTCCTAAAGGGTTAGCTCCTTTGTCTGTGAACTGTGCATAGAACTGTGTAGTTCTCAAACATTGAATCCCATTTCAAAGGGTTACTTGCACTTCATTTTCAATTATATTAACAATCCCACAAATTTTATTTTGAACTTTAAATTTCAATCTTTTAAGAATTTCCTAACGTAATTTTTTATGTAGACCACAAAAGAACATTTTCGCCATATTTTACTTTATGGTTTCCTTAAAGGAAAAAATGTAGCGCAGGTTGCTAAAGGGTTGCATAATTTATATGGTGATATGGCCTTAAGAGAAACACAATGTCGAAGTTGGTTAGTTTAATTCCGTTCGGGAGATTTTTCACTCAAAGATAAGCCACGTTCAGGACGGCCAAGTGAAGTTGATGATGACGAAATCAAGGCTTTGATCGAATCGGATCGTCATGTAACTGAGCGTGAGATTAGAGAGTAGTTAAATATTCCAAAATCAACCGTTCATTATCATATACGACGTCTTGGACTGGTAAAAAAAACTTGATATTCTGGTACCACTTGAATTGAAAGAAATTCCTCTAACAAACCGCTTCAACGCTTGTGGTATGTATCTTAAACGCAATGAATATGATTCACTTTTGAAGCAAATCATAACTGGAGATGAAAAATAGATTGTTCACAATAACGTCAACCAAAAACGATCATGGTCCAAGCATAATCAAGCGCCACAAACCACTTCAAAGGATGATATTCTCCAAAAGAAGATTATGCTGTCAGTTTGGTGGAATTGGAAGGGTGTGGTATACTTTGAGCTGTTTCCAAGGAACTAAACAATTAATTCGGATGTTACACATCTTTCACTCGCCAAAGACTTTGCACCGCCAGACTATCATTCGTTTCGATCTTTGCAGAACTCATTAAATGGTAAAACCTTCGAAAATGACGGGGCTATAAAATCGCACTTGGTTCAGTTCTTTGCAGATTAAGGCCAGAAATTATTTGAGCGTGAAATAATTATGTTGCCGGGAAGATGGCGAAAGGTCATTCAACAAAATGGTAATTGCATAGTTGATTAAAGTTCAGTATAAAATTTAAAAAAAATGTATTTACTTTCTTTTGAAAAATCGCCGGTTTCTTTTGGGGCAACCCAATATTTTCTCGCGACAAACATTCTCTTGTTTGCGCCTTATTTTCATTAGTTTTTAATGTGTGCGTTGTTTCTTTGGTAATTTGTGCAACCTTGCTCTTTGTTAAAATGTTAATATGTTTTTCTTTTGTTATGTCATTATTTTTCGTTTCATTGGGTATCATAGCTTTTAAAATGTCGCTATCTAATTTGATGCGTGACAGTAGATCTATATTTGTATTTATATTTACTTGTTTGTATTGTATATAATTTCAAAGTCATAATCTGCTAAATCTACTCGTATTCTTGTCATCTTTGATGACGGATTTCTATGTGAAAATAGTGATACTAATGGTCTATGGTCGGTCACAACTATGATTTTTTTACCGTATAGGTATATTCAAAATTACAATAGTTAATTCCCCAATGAATTGCTAACAATTCTTTTTCTATTATATTTTTGTTTATGTCATGTTTTCGCAAAGGATTTTTAAGTATTTTATAGTTATTATCGATATTTTGCCTGCATTTTCTGCGCTAACTTAATTTCGGGAAATGAAAATTTTATGGTATTTGATTCAGTGGTCGCAGGACCACCATATAGGGTATTTAAGCCAAAAGCCTTTAAAATTTGAGAGCCACTGTGCGGTTGTCATAATTAGCGCTGTGCCTTTATGCACATTCGAAAATAGATATAAGCATAAACGGAATAACAGAACGGTAAATAAGTTTTCGCAATCCCTTTTTTTGCGTGGAAACATAGACATACATTAATATGTATGTACAATATGTTTCTAAATATTTCATGCTTCCAACATACCTGTATTTCACTTGATTTTAGACTTTTTGTTTCTTGGATTAATATTCAGTTTCAATATAAATATTATTAAGCATATTTAACATATTGGAATAAGCAAATTTACACATTTACACAGTCGTTTTTGAATGAAATGTGTTCACAGATTTTGAGGGTCCTGAGGTGCGACCGTTCTTGAGGAGAATATTATCGCCTTTTTTGAGAGTTGGATGTTGTTTGTTCCAGCGGGATGAGTACTTTTGAGTTTTTTGCCAGGAACCGGGGGATCTGAACGCCGACTGCGTAAATTTCCTGTAGTGTGAGCAGTGTCGTAATAGAGTACTGGTGTTGCTGATTAGACTTAAGATTTCCTTAATTCAATATTACATTTATGTTCTTAACTTTGATTTACTATTAATCTTGATTTACTCTTAAAATATTACTGAATTTATAAGCATGGTATCACTTCAATTTATTTCGTTAAAAGTCTCGAATTTTAACGAAGCGTTTATATATGCATTTTCTGTACTCCATTTTTGAACTCATTTTGTAAAGAACGTTTGAAAGAAGAAAACGAGAAGTAAGTCTTTGGCATTGTTAAAAGAGTTCTTTATTTATACTTATTAATACCTGATTTTTAGATATTAAAACTGTGCTGTTGATTTGATTGTTAAAACTCAATAAACCGCTTGTTTGAAATAATCGTTTATGTTGATATTCTTTCGGACGTTTTTCGCTGCCGCAACATTTTTTAATATTTCTCCTCTCTACGTAACCTGTTGACGCGAGAATCCAATGAATCATTATAATCTTCGAAGCAAGATACAGAATATGCCAAGCCAGTTGCCAAATAATCAGATGGATTCGTCACACGCAAGTACTGAGATGGAATCAGCCAGCGAAGGAGAAATGGACGCCATGCCCACACAAACAGATAAGTCAATAAGTGATTTACAGAAACAAGTATTAGAGTTACAACACTCACTAGCAGCGTCTGAGAAAGAAAGATTTGATTTAAAGAATTCCTTTGCCATACAATCTAAATTTAGCGTCAATTCTGCCGACGTAGCCTCTATTAACCCCCATTTTGCCAATATCAGCTCTGCCAACGTCAATTCTGCCGACGTTATTCATGCCAATACGGCTTATGCCAGTGCAACTTCTGCTGCTGTTAGTTCTGCCAACACTAACGCAGCCGAAATTTTCTCTGCCAATGTCAACGTAGAAAGTGGTAGCTTTGCCAACGCTATCACTGCCGATGTTTCAACAGTACGATCTACAGCCAACATCGCCTCTGCCAATAGTAATTTCTTAAATTTAGTCCCCAATAGCCATGTTACATTCGCCAGTGGTAATAGTTACCAACAAATAGCCGTCAGAAACCCAAAAGTCACTAACTCCGGATTACTACCAAATTTCGCAACCTACGCCGACAGTATTAGCCCTGTGAGCACCCATTTCGTAAATCATAACTTTAATAATTTTTCCATTAATAACGCTTATACATCAACTGCCAACTATCCGCCGAATACCTATAGAATACATCCCCAGTTTGCTTCTAGCCAAATAGGCGCTGGAGTTCGTGAATCTCATACGAACAGTTTGCCACAATCAATAAATATACAACAACCACATATTCGAAAACTTCTAGATTTGCCTGAGTTTAATGGATCACCAGAAGAATGGCCAATATTCTTTGCGGCCTTTAAAGAAACTACTGCCATGTATATGTACACCGATCTGGAGAATTTGTTTCGTCTACAAAAAGCTTTAAAAGGATCAGCTAAACATAAAGTAGAATCATTGTTTATCCATCCATCAAGTGTAAATACTGTGATATCTACGCTGGAATTTAATTTTGGACGTCCACAATTATTAATTCGTAGTCAAATACTTAAAGCCCGTGCCTTTCCACCTATCACCGGAGGGAAATTGATCGATATAATCGCCTTTAGTACAATGGTAAGCAACTTTACAGCCTTTTTGGAGAATGCCGGTGCTGCTGCACATTTAACAAATCCGACGCTTTTAGATGAATTGGTGAGTAAACTTCCTATGAGCAAACGTGAAGAATGGGCTCGCTACGTCTTTTCCTTGAGGTTATCCTATCCAAGTATTAGAAATTTTAATAATTGGCTGCAAGAAAGAGCAATGTTTATTTCAATAGCAGCAAAGTTTTTTCCACCAAAGATTTCGAATGTAAATGATCAGCTGATTTCGAAACCGAATAAGTCTCTAAAGCCAGTGTTGGTAATGACAGAAATAAAGTGCGGTTACTGCCAAAATAATCATCATTTATAATAATTCGGTTTCGAAATCAGCTGATCAACGTTGGGCGCCAATTTGTCACCTCCGCTTTTTCTTATAAACAATATGTATGTGCGTATGTTCATACGTACGTACATATGTTTACCTACAGTGGCTGTTGGTCAAGCGCCTACCAACAACCACACACGTCAACAAAACAAACTACCGCACAAAAAGGAGATGACAAAACTAACAAAGCGACCGGCCAGCTTAGTGAAGACGGCGTGGGTCGCTATCTACGTACAATAACAAAACTATGCGCAAAAACCAACCAAGTGAAATGATCAACGCTGACTTAGAAAAACGAATGCACGACAACAATTAAGCAATGATATAAGACAGAATAAACAAAATATATTTTTGGGGTGCATCCGAGGTGTTGTCCAACCAAACTGGTTACGAACCCACTCGCACTACTCCCGTGCTGCCGGGGGTAACTTTAACCCGCCTGTATGACTATGCTCTGGGTGCGGGATGCTATAAGGATGGGTATGGAGTAAACGAAGAAAGCAACACTGTCGGCACGACAAAAAGTGGACAAACCATAAAACAACAAAATGATACTTATTAGTTGCTCGGTCGGGTGTGAGTACCCAACTTCGGTGCTCCTCCGATGATGCCGCCAAACTCCAGCTCCGCCACTATCCAATTCACTGGTATGAATTTTTGGGCTTCAACTGCCCTCTCTGCCTCTCCTGGCTAAACACAAAAATCACGTATGTTGCCTCTAATGGCAACACTCTACTATTTATGTTTTTTTTTTTTGTTTTTTTTTACTCTCTGCTCGCACGCCTGCGCGAAAAGATGTGCTCACACTTTCGAAGAGAAAACTACAAGAATCTGATCTGGCACGCACTTGCGAGCCAGTGAGTGTGTGTGGTACCCAATCAATTGGCGCCGCCCCCATTACCCAAAGGGACAGAGTTGTATAGCGCACGCCACCATGGCACACCAAGTACACTGGGATAATTTTCCCCTCGCCGTATAATAGACAGTCGACACCCCTTTTTACGGAATACCCGCGCAAAGCATTCCGTTTCCCTAATATTTGTTAGTGGAGGAACCGTTTTGACGAACATCTCCTTTTGGAGACTTATACCACTGGGTAGGCACACACCGAGTGCAACCGTGCCAACAATTCATGGCTTCATTTTACACAACTAATTGCCGACAGATGCCACTGCCAACGCTTGGAGTGAAAGGAATATTTGGGGTTTCGGGGTCACTGATTATTATCAGATTATTGTCAGATTTTCAAAATTCACAATGATAAATCTGATAAGCTGGAACATCACAAATAATTCAAACCTATTCGCAGATGTGCTCTTTGTATATTGGAAATTTTTTAACAACAAAGAATGCTTTGGAGTAAGATAATATGAAATCAACATATAAAAAAATGTCATTTGGTTTGACTTTGCACTTAAAAATCGGGAGTGTTCTTGAATAAAAATGGATTTTCTTAAACGTAATTGTTTTTGCTACGTATGTGTATTTTTTGCTTCCGCGGATCATTTACGAAATTGAGCAAAAAGTGTTATTAAAGGTTATGAAAGTTAATTTTGCTTGGCATTTATTCCAAACTTATTGTATGTGCCAGAAGTGGTTTGTGAGTACTGTTGTCGTGGTTTATTGGCATGGAATATTGAATCTGATAAGCGTAAATTAAAGTTTCTTAATCCGACTATTTGGCTACGGCGAACTGAGCATTCTTCTGCAAGTTGTTATTTTTATTTATCGCATTCATAATCAGCGACCAAAAAATCCCAGGATACCAAGTTTTATAAAAACTAATGACTTTTTAAGTTTTTGGTTGCCAAATTGGATCCGCCATTTTGAATTTTGAAAATCTGACATCAGATTCATAATCAGCAACCCCAAGAACCCCTGGATACCAAGTTTTTTAAAAAATTAATAACTTTAAAAATAGATCTTGTCACTTTTCATTTAGGGGTTGTCTCACCCCTAAAAGCCGTAAACGACTTGATCTACAATAGCAAAACGGCCAGACACGGGTATTTTTTTGTTCTAGTTTCCGAAAATGTTTGATTGTCTCGTGGGTCAAAAATAGTGTTGGACGGTGAAATACATATATCATCATAATTTTTAACCTTAGTTTATGTACATTGTTTGCAATTATTTACAAATCCATATCGTTTACAGTAAAAGTTTCAGTCGGTAAATATTTACTTTATTTACAAGTAAAGAATTATTGTAAATAATGTAGATATTTTGCAGCATTTCCGCCTGATGTAAGCCTTTCTCCAAGTCTAAAATGGTGAAGTATTGTCTTTACCCTAACTTAGCGAATATATCGTCCATATTAGTTATAGGAAAAAATTATTTTACAGTTATATAATTTAATTTGCGATAATCTATAACTATACGCCAGTTTTGCTTATTATTGGCATCTCATTGAAATGCTAAAATTTCTAATAATACCTTGTTTTAACATATCTGTGATTTGCTTATTGACTTCCGCTTTATGCGCTTCAGAATACCTAGAATCTATTGGCATGTCAAGTCTATTTCTGCACAAGTGTACGGACGTGTTTTTTTGATCGGCTCCGTAACTTCACTTAAAGTAGCGAGAGTATAGCCACTTAAGTTGGCAATAAACAAATATAATAATAAATAAAAAAAAAAATAAAAAAGAAAAAAGAAAAAATAAACAGAGAAACGAAAACGTTAAGTAAAAAGTGAACCGGCTATGTAAGGAGTGATCAACGCTCAAATCAGAAAGAGCGTCGGCATTCAGTCGCGACGACAGAGAGAAATGCTTATTTCACTGTTGTTGCGAGTAATGCTGCAACTACCCATTTTACATTGCTAACGTCCATAACAGCCAACTGGAGAGCGATGTAAATACACGAATTATCGACGCTGCGAACGGCGTAGAAATGTTGCCAGCAGCCAGTGTGTTTGCATACTTTTAAACAAATTTATAATTTTCGTCAACAAATTTCATAATTTATATGTTCGAATACAAACACAAATCAAATATGGATGATCTGTATGGCAATAAATAATTTTGGTAATTACGAATTTAGTTTTCATTTCATTTGAAAAAACTATGCATTTTTATATTAATAGTTATTAGTTTATTTCATATAAGTTTACAAAGTCTATACTGGCAACCCTGTACAACAGCGAGAAATGAGCCGAGCCGGTTTTACGGAAAAAATCAAATCGCCGCTGGTTTCTCTGGGACAACCGTCAGTAACGGTATGGGCGAGCGGTGACAACTTTTCATTTGCATGGCGCTCTCATAAGATAGGTTGCTATGGACGGAAGGTATGTGAGATGGGTAGTTGCAGCATAAATCACCACCTAACAGCAGTGCAAAGGAAAGCAATTCAACTCTAATTTATGGTTTAAAATACCTTTTACACCGAAGAATCACGGTGGAAGAAGCTCTTAAGCGTAATGGTCCCGTGCAATGCACAAACTGTCAGGAATTTGGTCACACAAAATCCTATTGTACTTTACGTACCGTTTGCTTAGCATGTGGTGATCTTCACCATTCTACCAAATGCCCCTTGAATAAAACGGATGCAACACAAAAAAAGTGTAGCAACTGCGGTGGTAATCACACTGCTAATTATAGAGGTTGTCCGGTTTACAAAGATTTAAAATCTAAACTTTCTCAGGGTATACAAGCCAAACGGAACCAACTTCCATATACTACTTCCATTCCGAGCCTTTCCAACATACCCAACTCAAATATTGGTCAAATGTCCTATGCCAACGTAGTAAAAGCCAATATACAGGCCCCACCAGTCACCCCATCCAGTACTGGAGTTGAGACCATGATTCTTAATCTAACCCAGTGCATGACACAATTTATGTCAACCATGCAAAGTATGGTTCAAGACCTAATAAAGGCGCAAAACCAAATGCTCCAAACCCTGTTGACCAAAAAATGAGTGAACTTAGGATTTGCTTACGGAATGCTAATGGTGTAAACCAGCATAAATTAGCACTCAAATTATTTTTACAGACCCACGAAATTGATGTTATGCTTATATCTGAAACACATCTCACCCAGAAGTATAATTTTCATATCCCTGGGTTTAAGCTGTACAACACTAATCACCCAGATGGCAAAGCACATGGTGGCACAGCTATACTCATAAGGAACCGTTTAAAGCAAACTTTCTTAATTCCTTTTCAACAAATTGGTTGCAGTCAACCTCGATCACCCTTAAAAATAGGGGGGTTGACCTTACTTTAGCTGCAATTTACTGTCCGCCACGTTCCGTAATAACAGAAAAACAATTTAGCGACTTTTTTATGTCTCTAGGAGATAAGTTCCTAGCTGGAGGTGATTACAATGCGAAGCATACTCATTGGGGATCGAGGCTAATTAACCCGAAAGGTCGTCAGTTATATAACACGATTATAAGTACAAAAAATAGTTACGATTTTATCTCCCCAAGACAACCAACTTACTGGCCTACGGACTCAAGGAAATTACCTGACCTGATCGACTTTGCAGTCACTAAAAACGTAGATAGGAGTTTAGTATTTGCTGAAACCTGTGCTGACTTATCTTCTGATCATTCCTCAATAATCATTAAGTTGAACGAACAACCAATTGAAAGTGAGCATGCTTTACTATAACAAGAACTAACTGGCTTAAATATAAAAACTACATTAGCAGTCATATACAGACCAATCCGCAAATAGAGGGAGGAACTGACGTTGAAAATGAGTTACTTGTATTTAACAGTATACTAGCAACAGCAGCTACTATAGCCACACCAGAGCAGAATACAAAAGCAAAGGCATTGATAACTAATAGTGGAATAGAATTACTGGTCCGAAATAAGCGACGTTTGCGTCGCGAATGGCAAGCCTGCCGATCTCCCGATGCAAAAATTCGTCTTAAGGTGGCAGAAAACAAACTAAAAAAGTCATAAGTATACGAAGAAGAAAGAAATATCAAACATCTTATAACGTCTTTGTCTCCCAACGTTTCTACTAAAAAATCTCTATGGAAAGCTAGCAAAAACCTTAAGCCGCCAGTAAGCACTGAAGTACCGTTGTGAATGCGTAATGGTTCATGGGCAAGAACGGATGAAGAAAAGGCCTCTTGTTTCGCAGAGCACCTCAGCACAGTATTTCAACCAAATACTGCTACATATAGTGCACCTTTGTCACCGACCCATACTGCTCCTAGATACACTGTTACTTGCGGAGCATCTGTGTCTGAACTAAAAAACACTATTGCCGCCTTAAATCCAAAAAAATCTCCAGGAGACGATCATATCTCACCAAAAATGCTAAAAGAATTGCCAAGCATTGCTCTCGTTTTTCTTGCAAAGCTTTTCAGTGTCATTTTGATGCTAGGATATTATCCACAACTCTGGAAAAAGTCGCAGATAATTATGGTAGTTAAACCAGGTAAAGACGCAACCCTGCCGTCATCATATAGACCAATCAGCCTGTTGCCTTGCCTATCAAAACTTTTCGAAAAAGTGCTGCTATCAAAAATTACTCCTTTTCTCCATTAAAATGATATTATTCCTACACATCAATTTGGGTTTCGGGAAAAACACGGCACAATTGAACAAGTAAATCGTATAACAAACGAAATAAGGAAAGCTTTCGAAATGCGAGAGTATTGCTCGGATGGTTTTCTTGATTTGGCACAAGCATTTGATAAAGTGTGGTAAGATGGCCTCATTCATAAAATTAAAAAATAGGTAATGATGTTCCACAATATCCTTGAATCCTACTTATGATTACATAACAGAAGAGTGTCCGATTACGGCAGGTGTTCCGCAGGGTAGTGTTCTTGGACCAATATTGTACATACTGTTTACCGCAGATATCCGTACAAGTGACGAAGTAATTACGTCAACATTTGCGGATGATATATATATATACTAAGTCGACATAAATGCCCCATTACAGCCACAAAAGTGCTACAGCAGCATCTTAAACAAATTGAAGAATGGCTAGCGAAATGGCGCATAAAAGTTAATGAAAACAAGTGCAAACACATAACTTTTACATTAAGGCCAAAAACGTGTCCTACTGTTAAGCTCAAGAATGTATCAATACCGCAAGCTGACGAAATTACATACCTCGGAATCCATTTGGACAGGCGCTTAACCCGGAGACGACACATTGCAGCTAAAAAGCTGCAGTTGAAACTCAAATCTGCCAGTTTACATTGGCTTTTAAACAAGAAGTCTGGACTAAGCCTTAGCAACAAAGTCCTCTTATAGAAAGGAACAAAAAACCCGATATGGATGTATGGGATCCAGTTATGGGGCACAACTTGCGCGACGAATATAGATATAATTCAAAGATTCCAATCGAAAACGTTAAGAGTAATAACGGGCGCACCATTGTACATGCGTAATGAAAATATTCATAGAGATCTAAATATACCTACCATCAAGGAAGAAATTGAAATCGCAGCAAAAAAATACTTAACAAAACTGCGTAACCATCCGAACCCTTTGGCTAACACCTTGGCCCAGGCAACAAGTCAAACCCGCCTGCGGAGAAGAGACAAAGCAGCCTTCTAAAGAGCAACGTCAAGCCAGCTGCCCATTCCTACTAATGGGCTTTATGTTTTAATTTAGTTTAAGATTTTATTACTTATTGTTAGGCTTCCGAAGTCGAAGTAGATTCAATAAATAAATATTAATGTTTCAAAAAAAAAAAAGTCTAGTTCTTATTTTATGATTTTTGTCATTTTTTAAGTCGATTTAATTTTGAAAGCTTTTCTTTTTCATTGAATTGTTAATCACCTATTATAATGTAACTTTGTATATAATATTTTTAAACTTTGTAGTTGAAAAAGTCTATAATATTAGTTTTATACAATTTTTAATTGCACATTTCCTCTTCTTCCGATAACAACGGAAAAATTTTCATTGTTTCCACTTCCTGACTCATTTTACGAATATTTTGAGTGTTTTTTTTAATTCCATTACCCTGATTGATAAGTATTAATTTGTTGCGAAGGTTTATCTCAGATTGCTTAGCAGAGCTATATTAATTGAATCAAAATCAAATCTTTCCAAGAGTATTAATATGTTGATTTCTATGTAACCATGAGACCTATTGTTAAAAGTGTTACCATTGTTTCTATTGTAATTTTCAAACTGAGAATGGTAACATAAGTTATTAGTATTGAATCTGTTATTAAATTCCTTTTTATTAGGAACCTTTTATTTTCGTTATGTGTCTAGTTTTGATCTCTTACACCTAAAATAATTTTAAATGAATCTTCTAAGGGGGTGATCTCTAAAAGTTTTTAAAGAAACTCTATTCATTTCTATAGTTATGTATATGTTATCACTGTGGCTTAAATTTATGTTGTTATCCTATTTGTTGATTTATTTATTTTAAAATAATAATTTTCAATTGTACACCCCAATCTATACGTTTTCAAACTATCCGTTACATCATTGCAATTTTACTTTTTCCCCAAAGTTTTTTATAAAGATTTCTTTCAAAGCAGTATTAACATTACTTTATCTATGAGTAGCTGCTCTTGTTTTACGAACGCACTTATTTCTTATGTAACCAAAAATTACGCGTCTATTATTGACATAGAATATTATTCATTAGATATATAAAAGGGAGTAGTTGGTTTCGATCTTTTCCACCAAACCCTTCAAAACTTTTGATGCAATTTAACACTAAATTAATCCTGTTTACATATATTATTGCCTCATTTTGTGTTTATATTGTCACCTCCACTTTTCTTATTAACAATATGCATACCTACAGTGGCTGTTGGTCAAGCGCCTACCAACAACAGCACACGTCAACAAAACAAACTACCGCACAAAAAGGAGATGACAAAAACTAACAAAGCGACCGGCATGGGTCGGCATGGGTTGCTAGCTGCGCACAATAACAAAAACTATGGGCAAAAACAATGCAAGTGAAATGTACTAATGATATAAACAAAAGAAGTTCGCACGAAAATAGTGAACGAGCAAGCAACAATATAACTATAGAACAAACAAAATATATTTTTGGGGTGCACTCGAGGTGTGCTCCAACCAAACTGATTACGAACCCACTCGGATTACTCCCGTGCTGCCGGGGGTAACTTTAACCCGCCTGTATGATTGGGCTCTGGGTGCGGGATGCTAGAGGGTTGGGTAAGGACATAACGAAGGAAGCAACACTGTCGGCACGACAAAAAGTGAACAATCAGTAAAATATACTTATGGTTGCTCGGTGGGGTGTGAGTACTCAACTTCGGTGCTCCTCCGGACGATGTCACCAAACTCCACCTCCGCCACTTATCCAACAAGCAAAAAGACTCCGTTCTCAAAATTTTCCTAATAGGCTTCAATTGCCTTTAAACTAAACACTTGCGTATAAAGCAAAAGGCGACACCCCGTTTTACTAAAGACCCGCGCAAAGCATTCCGTTTCTCTAATATTTGTTAGTGGAGGAACCGTTTTGCACCGTCTGGGTAGGCACATACAAACACAGAAGAAGTTTTTGTTGCGGCCAGTACGCTACAATGTGTATATTAAACAGCTGCGTGAATGCATTCTTTTACAGCTCCAAAACATTCGGTTTTTGTTAGAATACCGCAGCCATTCTATGCAAGCGAGTATGAATGATCATACAATTGAAGAGGAATAAATGGAATAATACCTATATCCCAAAGACTATTTAAATTCTCAACATTCGCAACTGAAGGTTTATAATTTGAGAATACCCTCACATATTCGTATGTACAATTAAGATATATTTAGGTATATACATATGTAATTGACGCTTAGTAATCACTGAAGCGATTTTTGGACGAGCTCCTCCTTCAATTTGTGGTTTTGCGTCTTGATGTTTTTCCAACAAATGGAGGGACCTAAAATATTAGGTAAAGTAAAAAGTACGATCGGTTTTTTTTTCTGCAAATGCTTCCAAACGGTTTCCTGGCTTATCTTTAGTTCCTCAGCAATTAAAAAATGCTCACGTGACGGCCTGTTTGCACTATTTCCTTGATTTCATCGCAATTTTCGACGACAAGCCTCCCGACGCGTGGTGCATCTTTGACAACGAAATTACCGGAACGGAACCTAGCAAACCACTTTTGTGCTACACGTTCGTTTACAGTATCGAGCCCATAAAATAAATTAATTTTTTCAGCCGCTTTGGCTGCTTTTTCGCCTTGATCGAAGAAAAATTTTAAAATGTAGCGAATTCTCTCTTTGCTGGTGTCCATCTTTGACGAGCGCTTAATGAGAGCGCACTGAGTCAATCAATCGAAAAACTGTCAAAGACAAACTTTTGGCGCGAGTAAACACGTTTTCAGCGCCGTATAGTATGACATGATGCGATACTTAACACTAGTACTATGGACAGTAACGCCGTCTCTTAGTTAAAAACCGAACAAAATTTTTACTTTACCCAATATATACGTAGGCTGCTATATAGAGGTATGGCCTAGGCAACACTAAGTGTTGCCAGGTGCAATCTGACATTTCCATTGGAAAGTTTGACATTTTTTAGCATAACATCGCTCAGAACGTTTTGTCATTTAATCGTGAATTATTATTTACAGGGAATTAAAAAATTCATCTCGGCCAAAAAATGGAATTAGCTCGTGAACATTTTCGTGCGATCATTTTTCACAACTTTCGACGTGGATTATCACGACAAGAGTGCATCGATGAACTTAAATCTTTGTATGGTTATGAAGCACCATCCTATAGCACTGTGAAAAACTTGTACAACGAATTCAGTCGTGGCTGACGCTCGCTCAAAGACGAATTCCGGGAAGGTCGTTCATAAACAGCCGTTGTGCCAGAATCATGGATCTATACGTATGAGCCTGAAACAAAACAGCAATCGACCGTGTGGGTCTTCCAAGACGAACCAAATCCAACGAAAGTTGTTCGTGGAAGAAGCACTTCGAAGCAAATTGTCGCCTGTTTCTTCAGCAAAACTGGTCATGTGGCGACTGTTCCGCTTGAGCAACGTAGGACCGTCAATTCTGAGTGGTACACCGCCATTTGTTTGCCTGACGTTTTCGGAGAAATTCGAAAAACGAACAAGACAAGACGAATCATTGTGCACCATGACATTGCGAGCTCTCACACATCGGCTCAAACCAGCGGCTTTTTGACCGGCCAAAACGTCGAATTGATGGGTCATCCGCCGTACAGCCCTGACATGGCACCCAATGACTTCTTTTTATTCTCACACATCAAGAAAATAATGCGTGGTCAACGATTTTCGTCGCCAGAAGATGCTGTTGAAGCATTCAAAAACCATGTTTTGTAGGTGTCTCAACGGAGTGGAAAAAGTGCTTCGAAAATTGGTTTGAGCGCATGCAAAAGTGTATAAATCTTGATGGAGAATATTTTGAAAAACAATAAAACCATTTTCGTTGATAAATATTCGTGTTTTCATTATTTGGCCAGACGTATACCTATATAGCAGCCTACGTATATATATATGTAGCTGCGCTTGACATGGAGTACTCGCAAATACTCACTTGTTTGATATTGAAAAAACGAAACCATACAGCATCGAAACGAAAATAACGGATACTCCGTTATAAAAATAATAATGTACGTTTCATTCCTCAAATATTTTGCTCTCATTCATTCGCTCTTCTAAATATCATTTACTAATACCTATTGCATAAGCCTTGAGAGTATCCCAAACACGAATGCATTCGTGCAGCTGTTTAGTGTATATACTGGTATGTACGAGTATTAAAAGCTTAAACTAGAACGAAGGGAAAAATGTTACAAAATATGCTAAATAAATTTTCAGAAAGCTTATATGTGATTATGTACTTATGAAGAAAACTTAGTTTTTGTTGTGAGAAACAATTACTGTAATTTGCCCTTTAAAAACTCTGAATATATACCTATATGGTATATTGTATTATATTATACCTTCTGCTCAAGAAAACAAAAACGGTTAATTATTCTTCAATATTTATTTTATCCCCTTCAAAATAGTCACCATTACAGGCGATACACATATGCCACCTTTTTTTTCCAATCTTCATAACACTTCTGGTAGGCCGCTTTAGGTATGGCTTTCAGTTCCTTCTTCGAATTCTCTTTTATGATTTCAATCGACTGAAAATGCTTAGCGTAAAATTGCTAATGCCATAGGCAACTCAGACAAGCTCGTATTCAATATTTTAAATGGAGAATTACATATGAAAATGCTGCTTGGAAAGTTAGTGCCGCACACGTTAACCATTCAACAAAAACTGGATCGAAATCAAATCTCTCAGCATTTTAAGCAGAGGAAAACCAATTTCCTGCTTCATTTTATAACTATGGATCAGACTTGGAACTACCATCGTGATCATAAATTGAAACAAGGACGCTTACAGCGGACTAAAGCTGGTTGTTCAACTCCAAGGCAAGCAAAGTCACACAGATCAGCAAAGAAGGTTATGGCATCAGTTTTTTATGTGAATATTTTCGATTTTTGACATTTTCGATTGATTTCTTTAATTTTTATTCCATTTCTATAGCAGTTTACTATAACTATTAGTTCAAACGGGGAGTATAGTGAATCTATGTGTAGAGTTGTGTTGTATGCAAAAGTGTTATATGGAATCTATCTGTCCCATTCAAAATCTTCTGCAAAGGAAAGTAGGTATTCACTTAATGTCCTATGATTTTTTTCAAGGGCGTCCATTGTTTAGAAGTTCACACATGTTATGCATTAATTCATTTACAAATTCTGTACCTATGTCTGATTTTAGGTTTTTTATACGGATGTATTAAAATTAGCTGTTCGACGCCGTTTTTGCTTCTTTATTTGCATTGCATTGTTAATATATATCTGTACCCATTCGAAATGCGTAATGGGCTAACTCTGTGTATGCCTACTGTATCAAATGTGTTTGTTGGTGTATCTGTCACTACATGTGACTCATTTATAAGTTTTGATATTTTATTTTGCGTACATGCTGCGCAATTATTTATGAATTTTTTAACCATTTGTCGCATGTTTTTCCAAATGTATCTTAACTTAACTTTAAAATTGTCTTTCTATTTCCTTGAGTGAAATTCATCAATTAATTTATATTGTATTATAGTACTTTTTATATGTACTGGAGCTTTATCTTATCTTATATGCATATAAAAATCTTATGTTCGCATGGAAAGTTCCAAAAATCGCCAAAAGTTACAAACCAAAAGACTTGAAATTTCATCAGATTGTTTCTATGATACCTGGAAAAGTATACAAGAAAAGTGTACAAGAAAAAGTGGACCGAGGACTGGCCTATTCGAAAAAAACTCTCATGTCGCGGAACGGGTGCTCTCCAAAAGTTAACGGTAGATTGATTTGAAATTTCGTCAGATTGCTTCTATGATACCTGGGAAGGGTTTTACGAAAAAAAATTTCGGCAAGTTGACCAGGGACTGACCTATTCGAAAAAAAGTTATTTATGGATCGAATTACCTGAAATTCCGGAAGACCACACTTCTCCGGGAAGTGGACCGGGAATTGCGTGTGTTTAGCCCCCCAGGCTAAATCTGCTTTGAGGGTTTGAAGCACTTTCCTTTTGTCCCTTTAGACTACTTGCTTTCACACAGTTAGAAGAGATCAACGTTCCGCTGCCATACCTCATAATCAAAAGCGAAACCACTGGGGCATTGTTTCAATCTATGCGCCAAGGGTTTTCAGCGTGAATAAAGTTATGAAAAAAAGATATCCCTCGATTAATTTTTCATACTTTCAATGAGTATGTGCGACAGCGAAGCGTTGCAGGGTACAGCTAGCATGTATATAAAAATCATATGTCCGCATGGAAAAATCCAGTAGTTTCCGAAAATCTCCAAAAGTTACCGACCGTATGAATTGAAATTTCAATTGAAGTGGACCGCGAGCTGACGTATTCGAAAAAACTCTACTGTTGCCGCGAAACGGGTGTTCTCCAAAAGTTACCAACCGAATTACTTGAAATTTCGTCAGATTATTTCTATGATTACTGGGATGGTTTTTTCCAAAAACAAAATTCGGGAGTAGACCGCGGGCTAACCTATTCAAAAAAACTCTTATGTCTGTTTGTAACAGGTGGTCTCAAAAAGTTAACGGCCGATTGACTTGAAATTTCGTCAGATTGCTTCTACTATGCGTGGGAAAATTTTGGGAAGTGGACCAGGGACTGACCTATTCGAAAAAATTTATGGTTTGACTTACTTAAAATTCGGAACATAGGTAGCCTTATGCTTAGATTAACAGGAAGACTACATTTCTCTCCGAAAAGTGGACCAGGGACTGACTTATTCCAAAAAATTTCTTACCGTCCGATTTAGTTGAAATTCGGTACACAGATATCTTTTTGCTTAAGTAAACAGGAAGACTACACTTCTCTCCGGAAAGTTGATCAGAGACTGACCTATTCAAAAAAAATAATTATGGAACGGACTACTTGAAACTCGGTACAAAGGTGTATTTTTGCTTAAATTAACATGAGGACTCTACTTCTCTCCGTGAAGTGAGCCAGAGAATTTAGGGATCTCATTATTCGAAATTCGGTACATAGGTGTCTTTTTGCTTAGATTAGCATGAGGACTACACTTCTTTCCGGGAAGTGGACTGGGGACTGACCTATTAAAAAAAAAATTATTTATGGACCGAATTACTTGAAACTCAATATATACGTGGCTTTTTGCTTAGATTCTACTCTCCGGGAAGAGGACCAGCGACTGAATTATTGAAAAAAGAATTATTTATGGTTCGGCTTACTTGAAATTTGATGCAGAGGTGGCCTTTTGCTAAGATTAACAAGAAGACTATTTTTCTCTCCGGGAAGTAGACCGAGGACTTGCCTTTTAAAAAAATCGGACTGTTACTCTCTCCGTGAAGTGGGCCAACGTCAATGGTAAAACCAAAAATGTTGTATTACCCAAGAATTGAGTAAATAAAGTCATGATAAAAAGATATCCCATTTGAAAATCTCATACATTCAATGAGTATGTGCGACAGCGAAGCGTTACATGGTATAGCTAGTATGCTAATATTTGTATTGGCACGCTTTTATTTTTCTCGAGCTCATTATATTTTCTTTAAATGTATTCATTTATATATTCTTAAATATGTTTTCTTGTTCCTAAAGGGTTAGCTCCTTTGTCTGTGAACTGTGCATAGAACTGTGTAGTTCTCAAACATTGAATCCCATTTCAAAGGGTTACTTGCACTTCATTTTCAATTATATTAACAATCCCACAAATTTTATTTTGAACTTTAAATTTCAATCTTTTAAGAATTTCCTAACGTAATTTTTTATGTAGACCACAAAAGAACATTTTCGCCATATTTTACTTTATGGTTTCCTTAAAGGAAAAAATGTAGCGCAGGTTGCTAAAGGGTTGCATAATTTATATGGTGATATGGCCTTAAGAGAAACACAATGTCGAAGTTGGTTAGTTTAATTCCGTTCGGGAGATTTTTCACTCAAAGATAAGCCACGTTCAGGACGGCCAAGTGAAGTTGATGATGACGAAATCAAGGCTTTGATCGAATCGGATCGTCATGTAACTGAGCGTGAGATTAGAGAGTAGTTAAATATTCCAAAATCAACCGTTCATTATCATATACGACGTCTTGGACTGGTAAAAAAAACTTGATATTCTGGTACCACTTGAATTGAAAGAAATTCCTCTAACAAACCGCTTCAACGCTTGTGGTATGTATCTTAAACGCAATGAATATGATTCACTTTTGAAGCAAATCATAACTGGAGATGAAAAATAGATTGTTCACAATAACGTCAACCAAAAACGATCATGGTCCAAGCATAATCAAGCGCCACAAACCACTTCAAAGGATGATATTCTCCAAAAGAAGATTATGCTGTCAGTTTGGTGGAATTGGAAGGGTGTGGTATACTTTGAGCTGTTTCCAAGGAACTAAACAATTAATTCGGATGTTACAGTAGGACAAATTGAATACATCCATCAACGAGAAGCGTCCAGAATTGGTCAATCGTAAAGGTGTCATATTTCACCAGGACAACGCTAGACCGCACACATCTTTCACTCGCCAAAGACTTTGCACCGCCAGACTATCATTCGTTTCGATCTTTGCAGAACTCATTAAATGGTAAAACCTTCGAAAATGACGGGGCTATAAAATCGCACTTGGTTCAGTTCTTTGCAGATTAAGGCCAGAAATTATTTGAGCGTGAAATAATTATGTTGCCGGGAAGATGGCGAAAGGTCATTCAACAAAATGGTAATTACATAGTTGATTAAAGTTCAGTATAAAATTTAAAAAAAATGTATTTACTTTCTTTTGAAAAATCGCCGGTTTCTTTTGGGGCAACCCAATATTTTCTCGCGACAAACATTCTCTTGTTTGCGCCTTATTTTCATTAGTTTTTAATGTGTGCGTTGTTTCTTTGGTAATTTGTGCAACCTTGCTCTTTGTTAAAATGTTAAAATGTTTTTCTTTTGTTATGTCATTGTTTTTCGTTTCATTGGGTATCATAGCTTTTAAAATGTCGCTATCTAATTTGATGCGTGACAGTAGATCTATATTTGTATTTATATTTACTTGTTTGTATTGTATATAATTTCAAAGTCATAATCTGCTAAATCTACTCTTATTCTTGTCATCTTTGATGACGGATTTCTATGTGAAAATAGTGATACTAATGGTCTATGGTCGGTCACAACTATGATTTTTTTACCGTATAGGTATATTCAAAATTACAATAGTTAATTCCCCAATGAATTGCTAACAATTCTTTTTCTATTATATTTTTGTTTATGTCATGTTTGCGCAAAGGATTTTTAAGTATTTTATAGTTATTATCGATATTTTGCCTGCATTTTCTGCGCTAACTTAATTTCGGGAAATGAAAATTTTATGGTATTTGATTCAGTGGTCGCAGGACCACCATATAGGGTATTTAAGCCAAAAGCCTTTAAAATTTGAGAGCCACTGTGCGGTTGTCATAATTAGCGCTGTGCCTTTATGCACATTCGAAAATAGATATAAGCATAAACGGAATAACAGAACGGTAAATAAGTTTTCGCAATCCCTTTTTTTGCGTGGAAACATAGACATACATTAATATGTATGTACAATATGTTTCTAAATATTTCATGCTTCCAACATACCTGTATTTCACTTGATTTTAGACTTTTTGTTTCTTGGATTAATATTCAGTTTCAATATAAATATTATTAAGCATATTTAACATATTGGAATAAGCAAATTTACACATTTACACAGTCGTTTTTGAATGAAATGTGTTCACAGATTTTGAGGGTCCTGAGGTGCGACCGTTCTTGAGGAGAATATTATCGCCTTTTTTGAGAGTTGGATGTTGTTTGTTCCAGCGGGATGAGTACTTTTGAGTTTTTTGCCAGGAACCGGGGGATCTGAACGCCGACTGCGTAAATTTCCTGTAGTGTGAGCAGTGTCGTAATAGAGTACTGGTGTTGCTGATTAGACTTAAGATTTCCTTAATTCAATATTACATTTATGTTCTTAACTTTGATTTACTATTAATCTTGATTTACTCTTAAAATATTACTGAATTTATAAGCATGGTATCACTTCAATTTATTTCGTTAAAAGTCTCAAATTTTAACGAAGCGTTTATATATGCATTTTCTGTACTCCATTTTTGAACTCATTTTGTAAAGAACGTTTGAAAGAAGAAAACGAGAAGTAAGTCTTTGGCATTGTTAAAAGAGTTCTTTATTTATACTTATTAATACCTGATTTTTAGATATTAAAACTGTGCTGTTGATTTGATTGTTAAAACTCAATAAACCGCTTGTTTGAAATAATCGTTTATGTTGATATTCTTTCGGACGTTTTTCGCTGCCGCAACATTTTTTAATATTTCTCCTCTCTACGTAACCTGTTGACGCGAGAATCCAATGAATCATTATAATCTTTGAAGCAAGATACAGAATATGCCAAGCCAGTTGCCAAATAATCAGATGGATTCGTCACACGCAAGTACTGAGATGGAATTAGCCAGCGAAGGAGAAATGGACGCCATGCCCACACAAACAGATAAGTCAATAAGTGATTTACAGAAACAAGTATTAGAGTTACAACACTCACTAGCAGCGTCTGAGAAAGAAAGATTTGATTTAAAGAATTCCTTTGCCATACAATCTAAATTTAGCGTCAATTCTGCCGACGTAGCCTCTATTAACCCCCATTTTGCCAATATCAGCTCTGCCAACGTCAATTCTGCCGACGTTATTCATGCCAATACGGCTTATGCCAGTGCAACTTCTGCTGCTGTTAGTTCTGCCAACACTAACGCAGCCGAAATTTTCTCTGCCAATGTCAACGTAGAAAGTGGTAGCTTTGCCAACGCTATCACTGATCACGCTATCATGCCGATGTTTCAACAGTACGATCTACAGCCAACATCGCCTCTGCCAATAGTAATTTCTTAAATTTAGTCCCCAATAGCCATGTTACATTCGCCAGTGGTAATAGTTACCAACAAATAGCCGTCAGAAACCCAAAAGTCACTAACTCCGGATTACTACCAAATTTCGCAACCTACGCCGACAGTATTAGCCCTGTGAGCACCCATTTCGTAAATCATAACTTTAATAATTTTTCCATTAATAACGCTTATACATCAACTGCCAACTATCCGCCGAATACCTATAGAATACATCCCCAGTTTGCTTCTAGCCAAATAGGCGCTGGAGTTCGTGAATCTCATACGAACAGTTTGCCACAATCAATAAATATACAACAACCACATATTCGAAAACTTCTAGATTTGCCTGAGTTTAATGGATCACCAGAAGAATGGCCAATATTCTTTGCGGCCTTTAAAGAAACTACTGCCATGTATATGTACACCGATCTGGAGAATTTGTTTCGTCTACAAAAAGCTTTAAAAGGATCAGCTAAACATAAAGTAGAATCATTGTTTATCCATCCATCAAGTGTAAATACTGTGATATCTACGCTGGAATTTAATTTTGGACGTCCACAATTATTAATTCGTAGTCAAATACTTAAAGCCCGTGCCTTTCCACCTATCACCGGAGGGAAATTGATCGATATAATCGCCTTTAGTACAATGGTAAGCAACTTTACAGCCTTTTTGGAGAATGCCGGTGCTGCTGCACATTTAACAAATCCGACGCTTTTAGATGAATTGGTGAGTAAACTTCCTATGAGCAAACGTGAAGAATGGGCTCGCTACGTCTTTTCCTTGAGGTTATCCTATCCAAGTATTAGAAATTTTAATAATTGGCTGCAAGAAAGAGCAATGTTTATTTCAATAGCAGCAAAGTTTTTTCCACCAAAGATTTCGAATGTAAATGATCAGCTGATTTCGAAACCGAATAAGTCTCTAAAGCCAGTGTTGGTAATGACAGAAATAAAGTGCGGTTACTGCCAAAATAATCATCATTTATAATAATTCGGTTTCGAAATCAGCTGATCAACGTTGGGCGCCAATTTGTCACCTCCGCTTTTTCTTATAAACAATATGTATGTGCGTATGTTCATACGTACGTACATATGTTTACCTACAGTGGCTGTTGGTCAAGCGCCTACCAACAACCACACACGTCAACAAAACAAACTACCGCACAAAAAGGAGATGACAAAACTAACAAAGCGACCGGCCAGCTTAGTGAAGACGGCGTGGGTCGCTATCTACGTACAATAACAAAACTATGCGCAAAAACAAACCAAGTGAAATGATCAACGCTGACTTAGAAAAACGAATGCACGACAACAATTAAGCAATGATAAAAGACAGAATAAACAAAATATATTTTCGGGGTGCACCCGAGGTGTGGTCCAACCAAACTGGTTATGAACCCACTCGCACTACTCCCGTGCTGCCGGGGGTAACTTTAACCCGCCTGTATGACTAGGCTCTGGGTGCGGGATGCTATAAGGATGGGTATAGGGTAAACGAAGGAAGCAACACTGTCGGCACGACAAAAAGTGGACAAACCATAAAACAACAAAATGATACTTATTAGTTGCTCGGTCGGGTGGGAGTACCCGAATTCTGTGCTCCTCCGATGATGCCGCCAAACTCCAGCTCCGCCACTATCCAATTCACTGGTATGAATTTTTGGGCTTCAACTGCCCTCTCTGCCTCTCCTGGCTAAACACAACAATCACGTCTGTTGCCTCTAATGGCAACACTCTACTATTTATGTTTTTTTTTTTTGTTTTTTTTTACTCTCTGCTCGCACGCCTGCGCGAAAAGATGTGCTCACACTTTCGAAGAGAAGACTACAAGAATCTGTTCCGGCACGCACTAGCGCGCCAGGCCGCAAACTACGCGTCGGCCGTCAGAATTCTCAGGAGAGTGTGTATTGGTGCCCAATCATTTGGCGCCGCCCCCATTACCCAAAGGGACAGAGTTGTATAGCGCACGCCACCATGGTACACCAAGTACACTGGGATAATTTTCCCCTAGCCGTATAATAGACAGTCGACACGCCTTTTTACGGAATACCCGCGCAAAGCATTCCGTTTCCCTAATATTTGTTAGTGGAGGAACCGTTTTGGAGACTTATACCACTGGGTAGGCACACACCGAGTGCAACCGTGCCAACAATTCATGGCTTTAATTTACACAACTATTTGCCGACAGATGCCACTGCCAACGCTTGGAGTGAAAGGAATATTTGGAAATGAACAAACAAACACAAAAGAAGTTTTTGTTGCGGCCAGTACGCGACAACTCCACCCCTTCCTCAACGAAAAGGAAGGAATCTTCCTTTTGGTCAGGGAACGGAAATCTCCTACCGTATCCTATCAATCCCTATATGGCCTCAACTCTCCAGGCATGTACTGTACATCCCGACGTTTGAGATTTTACTGCCTCGCAAGCTTCTCACTCGCCTGTTCTAACCTAGTTCTAATGTTGGCCCTAATTTCTTCGAGCTTCTTTGCCCGCTCCTGACAATTTAATTTCTCCTGATCTCCTAAACTGTCTATGAAGTCTACTACTTCTACCGCCATTTCCCTACCGAAATTCACAAAATATGGCGTAGCTCCTAACACTTCGTGCTGCGCTGTCCTAATACAGCATGCTACCTTCGCTAACTGGTGGTCCCATGTCCTCTGGTTCTCTGATATATAAGCCCTAAGTGTCGTTTTAATAATCTGATTAATCCTCTCGGCTGGGTTAGCCTGTGGGTGATAGTGTGCGGTGTACCGGAGTTGGACGCCATAGTCACCGCAGAGGCCCCGAAATCTCTCGTCTCCTAAATTGGTGTCCATTGTCACACACAACCGACCGAGGAACTCCAAACAACAGGAATACATTGTCCTCCAATTGTTTGCATACGCTTTTTGCCGTGGCAGTACACAAAGGGAATAGGAGGGGGAATTTGGAAAAGTAGTCCACTACTGTTAAAATATACTGGTAGCCTAGTGACGACTTCACTAAAGGCCCTACCAGATCTGCACAATTCATGAGGGTGGTTAAATTGTAAGGGCCGATGTTGAATGTGAACCACACCTAAACGCCAAGTTTTTTTCCGAATTTAATTTGACATTTCTCTATTTCAGACTTACTCAATTTGAACAATGGAGAGATACACAATCCAACAACGTGTTAAAGTTATCCAGACTTATTATGAAAATTTTCGAAGAAAATCATCTTCAGTGATGAGGCACATTTTCACCTCAGTGGATTCGTCAATAAACAGAATTGCCGTATTTGGGCGAATGAGAATCCAAGAATCCAAATCCATCGGGCCGTATTTTTTCCAAAATGAGGCCGGTCAGGCAGTTACTGTGAATGGTGTTCGCTATCGTGAGATGATAACGAATTTTTTATGGCCACAATTGGAAGATATGGATGTGGACGATATGTGGTTTCAGCAGGACGGTGCCACTTGCTACACAGCTAACGAAACAATGGCTCTTTTGCGCAACAAATTCAATGGCCGTGTTATCTCACGTAATGGCGATGTCAATAAGCCCCCAAGATCATGTGATTTGACACCGTTGGACTTTTTTCTCTGGGGTTATTTGAAAGAAAAGGTGTACGTCGATAAGCCAGCAACAATTCAAGAGCTAAAGGATGAGATAATTCGGCACATTAACGGCATAGAAACTCCATTATGCCTCAGCGTCATCGAAAATTTGGACCATCGTATGGAGGTGTGCCGCCGAGGTCGCGGCGCTCATTTGGCCGATATTTTGTTACATACATAATTGAGTAATACCAATATATCATAATAAAATAAAATTTCAATAATTTCCTAAATAGTTTGTGTTTTATTCAAAATCAACATCGGCCCTTGAAAATTTAACCACTCCTTACAAGTCGACGTGAGTGCGGTCTTAATTCATGAAAAAGAATTCATAACAGATTGCTCCATGAAAACTTTAGTTTTAAAAATGAGGGTGGCAACTCAAAGCCAATTTCACATACAAATACAGATTTTCAAAAACAGATGGTAGATAAAACCAGTAGTGTTCATACCATCTTCGAAAGGGAATTTAGTAAGAAAATTTTATTTAAATTTTTACCCATAGAAATAAAAGGGCCTAGAGGTAAATGCAAAGTCATGGCATTTGTCGATGATGGTTCAAAAATATCATTAATCGAAGAAAGTATTATCAAAGCTGTCGGTTTGAATGGACCACAAGATTTGTTATCACTCAGATGGATAGGAGGTAAAACAACAAGCGAACTTTCGAAACACATAGATTTAGAAGTTACTGGTGTTAGGGGAAATACACCAAATTATCAAATGAGAAACGTACGTACAACGAAAAAGCTTGAATTACCAGCGCAGACTCTAAATTTTGAAAGTTTTAAATCAAAATATAAAATATCAAATGATATTTCAGTTGAAGACTATGAGAATGCTATTCCACAAATGCTCATTGGCATGCCACATATTAATTTAGTTCGACCGTTAGAAGTAGTTAATCTTGATGAATGTTTTTCGATTCATAGATCCAATTTAGGCTGTATACTATTTGGCTCTAATGAAGAAAGCGCTGATGGAGTAGTGTGCAGTATCGATTATGAGATAAACATGATGAGAGACATACAAAAACAAATAATGGATTATTTTAGTACAGAAAATTTTGGTGTGAAACTACTTCAGCCAGTAATTAGCGAAGCCGATAAAAGGGCTCAAACAATTCTTTCCGAAACAACTAAACAAATTAGTACGCAATATGAAACTGGGTTACTATGGAGCCAAGATGAAATCAAATTTGTTGAGAGTTATAATATGGCACTCAAGCGTCTTGAAATTGTAGAGTCAAAAATATCTAAAGACAAAACATTTTTCGATTGGTACAATAACAAAATAGATGAGTATATAACCAAATCATATGCTAGGAAATTATCACATTTGGAAGCATCGAAGATTTGTCCTCAAACGTGGTATTTGCCACATTTTGCTGTTTGCAATATTAATAAAGAGAATAAAAGGCGTTTGGTATTCGATGCTGCAGCTACCATTAATGGAGTATCTATTAATTCAAGGTTATTGAAAGAACCAGAGGCTTATCAACCTAAACCTTTGTTGTCAATTTTATTTAAGTTCCGGCAGGGTCAAATAGGTGTGTGTGCTGACATACGCGAGATGTTTCACCGCGTGAAAATACGTGAAGCAGACCAAGAAGCACAACGGTTTTTATGGCGAAATGGAGATTCAATCAAGGAACCGGAAGTGTATGTAATGACAGCAATGATATTCGGTTCGGTGTGTTCACCATGTTCAGCTCAATATGTTAAGAATGTAAACGCAAAGAAGTTTGCAAAAGATTATCCGAGGGCTACTAGCGCAATTATTGATTGTCATTATGTTGACGATTACGTTGATAGTTTCGACACATCAGAGGAAGCTATAGACGTTTCGAGGATGGTCGAGCGAATTAACACGTCCGCCGGATTCGAGCTACGTGGATTTTTGTCTAATTGTGCAGATGTTCGCTTTGCACTTTCAGATGAATCATCATCATCGTCATCCACAGATATGATGAACTTTGATTCCAAAGCAGTGATGCCAACTGCTTGAAATTTTTCCCCCTAAGCTGATTTTAAAACCTCCTAAATTCAAACCAAGGCGCCCTAAATTTTTTTCAATAAATACAAAGTTTAATTAAATATTTAAAGTTGTTAAATCATCGAATAGATTAACTTACCTCCATATTCGTATTATGAAAACATTTAAAATAATAAGATTATATTAAAATATTACATAAGATTTACAAAAAACCATATATTATTTATTGCTTTCATTTTAATACATCAGTACGTCAACCGAGTAAGACAATAAATAAATAAATAAACGCATTAAATGAACATAAATACATAGGTATTCTAATTTAAACTATATTAATTCCCAACTCATTAATAATTTCAAAGAACTCATTAGCTTCCTTCTCTTCTTCTGTATCAGGATTTTTAAAATCGTACATTTTAACGTTAAACATTTTTAACATACTAGAACATGGTGTAAAATTAACACATGATTTGAAGTTTCTTTGGATGCTGAATCTAACCATCATTAGGCTTTGGAGCAATTCCAGTGACAATTTATTTCTCAATTTGTTTTTAAAAACACTGTAGACCGAGAACGCACGTTCAACACTCGCATTCGAAATAGGAATCGTTAACAAGGCAATAGCAAACTTTGCGATGTTTTTAAATCGCTTAAATAAAAAAATTTTGACATTATCGAAGTAATTTAATTTCCCCCTAAAAAATACCCTGAAAATTTTTTCCTCCGAAAAAACCCACTTTTTTAAATTCTTTCCCCCAAATTTAGGAGGAAAACCCCCAAGTTGGCATCACTGTTCCAAAGAATCGTCGACTGAAAAGGTACTGGGAATGCATTGGCATTGCATGGATGACCAGTTTTGTTTTGTATTAAAGTTTTCGAAAATAACAAAAGATGTACTATCTGGCGCTCGACGTCCGACAAAAGCTGAAGTATTAAGTCTTACGATGTCTATATTTGATCCTTTTGGCTACCTTGCGAACGTAACCGTAAAGTCTAAAATTCTATTGCAAACTTTATGGCGCCTGAATGTAGATTGGAAATCACCAATACCGGAAAAAATTTTTTCAGAGTGGTACAATTGCTATAAAGATTTGGATCAGGCTAAAAGTTTAAATATTCCCCGTTGTTATCATGAAAATTTCAATAAAGATACTGCCAAGATAGACTTGCACATCTTCGTCGATGCAAGCGAACTTGCATACGCCGCAGTAGCGTACTGGCGAATAGTCGTCTACAGTAACGTAAGCATAGTATTCGTAGCTGGGAAATCACGATGTAGCCCAATTAAAGCTTTGTCTGTACCAAGACTGGAACTTTTGGCTGCGGTACTGGGAGTTCGCCTAAAAAATACAATATTAAGTGGTCATGACGTGAAACCACAGAACGTAACATTTTGGTCTGATTCAAAGACAGTATTAAGTTGGATCATGTCTGACAGCCGGTGCTACAAGCAGTTTGTAGCGCACAGGATTACGGAGATTTTGGATTCATCTGACATCACTTGGTGGCGTTGGGTACCCGGCAAGCAGAAACCCGCTGACGAAGCTACCCGTATGCTAGCAAAAGTTGCTAATAACTCCAAATGGATAAGTGGGCCGAAATTCTTGAAAGAGTCGGAAGCGACTTAGCCAATCCTTTCCGATAGTTGTATCAACCAGTCTTGTGAAGTTGAGAGGCGTTTGAAAAGCGTATTTGTCGTCGACCTTGATCCTAAAGTAATAAAATTTGAAAAGTTTTCTAACTATTACAAATTGCTTAGGGTTATGACCTGGGTTAGAATAGCTGTACTTAAATTTAAATCTCTAAAAATTAACGAAAGGAAGAAATCGTATCCTATTTCAAGTCTATTACTGACAGCAAAGTACATAGATGAAACTGAAAAATTGATTTGTCGCCTTGTCCAAAAGTGGACGTATCCTGATGAATTGCGTGATTTGTCGAATGGAGATGCTGTTTCTAAGAACAGTCCACTTTTTAATCTAACACCAAAGATTGATAATGAGGGAGTTTTGAGACTATCAGGTCGAATTGATAATGCAGAATGCGTTCCCTTAAACAATCATCCTCTGACTGGATTAATTGTACGTCACTACCACGAGAAATATAAACATCAGAACCAAGAATCAATAGTAAGTGCTATTCGAAGGAAATTTTGGATATCAAGCTTGCGTCGAATAGTCAACTCAGCTGCTAAAAATTGTCAATATTGTAAAAATAAAAACGCCGAACCAAAACCGCCGCTCAATTACCTAGAGACCGACTATCTGCTTTTGTTCGAGTCTTCAGCTACACAGGTGTGGATTTTTTCGGACCTTATTTAGTAGCCGTGGGACGTCGTCGAGAAAAAAGATGAGGTTGTCTTTTTACATGTCTAACTGTAAGGGCAATACATTTAGAGTTGGCACAAATTTTGTAGGAGCGAGTAAAGAGGTATAGAATGGATATTCAATTCACCTGGTAACCCATCAGCAGGGGGTGCATGGGAAAGAATGGTGCGCTGCGTGAAGAGAGTACTTTCTTTTACGTTGAAGACAAAAGTACCTCAAGTAGAGACGCTACAGAGCTTATTTATAGAAACGGAGAATCTGGTAAATTCTCGTCCTTTGACTTATCTACCCATAGACAGCCAAGATGCAGAACCTCTAACTCCAAATCATTTAATTTTGGGTTGTCCAAACGATATTCAAACACCAAGTATAGGCGAGAATATATGTTTACGTAAGCAGTGGCAAATCTTACAGCAGATGAAGCAAACTTTTTGGAAGAGGTGGGTGTTAAAATATCTTCCAACTCTCACAAGGAGGAGCAAATGGTGCCAACGTGAAGAACCTATCAAGATTGGTGATGTGGTGCTTGTATGTGATGAAAACGAGCGTCGGGGCGAATGGAAGCGAGGTAACAGAGATATTTCCTGCGCCAGATGGTCAAGTGCGTTCAGCTATTAAAAAAACAACTACTGGTACTCTTCGTAGACCAGCTACAAAATTAGCCGTTTTAGATGTGGTTCGTGCATCTCCCGGAGCCCGTTCGATTCACGGGGGGCGGGATGTTGCTGATTAGACTTAAGATTTCCGTAATTCAATACTACATTTATGTTCTTAACTTTGATTTACTATTAATCTTGATTTACTCTTAAAATATTACTGAATTTATAAGTATGGTATCACTTCAATTTATTTCGTTAAAAGTTTCAAATTTTAACGAAGCGTTCATATATGCATTTTCTATACTCAATTTTTGAATTCATTTTGTAAAGAACGTTTGAAAGAAGAAAACGAGAAGTAAGCCTTTGGCATTGTTAAAAGAGTTCTTTATTTATACTTATTGTTTATGCCCAATAAACACATCCCTGCATTGCCCTCAAAACGAATAAGAGGACAATGCAAAAATACGAAACAGCGCCAACATACGTATAATGTTTTCAGTTTTTGAAAACAAACACAGGTGAAAGCAGTAAAGTTAAGTTGAACTACACCCGCACAACAACAACCACATCGTTGGAAAAATCACATAAACCCACAGGTCATATATCAATATTGTACACACTAACCCTACCCAATAAGTATTAAATTGTTATATAAAACAATTAATTTGAATTATAAAACACATACACATATGCATATTCATATTTATAAATAAACACATATTTATAACGTGCAAACTCTAACAACCCTCTTTTTTTTTCTTTTTATTCGACACGCCGGCGATATTTTTGTCGATACAACTCGACATTTTGGTCCTTCGAGCCGGATTTTCAAGTGTCCTTTAAAGAGATTTAAATACTCATATACCCAACCAACTCAATAAATTAAATTCACCCACCCAAACCACAAAAATTGTGCATCAGCGTTGGACTTGTTTGCAGCCGTTCTTTGTGCACCAACAAATACCCTTAATATACATACAACCATAAAACGACCCGCAGCTTAATATTATTTGCAAACAAAAAAAAAAAAAATTGTAAGTACAATACAACGACCCGTATTATTTATATTGGTGCAAATCAGAATAATAAACAATAAACTAATTAACAAAAGTTATTAATTTGTCTTAAAATAAAAGTATTTGAAACTTTGCGTTTATCATATTCTGCTTTGCATTTTGCATATATACGTACATATAGCATCATATACATCCATTGTACATACAATATTTGCCGGGAGCCAAAATACTTCAAATAAATTACATTTCTCACGGCAAATATACATACATACGCTCATACATAAATATATATTGCATTCCTAAGCCCAAAGTATATTTTGTTAGTGCACAGTCAGTTAGGTGCACTGAAGACAAAATACCCAGCAGGAAAAATTTTGGAATACCCAGTAGGACAAATTTCTGAAAACCCAGTAAGGAATTTTTTCGTGACCCAATTTGGAATTTCGTTAACTAATTCAACATTAAATATTAAATCAATTTATTATTTAAACAATTAACCCTTTATACCCAAGAGGGCCAAAAAATACCCATAATTAAAAAATCGAATTTTTGCGAAATTTGTCTAGCTTTTTGCTATTTTTCATAAAGAACCCTACCCAATTTTGTCGTTTGAGGATAATTTTAATTAATATAATGGAAGTTTTTAAGTTCTGTATTCTCGATTTATTCGAATACATAGAGGAACATAATTCAACACTCCCGGAAGATGAAACAGTCTTCACTCTGGAAATCAAAAGAGTTGAACTCAATGCGATATACGATAGGGCAAGCAAATCGTACGATGCCTTGCGCAGAGCCCCGCAAAACCCTGCTGATCCCATTGACTTAACGGAAGTCAAAGAAAATTTTAGAAAAGGCCATCAGTTGTATTTGAGATGTTTAGGATCCATTAATCAATGTATTGATTATCTCAAGACCCCATCAGCCACTATAAAGGAGCGAACTTCAGAGGTATACCCATCGATGAACGTAGGATCATTTGTTCATCTGCCCCCTATTGACACGGATATATTTTATGGAGATTTCGCAACATGGCCCTCGTTTAGAGATATGTTTACGGCTATATATATCCATAACAAGACGATCAGCAACGTGGAAAGACTCTTCCACCTAATACAAAAAACCCGAGGAGAAGCGCGGTCGATCGTAGAAAATGCCCCTTTAACAAATGACGGATTTCTAATGGCATGGAAGGATCTCGTTTCGCAATACGAGAACAAAAGAGTCCAAACAAATGCCCAATTGAAGATTTTATTCAATTTACCCCAAACCACCCAAGAAAGCGGAAGTACCATCAAAAATCTTCAGAGGACGGTTAACAATTGTTTAACTAGTCTGAATAACCTTGGCTTGGATACAAGTAGTTGGGACCCTATATTAATATTCTTATGCGGAACTAAGTTACCCAAACGCCTTCTTCATCAATTCGAAGACACGCTAGAAGACAACTCGGAAATACCTTCTTGGAAAACATTTGATGCCTTTCTCACCCATAAATATAAATCATTGGAATCAGTGGGAGATCTGGTTGATCCAAATCCCACTACCCATCACGACAGTAGACTCCAGAAAAGAGGAAGGGACGTGAGATTCAACACGTTTCATTCAAATGTTTTAGAAAACCCGACCCACAGCTCTAATAAAACATATACTCCAAGAATCACTACGTCATCGAATACACATGGATTGGAAAGTTGCAAATTATGTAAAACCCAACACTCAATTCGAGTATGTCCCAAATTCTTAGGCATGAATGTCGAGACCCGTATATCTACAGTAAAAAATAATGGCTACTGTTTTAATTGCTTAGCTCTATCTCACGGTTTCAGAGACTGCAAAAGCAAATACTCTTGCAGAATATGCAGACAGAAACACAATACACTTCTGCATAAGGACAACATCCCTCGTCCACAGTCCTCCCCGCAAGGATCAAGAGCATCAAACCCTGCTCTTGATTCAAACCAAGGCAGTACCTCCCAAACCCACCCCTCAAATCCAAATCCACAAGCATACACAACCCTCTTACAGTCCACTCAAGAACCACTCATGTCTTGTAGGAAACAGATTTTGTTAGGTACTGCGGTAGTTCAAATAAACCATAGAGGGCAATTATATTCAGCTAGGGCACTCATAGACTCTGGGTCAGAAGCCACATTTATTTCAGAGAAACTCCAAAGAAAACTGGGCATACCTACGAAACATGCAGTTGCACAAGTAACAGGGCTGAACAACTCAGTTTCAGCAACAACCACAAAAACATGCGAATTAACCCTATGCTCACCTATGAGGAAAGAATTCAAAATAACGACGCAAGCGTTTATCATAAAAACTCTGACAGAAAACTTACCCACTCACTCACTCGACCCAACATTTGAAATTGGAAAACTCGGATTTAGCTTAGCTGATCCCGATTTCAATAAGCCCAGACCCGTCGACGTTCTAATCGGAAGTGACTTGTACCCACAAATAATACTCGGTGGTGTGCAAAGAAATATATTGAATACTTTGCTCGCCCAAGAAACTGAATTTGGTTGGATTTTGTCAGGACCCATTCCAGAAAAGCCCAGTGGACCTTCAGTATCTTCATTTTTCAATCAAATGACCTCAGAGAAATTACTCACGCAATTTTGGGAAGTGGAAGAAGTTCCGAGAAAGCCTCTGTCCTCGTCTTCAGATAAATTGTGTGAGGAAAATTATCAAAAAACCACATACAGAAACTCATCGGGACGTTATGTGGTAACCCTACCCTTTAAAAACCCAGAAAACATAGAACTGGGTAACTCAAGACACATAGCGCTAGCTCAATTTTTAAGAAATGAGAAATCCCTCTCAAGAAAGCCGGACATAAAAATGAAATACGACAAAGTTATTAATGAGTATTTGGAACTTGGACACATGAAAAAGGTGGAAAACAATCCCGCGGAGGAAAACACCGTATATTATCTACCACATCACGCAGTTATCAAACCTGATCGAATAAATACGCAACTGAGAGTGGTATTTAATGCATCATGTCCCACATCTAACAGAAACAGTCTGAACGACGTATTACATACTGGACCTATTCTGCAAGCAGACTTGGTAATCTTAGTAATAAAATGGCGTCTATTTCGATTCGTTTTCAATGCAGATATACAAAAAATGTATCGGCAAATTCTTGTAGAACCCTAACACACGCGATTTCAGAGAATACTCTTCAGAAAGTCTAATGATGACCCAGTAGAGGAATTTGAATTACAAACAGTAACATTTGGCATTAACTGTGCTCCTTATTTAGCAATCCGAACACTGTTGAAATTAGCAGACGATGTAAAAGGAACCCACCCACTAGCATCAGATATAATTCGTAATGGAATGTATGTAGATGATGTTCTCAGCGGAGCCCATGATATATCAAGTGCGAAGTTGGCTCGAGACGAACTCGTAACATCCTTGGAGTCCGCAGGATTTGCTCTACGCAAATGGACTTCCAACGACCCAAAAATCTTATCAGGACTCCCATCAGAACATCTATTGGATACTAATTTGCTCGATTTAACAGAATCCAATAGCACAAAGGCCCTAGGAATTAGATGGAATTCTAAGAAAGATGTATTCTTTTTCGTTATCAACCCCATTCCAGACAAAGAATCTTTCACTAAACGAGAAGTATTATCAATAATTGCTAAACTGTTTGATCCAGCAGGCTGGCTCAGTCCAGTAATCGTAACAGCAAAACTCATCATGCAGCAAATATGGCTTGACAAATCAGACTGGGATGAAAGTCTAAAACCCCTAACCCTACATAGATGGAAAACATTTATTAAGGAATATGAGGTGCTTAATAAAATAGAAATTCCAAGGTGGACCCATTTCTCAACTTCAGCGGTCATAGAGTTTCACGGATTCTCTGATGCGTCTGAAAAAGCATACGCCGCAACTCTTTACATTAGAATTTCTATAGACGGAAATACTTGGACCACCCTGTTAGCATCGAAAACCCGAGTTGCTCCAATTAAAAGTATATCACTACCCAGGCTAGAACTATGCGGAGCCGTTCTTCTCGCAAACTTAGTGGACACTACCTTATCACAGTTAAATTTGACACACTATCGCACCCATCTCTGGACGGACTCAACTATTGTTCTCTCTTGGTTAAGCAAACCCCCATGTTCATGGACGACTTTCGTTTCTCATCGAGTCGCCACGATAGTTGAAAACGTCGGAAGCGATACTTGGAATCATGTGGAAAGCCGTGATAACCCAGCGGACCTCGCAAGTCGTGGATGCACCCCTCTAGAAATCGCGAGCAACAACCTTTGGTGGCACGGACCTCAATGGCTACAACTCGATTCGAATCAGTGGCCAATCACTCAGAAACCACCCGCCACAACCCTAGAGCTTAAACCAATTAAAACCTTTACCGCTACAGCTCAAGAAGATATACTAGACAGATTTTCTACATTGCCCAGAGCAATTCGTGTTATATCGTATCTATTTAGATTTTGTTCAAACGCATCACCAAATAGGAGAAAAGAGCAATTTGCAACCGTCGAAATAACCCCAGACGAATTTAAATCAACCCGTTCCAAGCTAATTGTCTTAGCTCAGAAAAGATACTTTCATGAGGAACATGAAGCTTTGACCCAAAAGACCCAGATACCCAAAAAGAGTTCTATATTGACCCTTAACCCATCAATCGACCCCAAAGGAATCATGCGAGTTAATGGCCGCTTGAGTAATTCAACGTCATCCGATTCTACTACCCTACAACAGTCGATTGACAAAATTACTCACCCAATTTACCCACTCAATAACACTACATGGAGGAAACCAGTTAGTATTACGACTCATTCGTACAGAATTCTGGATTCCAAAACTGAAGACCCTTATAAAAACAACGATTCATCAGTGCAAAACTTGCATGCTGTACAAAAAAACCCAAACTACTCAAATCATGGCAGCACTACCAGTTGAACGTACTACCCTAACCCGCCCATTCGCAGCAACTGGAATTGATTTCGCTGGACCTTACGATATAAAAAACTATACCGGAAGAGCATGCTTAATTACCAAGGGATACATATGTGTTTTCGTTTGCAGAGCAATACACTTAGAACCCGTAAGTGATCTTACTACAGAAGCATTTATGGCAGCATTCGCACGATTTTTCTCTAGGCGCGGATGCCCCGCCGATCTTTATTCGGACAATGGAAGGAACTTTGTAGGAGCTTCGCAACTGTTACTCAAAGATCGACGTGAATTCATGAAAACCTTGAGAACCCAAATATTAACAAGTCAAGTGCACCAAAACATCAAGTGGCATTTTAATCCTCCAGGAGCTCCTCATATGGGCGGCCTCTGGGAAGCAGGAGTTAAAAGCTTAAAAACACATTTAAAAAAGGTGGCACAGATCCAAAAATTCACTTTTGCAGAATTGGCAACACTATTAACCCGAATCGAAAGTTGTTTGAATTCTCGCCCCCTAAACCCTATCAGCGATGACCCTACAAGTTTAGAACCTTTAACCCCAGGCCATTTCCTAATCGGTACTCCGTTACTTACCCCAGCTGAACCTAATCTAGAAGACGCAAAGCTCAGTACCGTGAATAGATGGCAGAAACTAAGGATACTCCATCAACACTTCTGTATTCGATGGAAAGAAGAATACCTAAAAGAACTCCACAAGCGTTATAAGTGGAAATACCCCCAACGCAATGTAGAAGTTGGAGACTTGGTAGTTATTCGACAAGAAACCCTACCCACAAATGAATGGAAATTAGGTCGTATCGAAAAGACTTACCTCGGGTCAGACACTAGAACTAGAGTAGTCGACATACGAACCTCACAAGGCATTATGACCCGTCCAATTACAAAAGTTGTGACTCTACCATATAACTAACATTTTATTTCCATTTATAGTATCATGGCACCCACTAAGGCAACAAACCCTCGAGGACACAGTCCAGCAATTACCGTGAGCTCGCGAAGCAGCAGTCGAAGCGTCAGCCCGAGATCAGAAGCAAGAACCCTAGCCAGTCGTCTACAGCGATTCAGAGCGACCCTTTCCCCAATTCGTGAAGAAAACGACCCCACTCATCGCACAGCACAACGTACCATAACCCACTCAAAGCGGAACTGGAAACCCGCTTATAAGCACGTTGCATGTGGAATTTGTAAAAAGGACCATCGCTTGGTGACGTGCTCCAAGTACATCGCAATGAGTGTTAAAGAAAAGTTTGACACAGTTACACGACACAAGTACTGCGTCAACTGTTTGGCCCGATCGCACAAAACCCGACACTGCACCAGTAAGACAAGGTGTTCCAGTTGTAATGGAGATCACCATTCTACGCTACACGGTCATCCAAAGTTTTCTGAAGAAGAGCAACAAGGCCAACGTAAACTTACCACCCCGATCCATGCTCAAGCTACAGACGTTGTTAGTCTACTAAGTAAGCAGACCGTTATACCAACAGCGATCATCCGATTAAAACACGATGGCATATGGTATAAAGTCAGAGCACTCATAAACCCGACACGAAAGTTAACCACAATTGCAACTGAATTGGTTCAAAAACTAAAGTTGCCATATTCACACAACATTTCCAGTTTAATCATCGGATCTCTCTCCGATAATCATTTACGTGTGAAATGCAATAGTCTCGTTACAAATGAGCTACCGACCCGACCCTATGATTGTGACTTAGGTGGTGAAATCGCGAAAAGATTCGACCACCTAGTCCTCGCTGACCCTAAATTCACAACGACAGACAAGGTAATGATCGAACTAGGAGCAGACATTTACCCGCAAATCATCCGACCCGGCTTGTTCAACCCCGACAATGGAAACATGATCGCTCAAAACACCGCACTCGGTTGGACCCTAACCGGCACAATTTGAAGCAGACCCTAAATCCTTCAAGGCGGCCGGGATGTTTATGCCCAATAAACACATCCCTGCATTGCCCTCAAAACGAATAAGAGGACAATGCAAAAATACGAAACAGCGCCAACATACGTATAATGTTTTCAGTTTTTGAAAACAAACACAGGTGAAAGCAGTGAAAGTTAAGTTGAACTACACCCGCACAACAACAACCACATCGTTGGAAAAATCACATAAACCCACAGGTCATATATCAATATTGTACACACTAACCCTACCCAAAAAGTATTAAATTGTTATATAAAACAATTAATTTGAATTATAAAACACATACACATATGCATATTCATATTTATAAATAAACACATATTTATAACGTGCAAACTCTAACAACCCTCTTTTTTTTCTTTTTATTCGACACGCCGGCGATATTTTTGTCGATACAACTCGACACTTATTAATACCTGATTTTTAGATATTAAAACTGTGCTGTTGATTTGATTGTTAAAACTCAATAAACCGCTTGTTTGAAATAATCGTTTATGTTGATATTCTTTCGGACTTTTTTCGCTGCCGCAACAACTGGACCTTTGATGCTGCTCTATTGGGGGAGCTGAGTACATTTCGGATGTTATATTTCTGTGATAAATGCCTTTCGAAAACCGCTCGGCTGTTTGTTGTGATTGCAGCTTTTCGACGTCGACGTCGACGTCCTTGTGTTTGATGATGGGCGTTCTTTAATACACAAAACCGGATGCGTATCTTCGCTGATAGTGGTCCGAATCGATGCTGGGTCATCTAAGTATACGCACATCAAGAACACTGGATACATGTCTTCCATGTCTCGGCAACCTTGCGATCGACCACAAAGCGAGCGGGATGGGATAGATACCGAGAGCTGAAGAGGGAACCAAGACGCATCTGCAGACAAAAAAAGAAATAGGTCAAGATGAGTGACCAGCTGCGGTACATAGATTGACATCGCTAAGGGTATGTAGTGCGTTCGTAACAGTGTCAGACGAAGCCGCAAACCTGCTGGCTGGAAGATGTCCAGTAGATATAGCAGCCAGAGCCGCTTCGGAAGTTAGGCGCAACCCTACTAAGCGAAAAGAAATCATGCAACAATGCATAAATGAGTGGCAGCAAAGGTGGGATTCGTCTCCGAAAGGAAGATGGACGAAGAAGCTGATCCCAAGTGTAAGCAAATGGATCGAAAGACAGCACGGTGAAACTGATTATTATCTCACGCAGTTCCTCACAGGGCATGGCTGCTTTCGTCAATATTTGCGTAAGTACACGCACGCAGACACTCCCTATTGTTTGCATTGCAGTGGAGAGACAGAAGACGCAGAGCATATTCTCTTATACTGCAGCCGATTTGAGGATGAGCGCATGCAGCTCAAGCAGTGTATAAGAGGCACATTGACGCCAGAAAACCTCTTGAAGGCAATGATTCTTGAAGAATGTACGTGGATGAGATGCGCAGAGGTTATCGTAGAAATAATGAAGCGACTTAGGGTAGATGATCATATATCACGCCGACTAATGTAGAAGATGTCATGCTAGATTGGATCGGAAACTCGTTCTTTCCGACCACGCTTAGTAGCATAATAGCAGAGTGGAGCGGAAACAAGGCCCTTCCGCCTGCCCTACTTCGATTCAAGGTACTATTAACGATGGGAATATGGATCGGAACTAGTCCTTTCCGACCAAGTTCTTAATCGCATTAATGAAGCAAATAATGAAGCGACTTAGGGTAGATGATCATATATCACGCCGACTAATGTAGAAGATGTCATGCTAGCTTGGATCGGAAACTCGTTCTTTCCGACCACGCTTAGTAGCGTAATAGCAGAGTGGAGCGGAAACAAGGCCTTTCCGCCTGCCCTACTTCGATTCGAGGTACTATTAACGATGGGAACATGGATCGGAAACTAGGCCTTTCCGACCAAGTTCTTAATCGCATTAATGAAGCACGGAGCGGAAACCAGGACTTTTCGCCCGTTGTAAAAGCCAGCTATTTAAGTAATTCAAAAACCAAAACGTTTAAGGTGTAAAGTATGATGCTGAAACGCAGTAACGAGTGAGAGCCATAGTGCTTACCAGCCCCGCGAAGTAATACTTCATTGATAGTTCCGCGGGGAGAGTGGTAGTTGGTGGAGAGGTATTTAGTACGTAGGTGCAACTGTGAGGTTGCAAGTCGTGCATACTGTTATGCCGGTATAACAGTACTCATGAGAGTTTCCTCTTCTCGGGCGTCATCCCAAAAAAAAAAAAAAAAAAAAAAAAAAGCCTCCTTAACATCGCATATAAGGTTCTATCCAGCGTTTTGTGTGAAAGACTGAAGCCCCCGTCAACAAACTGGTTGGCCCTTATCAGCGCGGATTAAGACCTGGTAAATCAACAATTGCTCAGATATTCACCATACGCCAAATATTGGAAAAGACCCGTGAAAAGAGGATCGACTCACATAACCTCTCAGCCGACTTTAAAGCAGCCGTCGACAGTACGAAAAGGAGCTGCCTCTATGCCGCTATGTCTGAACTTGGTGTTCCTCCAAAACTTATACGGCTATGTAAGCTGACGTTAAGTTGCACTGAAAGTTCCGTCGGGATCGGGATGGGCCTCTGCGAGCCGTTCGATACCAAACGAGGTTTCAGACAGGGTGATTCCTTATCGTGTAACTTCTTCAACTTACTGCTGGGGAAAATTATGAGAGCTGCAGAGCTTAGAAGGTTCAATCTTTTATATGACTGTACAGCTGCTTGTATATGCCGATGATATAGACATTATTTGCTTTAATAACTAAGCCGTGAGTTCTGCCCAGATTGGATAAGGAAGTGAGGCGAATGGGTCTGATAGTGAACGAGGACAAGACGAAATATCTCCTGCCATCAACCAAACAATCCTCACATTTGCGACTCGGCTCCTATGTTACTGTTGAGTCATATCTTCGAGGTTGTAGATAGTTCCGTCTATCTAAGGACCAGCTTCAACACGAATAATAACGTCAGCCTTGAAATCCAGCGCAGAATCACTCTTGCCAACAGGTGCTACTTTGGACAGAGTAGGCAATTGAAAAGTAATGTCCCCTCTCGACGAACGAAAACCAAACTCTACACGTCGCTCATCATACGCTTCCTGCTATATGGTGCAGAAGCATGGACGATGACAACATGTGATGAGTCGGCGTTAGGAGTGCTCGTGAGAAAAGTTTTGCGTAAGATTTAAGGTTCTTTGGGAATAGCTCAGCGTAATTTTGTATGAGTAGGTCAGCTTTTCCTCCTGTTCCTCCTGCCTTAAGTGGTACGGTTTTTGTACGTAGGAAAGGTTGAGCTCATTGATGTACACTGTTGTGAGCACGATGATTTTAGCTATATATTTTATATAATAAACACATTAATATATTATTTTTAATATACAATTTATTTAGCACTTATTGATTGTTTTAAAATGAAAATTATTATAATTCAGAAAATGAAAATATTTGAAATTAAAAATTCAGTAACATAAAAATTGAAAAGGTGAAAATTGTAAGTTACAAATGTTAAAGTAGATTCCTACATTTAATCCCCAGTGAAACGCATATTTATTAATATTAATTAAGGTTAAATGTAACTTTTTTTTGTTTGGTATTTATCAGTGTAGTTGTGTTTCGTGAAGAAGTGGTTGACATAGTGTTGCAGGTTTAAGTAAATCTATTGATACGGTTTTAATTTTATTTCCATATATCCATAGCTAAGATAATAGGTACCAACAATTTTCACATTGTACCTCTTAAAAAAGGAAACATAGACGAGACAAAAATACAAGTACATAGTGAAAAAGACTTTCGTGAAGTCGTTGTGTTTCTCTCTGCTAACAACAAGAATTATTACTCTTACCAGTTGAAGAGTGCGAAAGGCCTGATTGTTGTAATTAAGGGAATTGAAGCGACTGTTGACTCATGTGACATAAAAGAAGCTCTAGAGGAGCAATAAAGCAATAAAGCAATAAAGTGCCGCAGCCTATGTTTAAAGTGTTCTTATCGTCAAGCTTAGCTTAACTTAAGAAAAACGAAACGCATCCAATTTATGGTTTAAAATATCTTTTACACCGAAGAATCACGGTGGAAGAAGCTCTTAAGCGTAACGGTCCCGTGCAATGCACAAACTGTCAGGAATTTGGTCACACAAAATCCTATTGTACTTTACGTACCGTTTGCTTAGCATGTGGTGATCTTCACCATTCTACCAAATGCCCCTTGAATAAAACGGATGCAACACAAAAACATGACACAATTTATGTCAACCATGCAAAGTATGGTTCAAGACCTAATAAAGGCGCAAAACCAAATGCTCCAAATTGACCAAAAAATGAGTGAACTTAGGATTTGCTTACGGAATGCTAATGGTGTAAACCAGCATAAATTAGCACTCAAATTATTTTTACAGACCCACGAAATTGATGTTGTGCTTATATCTGAAACACATCTCACCCAGAAGTATAATTTTCATATCCCCGGGTTTAAGCTGTACAACACTAATCACCCAGTTGGCAAAGCACATGGTGGCACAGCTATACTCATAAGGAACCGTTTAAAGCAAACTTTCTTAATTCCTTTTCAACAAATTGGTTGCAGTCAACCTCGATCACCCTTAAAAATAGGGAGGTTGACCTTACTTTAGCTGCAATTTACTGTCCGCCACGTTCCGTAATAACAGAAAAACAATTTAGCGACTTTTTTATGTCTCTAGGAGATAAGTTCCTAGCTGGAGGTGATTACAATGCGAAGCAGACTCATTGGGGATCGAGGCTAATTAACCCGAAAGGTCGTCAGTTATATAACACGGTCATAAGTACAAAAAATTGTTACGATTTTATCTCCCCAAGACAACCAACTTACTAGCCTACGGACTCAAGGAAATTACCTGACCTGATCGACTTTGCAGTCACTAAAAACGTAGATAGGAGTTTAGTATTTGCTGAAACCTGTGCTGACTTATCTTCTGATCATTCCTCAATAATCATTAAGTTGAACGAACAACCAATTGAAAGTGAGCATGCTTTTCGACTTACTACATCAAGAACTAACTGGCTTAAATATAAAAAATACATTAGCAGTCATATACAGACCAATCCGCAAATAGAGGGAGGAACTGACGTTGAAAATGAGTTACTTGTATTTAACAGTATACTAGCAACAGCAGCTACTATAGCCACACCAGAGCAGAATACAAAAGCAAAGGCATTGATAACTAATAGTGGAATAGAATTACTGGTCCGAAATAAGCGACGTTTGCGTCGCGAATGGCAAGCCTGCCGATCTCCCGATGCAAAAATTCGTCTTAAGGTGGCAGAAAACAAACTAAAAAAGGCATTAGTATACGAAGAAGAAAGAAATATCAAACATCTTATAACGTCTTTGTCTCCCAACGATTCTAATAAAAAATCTCTATGGAAAGCTAGCAAAAACCTTAAGCCGCCAGTAAGCACTGAAGTACCGTTGAGAATGCGTAATGGTTCATGGGCAAGAACGGATGAAGAAAAGGCCTCTTGTTTCGCAGAGCACCTCAGCACAGTATTTCAACCAAATACTGCTACATATAGTGCACCTTTGTCACCGACCCATACTGCTCCTAGATACACTGTTACTTGCGGAGCATCTGTGTCTGAACTAAAAAACACTATTGCCGCCTTAAATCCAAAAAAATCTCCAGGAGACGATCATATCTCACCAAAAATGCTAAAAGAATTGCCAAGCATTGCTCTCGTTTTTCTTGCAAAGCTTTTCAGTGCCATTTTGATGCTAGGATATTATCCACAACTCTGGAAAAAGTCGCAGATAATTATGGTAGTTAAACCAGGTAAAGACGCAACCCTGCCGTCATCATATAGACCAATCAGCCTGTTGCCTTGCCTATCAAAACTTTTCGAAAAAGTGCTGCTATCAAAAATTACTCCTTTTCTCCATTAAAATGATATTATTCCTACACATCAATTTGGGTTTCGGGAAAAACACGGCACAATTGAACAAGTAAATCGTATAACAAACGAAATAAGGAAAGCTTTCGAAATGCGAGAGTATTGCTCGGCTGTTTTTCTTGATATGGCGCAAGCATTTGACAAAGTGTGGTATGATGGCCTCATTCATAAAATTAAAAAATCATTACCTAATACGTTCCACAATATCCTTGAATCCTACTTATCCAACAGGCGATTCACAGTAAAAGATTGAATGATTACATAACAGAAGAGTGTCCGATTACGGCAGGTGTTCCGCAGGGTAGTGTTCTTGGACCAATATTGTACATACTGTTTACCGCAGATATCCGTACAAGTGACGAAGTAATTACGTCAACATTTGCGGATGATATATATATATACTAAGTCGACATAAATGCCCCATTACAGCCACAAAAGTGCTACAGCAGCATCTTAAACAAATAGAAGAATGGCTAGCGAAATGGCGCATAAAAGTTAATGAAAACAAGTGCAAACACATAACTTTTACATTAAGGCCAAAAACGTGTCCTACTGTTAAGCTCAACAATGTATCAATACCGCAAGCTGACGAAATTACATACCTCGGAATCCACTTGGACAGGCGCTTAACCTGGAGACGACACATTGCAGCTAAAAAGCTGTAGCTTAAACTCAAATCTGCTAGTTTACATTGGCTTTTAAACAAGAAATCTGGACTAAGCCTTAGCAACAAAGTCCTCTTATATAATGCAATAATAAAACCGATATGGATGTATGGGATCCAGTTATGGGGCACAGCTTGCGCGACGAATATAGATATAATTCAAAGATTCCAATCGAAAACGTTAAGAGTAATAACGGGCGCACCATTGTACATGCGTAATGAAAATATTCATAGAGATCTAAATATACCTACCATCAAGGAAAAAATTGAAATCGCAGCAAAAAATACTTAACAAAACTGCGTAACCATCCGAAGCCTTTGGCTAACACCTTGGCCCATGCAACAAGTCAAACCCGCCTGCGGAGAAGAGACAAAGCGGCCTTCTAAAGAGCAACGTCAAGCCAGCAGCCCATTCGTACTAATGGGCTTTATGTTTTAATTTAGTTTAAGATTTTATTACTTATTGTTAGGCTTCCGAAGTCGAAGTAGTAGTAGTTCAATAAATAAATATTAATGTTTAAAAAAAAAAAAAAATTTCCATATTGTATTTCAAAAGTTTTGTTATGTTTGGATATAACTTTAAATGGTCCTTCATTAGGGGGTTGAAGATTAGACTTATGAATAACTTTAACAAATACGTATTCACAAGTACTTAAATTTTTAGGAATGAAACTATTTTCTTTATTATGATGTATTACTTTCGATCGAACAAGTGAGAAATGTTTTCTTAATTTAGAAAGAATTTCATTTGTATTTTCGATTTCGTTATTATAATTATTATTGGAAACAATAAGTTCACCCGAAAGCCTCAGTGTTTGGGCATAAACTAATTCAGCTGAAGAACATTTTAAATCTTCTTTAATCGCTGTACAAGAATCCACGGTAAAATTTCAGACCAATGAACTGAATCATTTCATTGCAGTTTTCAAAGTTCTATGAAATCTTTCAATCATTCCATTTGACTGTGGATGATATGGAGATGTGTGTATTTTATGAGAACCTAATAACTTTGTTAATTAATTAAATAATTTTGAAGTAAATTGTGTTCCTTGATCTACCGTTATATTAAGTGGAATACCGAAACGCGGAACATAATTTTGAATAAATGTAGTTGCTACAGAAACAGCTGAAATGTCTTTAAGTGGATATGCTTCCGGCTAACGAGTATGTCTGTCAATGATTGTTAATACGTGTATGTATCGATTCTCTTTTGAAACTGGAAGAGGTCCTACTAGATCCATATGAATATGTTCAAATCGTCCAGAAGGAATATTAATGTTTTGAATTGGAGTTTTTATGTTCTTAGTAACTTTAGATTTCTGACAGTTAATATAAGATGATGTCCAACTATTAATTTCTTTACGCATATTAGGACAAAAATATTTTGATTAAATGAGACGTCGAGTTGTTCGAATAAAGAATGAATTTTTTCAAAAATAATTTTTCTCATTGATTTAGGGACATATGGTCTAAAAGGTGTTTGTGTAACATCACACCAAAAATTGCTTTTAAATTAGTATTAGCATTTGGATTTGAAATAATATTTTTAAGTATTTCGTCTTTTTGTTGTTCTTCATAAAGGTATTGGAAATTAATGTCTTTTGTTGAAATTGAATTAATTTCTGGGATACGAGAAAGAGTATCAGCAATTTTATTATCTTTACCACAAATATATCAAATATCATTAGTAAATTGGACAATATATTCTAAATGTCTAATTTGACGAGGAGATCTATCTGCTTTAGAATTTAGAACATGTGTAAGTGGTTTTTGATCAGTGTAAACAGTGAATACTCTACCCTCGAGAAAATGTTTAAAGTGTTTAATTGAATTATATATTGCTAAAAGCTCTCTATCCAATGTTGAATAATTAGTTTCAGTTGGAGTTAATTTTCGCGAAAAATATGCTAACGGTTCTAATGTGTTATTACTCATTTGCTGTAAAACAGCTCCAATAGCAACATTTGAAGCATCTACTGCAATTGATAATTGACCGTTTTTGTCAAAATGTGTTAATAAAGTATTTTATGTGAAAAGCTTTTTAACATTTTCAAAAGTTTGTGTGGTTTCATCTGTCCATTTTAATTCTTTAAGTTTATTTTTAGTTGTAAATGTTAACATTTCGTGCAGAGGACTTAATTCTGCTGCTAACATTTTAATATACCTATGATTTACCATACCTAAAAATTGTTGTAATTTGTTAATCGAAAGTGGTTTTTCAAAATCTAAAATTGTTTCAATACGTTCTAAGGAAGGTCTGATACCTCCTTGAAATTTCATAGCTAAGAAAATTTAATTTATTTGTTCCAAAAATACATTTTGTAGGTGGTTGTATCTGAAAAAACACTAAATAAGAACAATAAGCACTTTCTTATGACTAGGTTTAAGTATAACTGACTCCACAATCTGTGGAGCGTTTATTTATATAAATTTGTAATATGAAAATTTACATGCATGCATATGTGTACATAAGTATGTTAAATATTTTACATTAGAAGATCACCCACGAATAGATAATCTTATCTTATGTTTTAGTTTTATTGCTCATCAGTATACATAGATGCATATGTGTACTTAAGTATGTTAAATATTTTACATTAGAAGATTACCCACGAATGGATAATCTTATCTTATGTTTTAGTTTTATTGCTTTACACATTCATGATAAGAACATTAGTATACATAGATGCATATGCAACAACCCTTATGTTGTTGTAAAGGCATCAAGTGTCAATATTCATATCATGAATATGTGTATATGGACATCTGTTTGTACTTTAATTTTTATTGCCTTGTGCTTATAAATGTCATACAGCATATGAATTTATGGCCATACATTTTAATTGCTGGCTTATCGTTTCGGAAAACTAAACATATTGCCCGCGTTAAAAGGCTTAGTCTTTTAAAGATGTATCTGATTATATATAATTTTAAACCGTTAAATTTAAATTATTTTTTTTTTGTTTTTCTTTTAATAATTGATATCTATATATGTACATTTTGTGCCCTTTTTTAATCTTATACATTATTTAGTTACTGACACATAAATACCATAATGTTATTATTTCTAAGCTAAACGCGGAAGAACAATCATATTAGGTATATGTGTTAACGATATTCTCCACATTTTCCTTGCTATCAGTATGATGACTATGATGATTATGATGATTATTGCCCAGGATCCGGCGTTTGATGTGTAGTGCATTAGATGATGAAATTCGAAATCGATCGGAAACCCCATTAGACCTCGCGGCCTTGGAATGTTTCCTATTTTAAATGTCTGCATTTCCCCTTTTATTTGTAGTTTCTCAAAAACTGGTAATTGTTGGGTCAAGTTCACTTTTGGTATTCGGTAGTCTGCAATTGTTGTGTAGGTATTGTAAGCCCATATATTGACATGCTCCGCTTTCAAATGGCAATTCGGTTTTAAACGTAAAATACCTTGCTCATGTAAGTTTACGCTTGATGTTTGGTTGTCGCAAATGATGTCAGCCGAAACTTTGTCAGCAATTGAAAATAACCATGTATTTTCCGAATGCATCTGACTCCAATAATTGGTTCGAGGTAAGATGGTTAGTGCGCAATCTCCAGATAATTCTTTTTTGTTTATGAATAGCTGTATTTCACACTCCGCATCCTTTCCGATGTTGTACAGTGGATGTATTTGTGAACATAAAATTAATTTTTTCATTTTTTCACAATGGTCGAAATTGTTATCAGCAAGACCATAGTACATTGATTTCTTGTCGTCGATTATAATGTGCTTGAACGTAGTTTGGATTTTTACAAAATATTCTGAATGACTAATTGGGTATGTCAATACAGAGTATAATTGCAAGTTATTTTTGTTCATTAACGGAATTTTTATTTCAAATATTAACATCTCTTCCGTTGTACGAGTTGTTATTTTTGCTATTTTGGCCAGTTCGATTGGGTCGATATCTGGAAGCATTAAATGCTGATTGAGGTGAGTTTTAATTAACTTAATCTGCTCTTGAAATTTATGTAGCGGTAATAGATTTTCTAGGAATTTTCCCTTTGAATTCCAAATCATTCCTATAATATCTTGTTGCAGCTCTTCATATGATGACATAGCCACTAAGGCCGATGTTACCACATTTGCCATTATATTTTGATGTATGTTCTTATTAATTGCATCTTTGAACATATAAATGGAATTGTTCAATAATTTGAAATTGTTCCAAATAATTTCATTTTGATGCCTCATTACATCTACAGTCATATCTTCAATCGAAGACTGGTTTTTAAAAAGTTCAGCCAAGTATTTTTCATTTTGGTAGCTTCTTTCAACCTTCTCTGATAGTTCCTCAGCATGTTCTTCATCCATTACTCCATACAGGGCATGCATCAGGCTTCCCATAAATGATAACGGAGCTGATCTTCTCAGTTTTTTAAACGCCGCTGATTTATTTAGTAGGATAATTTTATCCCTTCTTTCTATCCTTATAAACTTCGCTTCTAATTGTCTAATGGTGTCCGAATAGTAGAATTCATCTGCGGGGCGCTTCACTTTCTGCAACGCTGCCTTAGCTTCATCAACGGTGTTTTTGTAGTGCCAATAGTCATTCAAATTTACGTGGACTATTATATCCCACGATGTCTTGGTTAATCCGATTGTTCCCCGCGACTCAAATAAAATTCCTGACTTATCTTTAAATTTTTCTACAAAAATATTTTGTGTGCTAATACTGGGCAAAATTAACAAAAAAGAGAGAATTGTTAACAAACAATTTTTATTTTTTATTCTATGTGATTGTCTATTTTTATTTTGTACATCTTTTTCCTTTAAATTTACGGTTTCTTCTTTAATAATTTTTTCTTCTGTAGGAAACGGACAAACATTGTGTATCGCTCTGGTCGATATGCCATTGCTGGTACGTACGTCTACTACTCTACATTTTCCGTCTTTACCGAGAATCGCCTTCTCGATTCTTCCCCTCCTCCAATTCATTGGAGAAACGTTTTCTTCTTTTAGAAGTACAAGTGTGTCTTTTTTAATATTTTCTGCTTGGTTTTTCCACTTAAACCTTTTTTGCAATTCACATAAATACTCATTGGACCATATTTTCCAAAATTCTTGAGTATTCTTTTCTACTGCCTTCCAGTGGTCACGTAACCCATGATAGCATTTATTGTCATTATTATCAATAATTGTTACCATTGGTTCGCCTATAATGAAATGACCAGGAGTTATTATATTTAAATCGTTCGGATCATTGGAACAGGGTATTAGGGGTCGTGAATTTAAAATTGCTTCGATTTGTGCCATTAAGGTACTGATTTCTTCAAAGGTCATTGTTCCTTCAGTTACTCTGAAGAAGTGTTTTTTGACACTTTTTACTGCTGCCTCCCATAATCCTCCCATGTGTGGCGATTTTGCTGGTATATTGATCCAGTTAATTTGTCTTTCTGCGCAAAATTTTTCTAAACTATCATTGTGGGTTTTATTTTGAAACAATTTATAAATTTCGTTCAAGCTATTCGCTGCTCCTATGAAATTGGTTCCGTTATCGGAATAAATCTTTATTGGACAACTGCGTCTAGCTATAAACCTTTTTAGGGATCCTATAAATGCTGCTGAGGTGAGGTCCGATACAACTTCTAAATGTACAGCTTTTGTTGCAAAACACACAAAAACGCACACATACGCTTTATCAATTCTTTTCCCTTTTATTTTATGGTGAATATTTATCGGACCTAAAAAGTCAATACCTACATTTAAGAATGGCCTAGTCTTTGTGACTCTATCTTCTGGCAGGTTACCCATCAGTTGATGTAATGGTCGTGGATTTACTTTAAAACACCTATAGCATTGCTTTACGATTTTTGTTGTTAATTGTTTACCCCGCAATGGCCAGAATTTTTGTCTCACAATTGCAAGTAGTCCTTGAGGTCCTACATGTAGATGTTTACTGTGAAGACATTTTATCATCAATTCTGTGTGCTCATCTCCGTATGGAAGTAAAATAGGATGCTTTGCTTCAAAAGGAAGCAAACTGTTTTCTATTCTACCTCCAACTCGAATTAAACCATCATTATCCAAGAAGGGAGACAATGTAGCTATCTTGGAATTCGGGGGTACTACTTTATTTTTTTGTAGGTTTTTAATTTCTTCTTTAAAGTGTTTGCTTTGTATGTTTTTTACAATTATATCTAGAGCTTTTTTTCTGTACTCTACCCAAGGTTTCGATTCCTTTTTCTTGCAAATTTGAGTAAATTTATATATTTGGGCAATTATATTTTGAAGGTGGTTAAAATTATTTTTGTGGTTTATTCTTTCCCACATTGAATTTTTATCTATTACTACCCCGACTTTTTTAATGTTTTTTATGTCTGGGATTTCATCGTCAAACATAATTTCTTTTATTTTAAAGTTATTTTCTTCTAAAAATTTCGGACCTGTAAACCAAAATTTATTTTTAGACAATTCCTTACCCATTATTCCTCTGGAAAGTATGTCTGCAGGGTTCTCCTCTGATTTTATATGATTCCAATCCTTGACCTTGCTGTTGGACTGAATATGGCTGACTCTGTTGGCTACAAATATTTTGAGAGTAGCTGGCTCTAAACGTAGCCAGCTTAATACTATGGTGGAATCTGTGTAATAAAAAACTTGGTTAAACTTAACTTTTAGACTTTTTAAAACTTGCTTCACCAGATCAGTAAGTAACACTGCTGCACATAATTCTAATCTGGGCAATGTAACTATCTTGATTGGCGCAACTCTAGATTTAGCTGTTGCTAACCGTGATATTACTGTTCCGTCGGTGTTAATTGATCTTATGTATACTACAGCACCATAAGCTTTCATAGAAGCGTCACAAAATCCGTGAATTTCTATTTTCTCGGCTTTGTCACTCATTAAATATCTTGGGAATTTTATATTATTTAATGAATTTAAGTCAGATCTTATTTCATTCCATTTTTGCTGGATCTCAGTTGGTAACATTTCATCCCAGTCAATTTTTATTTTCCACAGTTGTTGGAGTAATATTTTTGCGGATACAATGATTGGATTAATTAGGCCTAATGGGTCAAATAATTTAGAAATTTCAGAAAGTAAATTTCTTTTAGTAGGTTTTATGTCTTTGATTCCATGGCATTTAATAATTAAATTATCAGTTGTAGGAATCCAAGTTAAACCTAACGCTTTTACCTTGCATTGCTCTTCTTCTTCAAAATCTAACTTTACTTCCTGATTTTCAGGTGGAATCCCTTCAAGTAAATCTTTTATATTTGAACACCATTTGCGTAACGGAAACCCATACTTTTCCAAAATCTTAATTATGTGATCTTGGAAAAGTTTTAATTCTTCAATGTCGTTACTACCTGTCATTAAATCATCCATATAGAAATCTTCCTTTATAATTCTTGCAACTTCAGGGAAATTATTCTTTTCTCTTTCTGCAATAATTTCTAAACATTTTGTTGCCAAATATGGAGCCGATGATGTACCATAAGTTATTGTTTTAAGAGCATATGTCTTTAAGGGTTCTTCCTTGGAGTTTCTCCACAATATTAGTTGATATTTACGATTTTCTTCATTTATCCAAATTTGGCGAAACATCTTTTCAATATCTGCAGATATTACATATTTATGTTTCCTAAATCTGAGCAATATGTTAAAAATATCGTCTTGTAGTCTTGGACCTGTATATAATAATTCATTGAGAGAATTATTATTTGTTGTTTTGCATGACGCATCGAAAACCACACGTAATTTGGTTGAGCTACTTTCTGGCCGAAACACACAATGATGTGGTAGAAAATATTTATGTTTCAATTGATTGACGTTATTTATTAATTCCATGTGGCCCAAGCTTAAATATTGGTCCATAAACTCCTTGTATTGTACTTTTAATTGTGTATCTTTATCTAATTTCCTTTCTAAAGCAAAAAATCGTCGTTTTGCTATTAACTCCGAATTACCTAGTTGAAGTGGATTAATTTTAAATGGCAATGCTACGGAAAACTTGTTATCTTTTGAAATTTTTGTTAAAATGATATTCACAATTTTTCTCATCCTCTGTTAAATATCTTTTCTGTGTATCTATTTCTTCAAGTTCCCAAAATTTCCTTAATTGATTATCCAAGCTTTCGCAATGGTAGGCTAATACTCCACAATGATTTGAGTATAATTTAATATCTGCTCTACCTCCGGCTAGCCATCCTAGCACACTATTTTGAAGATTGTATTCTTGATTTTTTATTTTTATTTGACCACTCTTCAATAAAGAGTGATAAATTTCTGCTCCAAGTAATATATCAATTTTGCTTGGTATATCAAATTCTGGATCAGCTAATTTTATTTTTGTAGGAATTTCTCCACGTTCTATTTTAGTAGATGGCAATGGTGAAATAATTTTTTCCACTACTAATGCTTCAATGTATGTTTCATATTCGGATACTTTCGACTTTATTTCAATTATTATCCGCTCCTGTGCTTTAGATATGTTTTGCCCAATACCTTCTATAATGCTTTTTTTATTTTCTCCTTTTATTTTTAGTCTATTTTTTAATTGCTTTGTTACTAAATTTACTTGCGATCCATTATCTATTAATGCCCTTGCATTAATGAATTTCCCTTCAAAATCCTTTATTTTAATTACGGCTGTTGATAAAAGGACATATTTATTTTCTTTTAAATTTACACTGCTCACTGTGCTAGCCACTGCATTTATATCTTTATGGAGTAACCAATGATGCTCCAAATTGCAAAACCGACAGTTTATGTAGCTGCAGTTTTTAAACACATGCCCACCGTTTAGACATTTTTTACAAATATTTTTGTTTTTTATTATATTCCATCTTTCTTTTATGGATAAACCTTGAAATTTCTTACACTGATTTAAATAGTGCTGCATTCCGCAGTTCATAATACAATTTGGTGCTACTGAAATATTACCTTTTTTTGAATATTTACAGCTTTTTGTATTCTGTATTCACTTTGTTTTGCTTCTAAAGCAAAAAATTCTTTTCCGAGAAATTGTGTTAATGAATCTAGCCTCGGTAATTCTTTGGAGTCTTTTAAAGAAGATTCATATTTTGTTCTGAGAGAGTCGTCAAGTTTTCTCACAAGCAGAAAATTCAGTAACGCTTGAAGTATTTCTTCTAACGATAAATTTGTCGCCTTTAGAGCTTGAATACTTTCTTCGATAACTTCTTTTAATTTTTTCACACTAGCAGCTGTGGAATTTGTAAAGGGAGCATCTACTAAATTTTTGAAATAAATGTTTGTTAAAGCTCGCTTATTATCAAAGTTGATTTTTAGCAAATTCCATGCGACTGAGTAATTTTCTTCCGAAGATGGAAGATTTTCAATTAATGTGGACGCATATCCTTTTAATTTTGATTTTAAAATGCACATTTTTTGCACTGTGGATATATTTTCAGAATCCACTAATTCATGAAATAGTTCCTTGAACATATTCCATTTAGTATAGTCCCCTTCGAAACAAGGAATATCAATTTGTGGAAGATTGAGGGGTCTTCCTCTTATTTTTTCTTCCACTTTATATTCATTTTTACTTTTATTTGGCATTGAGTTTAAGTTTTTCCTCAATTGCCTAAATTTACTTGTTAGTTCATCTTCTGCATGAACTTCAATATATTTTAAAAACAATTCTTTCGCCAGATCTGAACACTTATTTACTTCTTCTAGATTCCCTGTTCCAGCAAGAAGAGCTTCAAAGTTTTCTTCCAAATCACTTACGGCGAATTCGAATTTTATTTGGAGAACAGAATTCTTATTTTCACTATCCTTCATAGTAAACTTTTCAATATCTTTTATTTGCAGGGATTTTAACATCTCCTGACTCAATTTAATTAGCTCCCTAACTTTTGGAGCATAGTTTTCCGTATAATACGGGTTCCGTGACATTGTTGCCGACGGTTGCCCTAATTCCCGATCATTATTTTCCAGCTTGTGGGACAGGTGAGTTATACGTATTCCCCAGTCGTTAACCTGTTCCCTGGTCACTGGAGTTGCTTTGAGGCTTACTAACGCATTATGTAAGCTCTCAATTTCACTTCCAATGGCCTGCTGCTCGAAAATTACTTTTTCCATTTTTAGAAAAATTTTTTTTTTTTTTTTAATTTTTAGCAATAATTATTATTATTTTACTTTTTTTTTTTTTATTTTAAGTTGTTAATAATTAAAAATATTTTTATTATTATTTTTTTAAATTTTTAAATTCAAAATATTAAAAATATTTAAAACGTATTCTTACCAGGGGTCACCAATGGTTAAGTCGGGAACAACACTATTAACTAAATAATAACACTTCGCTTTACTAGGTTTAAGTATAACTGACTCCACAATCTGTGGAGCGTTTATTTATATAAATTTGTAATATGAAAATTTACATGCATGCATATGTGTACATAAGTATGTTAAATATTTTACATTAGAAGATCACCCACGAATAGATAATCTTATCTTATGTTTTAGTTTTATTGCTCATCAGTATACATAGATGCATATGTGTACTTAAGTATGTTAAATATTTTACATTAGAAGATTACCCACGAATGGATAATCTTATCTTATGGTTTAGTTTTATTGCTTTACACATTCATGATAAGAACATTAGTATACATAGATGCATATGCAACAACCCTTATGTTGTTGTAAAGGCATCAAGTGTCAATATTCATATCATGAATATGTGTATATGGACATCTGTTTGTACTTTAATTTTTATTGCCTTGTGCTTATAAATGTCATACAGCATATGAATTTATGGCCATACATTTTAATTGCTGGCTTATCGTTTCGGAAAACTAAACAGTAGGTTTAATATTTAAATTGTAATTTTCAAGCCTTTTAAATACTGATTTTAAATGTTCAATATGTTGATCTTCATTATTACCAACTATTAGAATATCATCGATGTAAACAAATACGAAATCTAATCCAGAAAATACTTCATTAATAAATCATTGAAATGTTTGAGCACTGTTTCTAAGTCCGAAAGGCATACGTACAAATTCAAACATTCCAAAAGGAGTTGTTATTGCTGTTTTGTGTATATCTTCCTCAGCCATTGGTATTTGATGATATGCACGAACTAAATCAAGTTTTTGAAAAAATTTTTTATCTTTTAAATCAATATTTAAATCGTAAATGTGAGGTAATGGATATCGATCTGGAATAGATATAAAATTTAATCTTCTATAATCCCCACATGGTCTCCAATCATTTGGTTCTTTTTTGGGAACTAAATGAAGAGAAGATGCGGTATGTGAATGTGATGGTCGACAAATACCAGTTTAAACTAAAAATTCTAATTCAGTCTTTTCTATCTTTAATTTAATAGGATCAAGACGACGAGGTTTAGAAAAAGGAAGAATCTCTTTTGTTTCAACTCTGTGAACCGTAGGGTGTTGCACTTGTTTAGTGTAATCTGGTTCACAAGTAATAGATGGAAATTCATTTAAAATATTCGTAAATTTATTTTCAATAATGGGAATTCGAAGAGAGAAAATGTCGCAAAAACCAGTAGATCCAGAAATTTTAAATTTTGTTGTTAAATCTGTTATTTCTTTATTTTTGATATCTACTAAAATTCCAAATTTTTCTAAAATATTAGCACCAATAATTGGAGTTGAAATATCGGTAATAATAAATGGAAATTCGAAATCTCTTCTTAAACCTAAATCAAGTTTTAAAAGTTTTGTTCCAAATGTTTCTATATTACATCCATTTGCAGCTGAAAGTTTAAGATCAGAATTTCTTTTAAATGATTTGAATTTTGAAGAAGGTATAACTGAAACGATTGCGCCTGTATCAATCAAAAAATTTAGTTTGTTAAATTTATCGAAAATAAAAAGGCGACGTGTAAGTTTACTAATATTTCCATTATCAGCCACCGTCATAATGGAACGTTTTAGTTTAAAGAATTTGCATTTGAAATATTTGTGTTTATTTTAAAATTGCAAGGTTGAACGCATTTGAAGGCATTATTCTTAAATTTTTGATGATACCAACAAATATTATTTTGATTTTTATTATTCCTGGGTCTTGATGAATTTCTTGATCTAGATCTATATCTATCTCTAGATCTAGATCTAGATCTAATTTGTAATTCGTTAATATCTTCTGTAATTTTGTTTAAAGTTTTATATATTCCAGTTGTTAAGTCAGTTAAATTTTTAATACATTGTTCTAAAATATTATTATTGTTATTAAAGGTTGAAGTTATTGCAGATACTTGAGGTTTATGAATTGAATCGAAAATCTTATCAGCCAAAATAATAATTTCATCTTTATTTTGATTACTAGAAGAAGCTAAATGAATTTGAATTTGTTGAGGTAGTTTACGAATCCATAATTTAAAAAGTAATTCATGATTAACAATTGATTCTGAACCACTTAAAGATTTCATATATCTAAAAAGCTCTGAAGGTGAACGATCACCAAGTTCCGTATTTGAAAATTATTGTTCCAATCTCTTTTCTTCACTAAGAGAAAATCTCTCACGAATAACTTTCTGAATTATTTCATATTTATTCGACAATGGAGGTGGATTAACAACATCGAAAATTTTTAAAATAGTTTCTCGTTGAAGAGCAATTAAAACATTTTGAAATTTAATATTATCATTATAAATGTTGTTAATTTCAAATTGTCCTTCAACAAGCAAAAACCATGCTTCAGGACATTCATTCCAAAACGGAGGTAATTTAATGAAATTAGAATTCGGTCTAAAATATACAAATCATTTTAGAATGTCTTGTGATAAATTTTGTGTTGCATTTAAATCTGTATTAGAGTTCGTGATTTCATTTTGTGTTTCTGTGGTTGTAAAATTACGTGTGCGTATGGGTGATCTATGCATGCTTGGAGAAAGAGTTTACAAAAACTTGATAAAAATTAATTTAAATTTAAATAAATTAACTTAATTTAAAAAGTTAAATGACCTATATATACCTATATATAAATTTAATGATTAATAATAATTTGTTATAATTAATAAAAACCTGATATTGATATGTTCTATTACGTATAGATAATATTGTTGATTGTTGTAATTCCTGATAATGATAGAAGTTAAATTCAATTATATTGATTTCATTCCAATGAAATTGATAAACATCAGCAGAAAACGATTCCAACAAATTGATGTTATTTCGGATTGAGTATTTTTCATATAATATCGCATAGAAAATTTTGTGTTTCTTTTCACGGATTTTTAAAATTTAAATTTTAAAAATTTCAGTTTATTTGATTAATCGTTATATATATATGATATATATATATATTATATTTCATATTTGCTATCAAAAATATCTCCTTTTCTCCACCGTAACAATGTGATACCAGATCACCAATTTGGCTTTTGTGAAAAGCATAGTACTATTGAACAAGTTAACCGAATAACTAATGAAATCAAGAAGGCATTCGAGCTCAAAGAGTATTGCTGTGCAATCTTTCTTGACGTAGCACAAGCGTTCGACAAAGTCTGGCATAAAGGTTTACTGTACAAAATACATAAAGCTCTGCCTGTTCAATTTTATATGATATTTAAGTCATATCTGACTAACAGACAATTTACAAATAAACAATCAGAATTTATCAGTGAGGAGTATCCGGTAAAAGCTGGTTTTCCGCAGGGTAGCGTCCTTGGGCCTATTTTATATATTATACACACTGCAGATATCCCATTAAACCGAAAAGTGCAGACATCTACCTTTACGGATGACACAGCTGTTTTATATCGGGATAAATGCCCTAAACGAGCAGCAAAAACGATTAGTGATCATTTACTCCTCATCGAAGAATGGCTAAAAAACTGGAGAATCAAAGTTAATAAGCAAAAGTGTAAACACGTTACATTTACTTTAAGACCGCAATCATGTCCTGCAATTCGCTTAAATGGTATAAACATTCCCCAAGTAAATAATGTTACATATCTCGGTATACACTTAGATAGACGTCTCACTTGGAAGAGACACAAAGAGGCAAAAATACTACACATGAAATTAAAAGCAGCTAGTTTAAATAGGCTTTTAAATAATTACTCCGGTCTAAAACTAGGCTACAAAGTCCTTATTTACAACGCAGTATTAAAACCAATTTGGATGTATGGTATTCAACTGTGGGGTACGACCTGTGCAACTAACATTGATAAAATACAGAGGTTCCAGTCCAAATTTTTAAGAGCACTAACGGGCGCACCATGGTACGTTCGAAACGTAAATATTCACAAAGACCTTGGTATTTTACTGGTTAAGCCTGAAATTGAAAGAAGCAGGACGAAGTACTTCACAAAGCTGAAAAATCATCCAAACCCGCTAGCTAATGCTTTATGCAACCCAACAAGAAATTCCCGCCTGCAGCGAAGAGATGTTCCCGTCTTCTAAGGAGAGCGCCGTAGTTTGAACAGGGCTCAGAGTTACATAACTCGAGCTATCATGTTTATAATTTAGTTCTTAAGATTTGTACACTTACTGTTAAGCTTATATTAAAGCAGATTCAGTAAATAAATAATGTATAAAAAAAAAATATGTGCTATTAAATTGTTTAGATGTATTGAAGTTGTTGCAAAATTCAGTTGTACACATTCTTGTTAATATACAAACACACACACATATGTATATATATATATGTAAAAGTTTATTTTAAATAGTTGTAGTTCACAGGATCGCCAATTAATGTAAATGATTTTATCTATATATTATATATAATAAACACATTAATATATTATTTTTAATATAAAATTTATTTAGCACTTATTGATTGTTTGAAAATGAAAAATATTATAATTCAGAAATTGAAAATATTTGAAATTAAAAATTCAGTAACATAAAAATTGAAAAGGAGAAAATTGTAAGTTACAAATGTTAAAGTAGATTCCTACAACGTCCCTGAATGTGGCCCAATCTTCGTATCCTCCACAGAAGACTTCTGCGTTATACGCAGGTTCTTTGAGAGTCGGGCTGTGTTGGGGGTGGCATCATCGTAATGGGTGTACATGAGTGTGAGAAATTCGTGCTTTGCGGAAATTTGCATTGTCGTTTGCGGCTTCATATGATTCTGTAGGCGTCTCTCGGGTTCTTTCATCCTCCATATTAATAATAATTGGCGCTCTTTTGTGGTATGCGTCTTGATGTTTTCCAACAAAGGAAAAAGCCTCTTACGAACTACTGATGGTTTTTTTTTTAAGAATCTTTATTATAGGAGCGCAGAACTTTTCCAGCTTTGAGAGCTAGAAGAGGAATCTTTTATGGAGTAGTGAGAACTTTTCCTGTTCCGCTTGAGTTTTGGATCGGGTTTGAAGTCCCGAAAATATGTAGAGAGTTTGGTGTTTCCCTACTTGGTCTTCTGCCATTGTAATTAGATACATATATATTTTTTTTGTTTTTTTTTTTATTAATTTACAATTATATTTATATATTATATTATTTATGATTTGTTTATTGTTATGATTTTTTCTTTTCATTTTATTTATTTAGGGGGTGGCTTCTTATTTAGCACACTGTACTGTCTCAGAGCATCTGAGTACAGAAATGTAGGTATATACAAACTATGTATGTATACTGGATGCTGAAAGTATATTTTGTATGCGGGATACCTTAGCTTACACGTATATGCATTCTTATGTACATATGTATGTATATCGTTCCCGACTTGCTGTTACAAATTGCGAAGGACTGAAAATTGCCGGAATATGAAAAAACACTTTATGTAAATGTATGTATATGTACAGCCTTGGCCAAAAGTATTAGGTACCCCACTAATTACTGATTTTTTTGTTTTAACAAGTGAAGTAATGAAGTTTTATTAGTAAAACAGTGAAAACACAATGAATTAGTGATAATAACATTAACATAATATTTAGTAGGCCCACCCTTCGATTTAATAAAGGCAGCAATTCTTAGGCATGCTGCGTACAAGCTTTGAACATTCGTCCGCACTTATAGCATACCGCTCGTTAATTAAGGCATTCTTTAAGGCAGTTTTTGATGTTTATACTGTGTTCCTTAATCTTGCGTTTTAAAATAGCCCACAAGTGCTCAATGGGATTAAGATATGGAGACTGTGCAGCCCAATATAAAAAAACAATGTTGTTATCTCCTTGTAACGCATCGCTGATTTGTGATAAGGAGCATTGTCTTGCTGAAATTGAATCCCGTCTAAATTAGTATCGCCGAAAATGCGCGTTAACGAAGGCAGAAGAACAGCTTCTAATACATTTATATACTTTTGACTGTCCATGCGACACTCGTACACGAGCATTTCGCCGACGCTATCAGCAACCGTGCAGCCCTAGATCGTAATGCTGCCTCCCCCATGCTTAACAGTGGGTACCAAAAAATCTGGATGATATTCTTCCCCAACCCGTCGACTCACGAACGTCACACCAGGTGTTCCAAATATCTGTAGAAAAGAAAAAAATAATGTTTTCATAAGATTTGTACTATGTCTTCAAAATTGCTCTAAGTAAGAAGCTATGGCTGTTAATACTTTGAGACGATCTTAACTATGCTTACCTCGAAATTTGATACATCAGACCATCGAACATTCGATCAATCTTCTTCCGTGAAATGTTGGTATCGGCCAGCCCATTCCAAACGATTTTTCCTATTCTTTTCTGAGAGCCATGGCTTCTTTCAGACCTTACATCCTTTTAAATCTGCTTCCAGAAGTCTTCTTCTAGCTGTTCGAGCCCTAACTGGTTTACTAAATTCATCCAAAAGGGCAGCTGCAAGGGCAGAAGAAGATTTTTTGCGATCCTTGAGAGTCTCGCGTATAAGTTTTCGGTCTTCTCGTTTACTGGTTAGACGCTTTCTTCAACTTTTTGATTTATTATTGTGGGATTTCGTCTCCACAAATCGCCTGATAGCATATTGGACCGCGCACCGCGAACATCAAACCAAATTGTCAATCTCAACCTGAGACTTACACGTAGTGAAACTACGGTCGGTAAATTAGACCTGTTTTTATAAGATTGGTAACTTTTCACTAAATGTAATTTACACTTTCACTTTCAAATTTTAAATGCGAAAATATTTTATGAATTTCTTAAAAATTACAAGTTTTAGGTTTAGCTTACCCAGAATGCTATGACTTTTAATATTACATAATGTATTCATTTAATTAACAGCTAAACAGACATGTAAGACATTTACAAAAAGAAGTGGTAACTTTGATAGCCACATTTGAGAATACTTGTATTTTAGTGGGGTGCCTAATACTTTTGGCCAAGGCTGTATATACATATACGCGGATGGGTAGCAGTGAATTGTTTACCCTAGTACCCTTCGAACCAGTTGGGATGTATATAAAGGGATATATACGTGAGGAAGTATACGTGTATGTATATAATTATCAGATTTTTTCATAGAAATATATAATAGGTGTAGTAAAAGGAAATCCATTATTTTTTGCATGAAATCGCAGGCTTTAATTTTTAATTTTCGTAACCAGACCCATTCGAATGGTTCCAAACGTGTTTTGTGCAATCGAAACAATACTTACATGACGGTCGGACTCGACAATGTCCATGATTTTATCGACTTTTCCGCAATTGGCCCTCCACTCCCTGAAGCATCTTTTACATCAAAATTACCGGAATGAAACCGTAATTGTCTGTAACAGTATCTGGACGCTATTTACATTTTCAGCCGCCTGGCTTGCGTTTTCGCCCTTATCGAAGAAAAACTGAAGAATATAGCGTATTTTCTCTTCGCTAGTGTCCACCTTGCATGCGCAAAAAAACTGAATCAACCAATCACAAAACTGTCAAAGAGCCTTTTTTAGTTTTGTTTTAGTTTTTTAATATCATCTTTCGTACTCACGAGATATAGATAAACAACGTCATCTAATAGAAAATTAATGGATTTCTTTTTTATATACCCAATATTTTTAGTGGGGAAAGCGCAGTTTTCATAAATGAGTGTTACTATATGTATATGGGCGCTGTTACAGTTGCGAGGCTATACTCAATTCCTACTTTTGCGTCCACGTCGCGCACCTTGTACACGTGAGCAACCCTTGTGCAAGATGCGGTAACCAACCCGTGTGGAGCCTTGGGTTACGGCTAATAAGAGAGGAAGCTTCAAGTCTAATTGCTGCGTCTGTTCACCAGATGTGCGGCTGCAAGCGGGCGTCCATCTCGAAGCCAGCGGCTCGCTATATAAATGTGTAAAAACTTTAAACTTACACGCCTAGAGAGGTTGCGCGCTGGGTTTGGGACCCGCCACGTAGAAACCAGCTCCAATGACGACCACCACACACGAATTGAGGGCATGCCCAGCTGGTTGATGTCCTCGTAAAAATAAATACTGACATCACCGCCGTCCAAGAAGAGCGATGGACGGGACAAGGACTGTGACATTTACTACAGCGGCCATATAAAGGCGCGAAAATTTGGTGTCGGATTCGTGGTGGGAGCGAGACTCCATCGTCGAGTACTGGCTTTTACCCCGGTGGATGAGCGTCTCGATACCATCTGCATCACAGTAAAATTTTTCAACATATCGTTGATTTGCGCCCATGCCCCGACGGAAGAGAAGGACGATTTGGCCAAAAATGCCTTTATAAACACCTAGAGCATACTTATGGGCGCTGCCCACGACACTATATGAAAATCGTGCTTGGCGATTTTAATGCCATCGTGGGCAAAGAAGGCATCTTTGATGCGACAGTTGGAAAAGTCAGCCTCCACAACGAAAACAGATTCCCTACCTCGCAACGTTGGAACTGACCACAACACGTGCGGGATGGGTTAGACAACGAGAGCTAAAGAGGCCGAGATGCGTGAATATGAAGAGCTTGAGAAGCTGGCCGAAAATGGTAGTGCCCGAAAATTCTAAGGGAACATACGACGACCTACAGAAAGTCTCAAAACCGGAGCAGACTCCAGTAGGACACAAAGAGAAGATCTAGCCACCGATGCCCAGAGCATATTAATTTTTCTCCAGCCAGCTGAAGAGCAGTGAAAACGGAGTATCCGGAGATAGTGAACCGGAAACCCCAATCGATGACGATGGAAAAGATATTTCATTACCAGGAGCTGACGGCCTACCGGCAGAACTATTCAAAAATGGCGGTGAAGAACTGACAAGGTGCATGCATCAGCTTCTTTGCGAAATATGGTCGGATGAAAGCATGTCCGCCCACCGTCAACAAACTGATTGGGCCTTATCAGTGTGGCTTAAGACCTGGTAACTCAACCATAGACCAGATATTCACCATGCGTGAAATCTTAGAGAAGACCCGTGAAAAGAGGATCGACACCCACCAGCTATTCGTCGATTTTAAAGCCGACTTTGGCAGCACGAATAGGAGCTGCCTTTACGCCGCTATGTCTGAATTTGGTATCCTCGCAAAACTTATTCGGCTATGTAAACTGACGTTAAAAACAATAAAAGATCCGTCAGGATCGGGAAGGACCTTCTGAAGCCTAACGGGTTTCAGACAAGGTGACTCTTTATCGTGTGACTTTTTTAATTTAATAAAATTATACAGCAGCAGAGCTGAAAGAGTGTATAGCTGTTGGCGTACGCCGATGATATTGTCATTATTGGCCTCAACAACCGCGCCGTGAGTATTGCTTTCTCCAGACTGGATAAGGAAACGAAGGATATGGGTCTGATAGTGAACGAGGGCAAGACGAAATATCTCCTGTCATCACACAAACAGTCATCGCATTCGCGACTTGGCTCCCACGTCACTGTTGACAGTCATAACTTCGAGGTCGTAGATAATTTCGTCTATCTAGGAACCAGCATCAACACCAATAATAATGTCAGCCTTGAAATCCAACGCAGAATCACTCTTGCTAATGGGTGCTACTTTGGACTAAGTAGGCAATTGAAAAGTAAAGTCCTCTGCCGACGAACGAAAATCAAACTCTACAAGTCTGTCATCGTTCCCGTACCGCTAAATGGTGCGGAAGCATGGACGATGACAACATCTGATGAGTTGGCGTTAGGAGTACTTGTGAGAAAGGTTTTGCATAAGATTTATGGTCCTTTGCGCATTCGCAACGACGAATATCGCAGACGATGGAACGATGAGGTGTACGAGTTATACGACGACATTAACATAGTTCAGCGTATCAAGAAACAGCGCCTGCGCTGGCTAGGCCATGTGGTCCGGATGGATACGAATACTTCAGCTTTGAAAATTTTCGATGCAATACCCGCCGGTGGAAGCAGAGGGAGAGGAAGACCTCCACTCCGTTGGAAGGACCAGGTAGAGAAGGACCTGGCTGTACTTGGTATTTCCAATTGGCACCACACAGCAAAAAGAAGATACGAATGGCGTAATGCTGTTAACTCAGCTAAAATCGCGGAAGCTGTGTCTACGCCAGTAAAGTAAGTAAGTAAGTAATCGAAGAGTTTCTTACCTCGATGCAAATCAGTCCAAGCAAATCTATTCAGCTACACGGGTTCTCAGATTCCTCTGAGAAAGCATTTTGCGCATGCAAATTATTTTTGTGCACTTGCGTGCTTTATTGAGTCTGATCTTAAACTGACTATTCTACCCTAACTTATTTCTATTCTAAGCTACAGCCATCACCGTCGTCGCTGCCGTTACGTTTGTTATTATTATTCACCTATGTTGACTCAGCGATTCCCACGGTTTGAATTCTTTTCCACAAGTGGAAGTATCGGGTATCGTCTTTTGTATTTTGCTAAGTTGCGGAAATGACTAAACAATTTGCATTTACGGAACATTAGACTGTGTTAACTCCTCACCTCCTAAGTGAGGGTCGTCCGCGATCCTCTCAGTAATTTTCCGTATAGCACAATCCATCATCTTTTTTGCGGAACGTTTTCCTTGGATGCTTAGTATCAGCCAGATCACTAGGAAAGCAGCAATGGTTGTCACTGCAGCAACGAAAACCACTGTCTTTAAACTGACCTCTTGTCGCAAAGCGTCTATGTGAGTGATGTTTTCAACGATCATTTCCTAGAGGTAATTAAGACTTAGAGATCCCAGGTGTCCCACCAGGTTGATCTTTTGCGCAGTCGATTTTCCGGGAGTTCGTGTGGTGGCATTTTTCCGATTTCGGAACTCGGTACCATTTATCGTCACCTGCTGTTCGAAGGTTAGCAGATAGGTCCCTTAAATGGTTGTTAAAGTACCGGTCTCGCCCTTTATTGCGGCCATATCATTATTGATAATAATTATTCCGTCATCGATCTCATTGATACCCCTCGCGTGAATTGCTGTGGTTGAGCAGTTTGCCGTTTCCCCCGCAACGAGTTGTTGCCCGCAAGTAATGGTTTTTAGCATTTTACAAAAGGTGGCAAAGGTTGATTTTTCGCATTTTACGGCATGGGTTTTGCTGCCGCATTCAGCAACGGTGTTTGTGTCTCCAAAATGAAGTACCAGCCCCTGGTGTGGTACGGCGAATAGGCTAAGCTTTTTACAAACTATTTTAGGTATGGGATATTTTATTATGAAGTATAAATTGTCCTTATTTTGTAATACCTTAATTCTAAACATTCCTAATATTTCTATTGTTGATACGTTAGTCGAGTGCTCGTTGATTATTTTGTTTATATCGCTACTGTCCAATATTACAGGACTAACTAAATTTAGTTTGGCTAATGTTATTGATATTGCGACAGCTTGCAGCTCTGGAGTTATAATCCTATTTCTTGCTAATATTGTTTCATATAGGTGGCCTGTATCTATTTCCTCTTTTTTAGTTGAAGTAATAATTTTGTTTATTGTTTCTGTTATTTCTAAAATCTTTTGCTGAATGTGGGTATTTATTCTGTACTGTTTGTTGTTCGAGTCGACAAGTATGTCCTGTTTCATCTGAAGTCTCTGATAGTCGTCGAAGTCGGGGGTGCCGGCAATGACCTTGAGTGCCGTACCCAAAAAATTCAAGCTTCGTGCTTGCCGGTGGTGAATATCGACGGTTCGCAGCAGTGTTTCGATGTGTTCAATATCTGCGTCGAGAAGCACTCTCATATGCGACTCAGGGAATGAAGTACTTAGATCCTTCGTCTCATCATTCATTGTTTCGTATAGCGTCCTGTTAGTAAAGTGTGTCAAGTATCCGTAATGTTCCCATACTATCGCCTCCCCGTCCACAATTGGGATGTAGTTGGCGCCAGTATAGTCTGTGAGTTTTTCATTGAAAGTGTTTGTCGTCAGGAATGCCAATATTATTATCCTGTAATTAGGGAAAGATAGCAATTTGTGACGGGGTCTGTCAAGGGGGCCGAATGTTGTCCTTATGGACCCTCCTCCCCTTTATAAGAACGGTGGTGCCTAGGTCCTGTTCAACTACTTCCTCTACATATAGTGCTGAGAGCTTATTTCCTAGTCTTCGATTTACCTTCACCAGGACCCTGTCACCAGCGTTATACGACATATCCTGACGGTTCCTATTATGATAATCGCGGTCAGCGGCCTGTGTTTTTTCAATACGGTCTCGGATTGATTCCACAGTATTGGTTGAACTTGAGTAAAGGACATCGATTGGTTTTCTGTTGATTACTGAGTGAATAGATTTATTATATTCTATAGTAGCCAGCAAAATTAGGTCAATGGTGTCGCTAAGATTTCTCTCTAGTTTAAGGCACCTAGCTATCTCAGTCAAAGTACTGTGGAAATGTTCCACTTGCCCATTTGAAGTACTATGAAGCGGGGGTGCATTTGCGATTGTTACGTTATTATAATCCAAAAGTATAGATTTTATGGTATGCGAGTTGAGCGACTTTTCATTGTCACAATAAATTGTTTTGACGTTTGGAAAAATGTTTATTAGCTGTAAAATTGGTGGTTTTATGTCAATGATCGTTCTCGATGAGATCTTCTGCACAATTGCAAACTTCGAAAACTTGTCGATGCAAGTTAAAAAATATTTTTGATCAGTAGAAAAAATATCTATGTGTAATATTTGTCCAATGTGAGATGGTATCGGCGTTGCTGCAATGACATGTTTTTTTGCATGGCGGTCGTATTTAGACTTTGAACAGAGTCGGCAGTTTGCCACCACCTCTCCTGCTTTTTTATCCATCTTTGAAAAAAAATAGTCGGCTAGGATCTGTTTCACGTTTTCTTGAGCAGTTCTATGTGCTCGGTTGTATTCAGCGACAACAATCTCATGTTGGTCACCTTCACTAAAGACATCAGTAACCATTTTTTCAGTGTGGCGGAACTTCACGTTGGGATGAAGCCAGAATTGGTAGGCTACAGTGTATTGCATTAACCATACCGTCATTAACCACTTCTTGTAGTATGTCTATTAGCGAATCTGTGTCACGGAATGAAAAAATATGTCTAGTCTTCGAACCGATCAGGATAAAGGTCTGTTTTGGCGGACTTTCGCACTCCTGAAGCACAACCTGATTCTTAAAGCAATTAACAGGTTTATCCACCGTTTCGATGGTATACGTCAGGGACTCTTCGCTATGTACGGTGGCGCAGTCAGAGCTTGGTTCCATTCCAACCTCCACCATATTCATGTGTTGTCTCGACAATGCGTCGGCAACATGGTTCTCCTTCCCTGGCTTGTAAAAAATTTTTGCATTGAAGCTTTCTACTAAGGATTTCCATCGCTTGATCTTCGCGTTAGGGTTTTTATCTGAGACTGCAAATGTCAAAGGCTGGTGGTCAGTGAAAATGTTGAACTGGTTTACACCATACAAGTAGTTTCTCAAAGTGTTGAGGGCCCACACGATTGCCAGGAGCTCTCTTTCATTTGTTGCCAAATGTTCTTCCCTATCTCTTAGAGTTCTTGAGATCAAGGTAATGGGTTTTCTTTCTTGTGAGAGTACAGCTCCCAAACCTCTCGAAGATGCATCGGTCGTCAAGTCAAAGGGTTTCGTGAAATCTGGATATGTCAATGTGACGTCTTCTGATGCTAAAATTTCCCTTAGTTTGTTGAATGCTTCTACACCTTCTGATGTTAACTGAATTTTAATTTTTTTAGTCTGTGTGGCACTTACTTTGCCATTTTCCCCTTTATGCATATTGGTCAGTGGTTTTGCTATGCTAGCAAAATCTTTAATAAACGATCTATAATCCTAGAAAAGAGCGGAGCCCCCGATGAGTTGTTGGCTGCTCATAGCATTTTATGCTGTGGACCTTAATAGGGTTTGTTTTTACGCCCCCTCTTGATACAACAAAGCCCAAATAATCTATCTCAGTTTTAAAAAAACTTTGATTTTTCCACTGAGACTTTCATATGGGCTTCGCAAAGCCTACGTAGAACCCATTCAACGTCCTTTAAATGGTCTTCTGCAGTCTTTGAGTAGATGATTACATCGTCGACGTAAACATGACAGGTCCGGCCAATTTGCTCCCTCAAAACGTCGTCGATCGCTCTCTGAAATATGCTTGGGGCATTTTCGAGTCCAAAGGGAAGGCGGCAGAATTCGTATTTGCCGTTGTTTACAGAGAAGGCAGTTTTTTCTCTGTCCCTTTCTATCAACTCAATCTGATGGAATCCAGATTTCAGATCAAGTGTGGTAAAGTATTGTGCTCCCTTTAGGTTTGATAATCTCACCATTGGATTAGACATCGGATACTTGTCCTCAACTGTGACTTCATTTAGTTTCCTAAAGTCGATAACTAACCGTTTTTTTTATTTCCTGCATCGTCTATCCCTTTTTTGTCAACAACCCAAATCGGACTATTGTAAGGTGATCTGGAAGGGCGAAAGATGCCATTAGCCAGCAAATCGGCCACCTTCCCGTTGACGAATTCGGCCACACTCATAGGGTATGGGTAGAGCCTAGAACATATCGGCTCTTCGTTTTTTGTTCTTATAGTAGCAACTATATTTGTATTGGAGGGAAGGGACTCATTTGGTTCCTACTCTCCATCATCTTAAGGAAATCATTTCGGACACCAGAAGGAATTTCCTCACTTTTCATATCAATGAAATTTACATTTACGCACTCATGGAACAACAATTTTTCGTTTCCAAAATCGTATCGTATTACTCCACTACTCAGATCTATTTGAGCAATTATCCGTTTTAATAGATCCAGTCCAATAATACCATCGAACGTTGACATATTAGGCAATATGAAGAAATCCGCCCATACACCAAATAACTTGATTCTATACTTCTTATTCACATGACTATTTCCGTGCAGTGACTTAACCAGAAAAGGTGTGGATGCTGGGATAACATTTTTAAACTCCGGCAAAGGTTTAATATAGGTTTTAGACGTCCCTGAGTCTACTAATAGCTTTATTTGTTTCCTTTGGTTCCCTACTCCTCGTTCGATCCTCGGAAGCAGGGACTTAACCCTAAAAAAATTTTTCTTCCTCTTCGAGATTTTCTATTCCTTCTTCCGCCTCTTGATTGTAGGCTGTGTCTTGGTTGCCTTGGCTTAAATTATTTATTCTCAGGATTTTAGGTCCAGTATTCCTACTTGATACTGCCTGTCGCTTTCCAATTTTTTGTTGTTGGTTAGAGTTAGGGCTCTGTTTGGAATTGTTTCGGTACTGTTGTTGACCCTGATTTACTTTTTGTGGCTGACGCCAATTTGAATTCTGGCGAAACCGTGATTCTGATGGATCTTTTTCCATCAGTACTAGTTGATCTTGTTGATCATTTTCGTTGCCGTTCATTTTCGGCTGTCTATTGAAAAAATGTGGATTTTTTTGGGGGGTTCGCAATCTCTGTTCTAAGTTGTTATCACCGATCTTCTTAAATCTGTTTGGATCTTCAGCAGACGCAGCGAAGTTTGTAGCGAACACATATCGTTCTCTATTTGCATCGACGTCTTGGGCCAGGGCTAGAGCACCCGGTAAGTAATCAGGTCGAGAAGCGAAGAGAATGTCACACAATGGTCTTTTTATACCAGAAATGAATACCCTAAGCGCGTCTGCTCTATACTTTGTGCAGATTGATTCCGCAATGGGACCCTCATGTATCATTATGGTTTTATTTGTGAGAAGAGTTAGCTTCTTCTCCACTTCGTCGAAATATTTCAGGACTGACAGGTTGCCCTGTCGAAGCGTAGAAAGTTCCTGTTCTATGAAATATATTGGACGCTTGTCCGAATAGGTAAAATCTAATCTGGCAATGACTTCACCAGGTCTAGAGGTTCTTCACATTTAATGCCTGCAATGATTTTCACAGGCTCGTACGTATGTGGCTTTTTTACTGTGGTTATAGTGGCAATTTGCTCTGTCAGTCGTGTCAATTTGTGTTCAAAGGACTCCTGTTGCTGTTGCAGTGCGCCTTTTACGGCAGCCTGTACTAAAGCGGTTATATGGTTTGCGTCCATTACACCTATATTTCTATTCCTTGCGATCTGCAAACTACTCTATTAGAGCGCAACACTGTCACTATTTATCAATTTTCCACTTTGAAAAGAAAAAAAATTGAGCACTCTACTTACGTAATTATTATTAAGCTATCCATTCTTTCAGCCTCCTTCAAGTGATTCAGTTGTTGGTAATATTCTTTCAGCCTCCTTCAAGTGATTCAGTTGTTGGTAATATTCTTTCAATTATTCGGTCGTAGGTTCAAACCGCGGTTGGGCGCAAATTATTTTTGTGCACTTGCGTACTTTATTGAGTCTGATCTTAAACTGACTATTCTACCCTAACTTATTTCTATCCTAAGCTATAGTCATCACCGTCGCCGCCGCTGTCGTCGCTGCACCTGTTGGTATGTTGACTCAGCGAATCCCACGGTTTGAATTATTTGTTGTAACTCGATTCCACAAGTGGAAGTATCGGGTATCGTCTTTTATATTTTGCTAAGTTGCGGAAATGACTGCAACAGTGTAGTCTAAACAATTTAGGGAACATTAGACTGTGTTAACTTGCATATACCTACGCGTCCAGCAAGGTGAAGCTATGAGTAAATTAGCCCCTCTACTAATCGTCTTTCTCGCAAGGCTAAAGTGACCACTCAGGTAGCCCATGACCCACCTCTGCAACCCCGGCAGTAATGAGGATTCCTCAAAGTACGTGAGTAGCACTGAATGGTTCACTGTGTCAAAAACTTTTGACAAATCCAGTGCTACCAGGACAGTTCTCGCGCAAGGTCGATTTTAGTTTAGGCCATTGACTATCCGAGTGTTACTGGCGTTTAGTGCTGTTGTGGTACTGTGCACTTTCCGGAAGCCATGCTGAGGTGCTGCTGGACGCAGATGATGTGTGAAAGTCGGAAGCAGCAAGGCCTCAAGTGTCTTCGTTACTGGGGAGAGGAGAGTTATCGGCCGATAGCACTCTCCTTTGTAGGCTGGTTTCCCCGGCTTAAGTAGCGGGATCACCCTACCAGTTTTCCACATGTCAGGTATCATTAGGGTAGTCAAAGACAAGTTGAGGACCTTGGTGAGGAAGTCTTCTCCCGCTGGTCCAAGATATTTTAGCATCAGTATGCTTATTTCGTCAGGGCCGATGGATTTGGAGGCTTTCGCCTTCCCGATGACCCCTTGAACCTCCTCCCTGGAGAAATCAAGCGCCGCGTTTGTGTTTGGCAGTTTGCGCATACGGTGGGTTACACGTCGTTTCGCTTTTTCCGCTTATGGTTGTTTACTACGGTAGAAATCTCCGCGTTTAAGTCCCTGTCGAATAGTCTATCTGTTCCGCCAGCGTTCCTCTATGGTCATTTCACAGGCTAGAAGTCCAAAGATCGCAATGCGCGTTAAAGTTGCCTCTGAGTAGCGCACCTATATCAGGGCTATATCCAACTGGGCAACTCGTAAGAGGAGGAATGTATATATAAAATACTTCGAGCTTGGTATCACCTGACCGGATAGCTATGCCCTGAAATTCTAGGGTAGTATCCCTACGGTCGATGTCGCCGTCGATAAGACGATACTGCGCGGTGCTGTGTAGGATATACCCTAAGTCCCCACCATGGTCTCGCTCGCGATCCTTGCGGATTATGTTGTATCCAGCCCAGCTCAGAAGATCCGAGTGGAAGGTCAGCTTCCTTTCCTGGATCGCAGCACCTGTCAAGCCCCCGGCTCTTAAAGTCGACTATCTCGTCGATATTCACCTGGAGGCCGCTGCAGTTAAATTGCAATAGTCATATCTGTCTTGGGGGAACACTCGTAATGCGGGGGGTGAGGGAGTGATGCGTGGATGGAGTGTGTTGCTGCTGTGTTACCCCCTGAAATTGGTTCCGCACGTTCGTGTTGGTTGGAGGCACTGTCGTGTATGCTGGGGGTGCACTTGGGCGCTTGCAGCATCGGGCCACATAACTTGTGGTCTACTCCATGTGGATCTTATAGCCTGAACAGACCTAAGGATGACTCCAACCATTACACTGTTTGCCCCTAACCGAGGTGGAGAAGTGGTAGAGTCTTTTATGGCACACGCTGTAGAAGTAATCCGTCGGACCAGGGTTGGTTTTGGGTGACTTTAGCGCACATCACGATCTTTGGCGGAACAGATAGACGATTCGACGTTTTGCGAAATTAACCACACTAGCGCAGCGCTTGATTTCTCCAGGTTCAGGTGGTCATTGAGAAGGCGAAAGCCTCCTTTGACTACCTTAATGATACCTGACGTGTGGAAAACGAGAAGGGTTGTCCCACTACTTAAACCGGGGAAACCAGCTAACAAAGGAGAGTCTTATCGGCCGATATATCTCCTCTCCCCAGTAGCGAAGACACTTAAGGTTTTGCTGCTCACGACTTTTATTCACCATCTACATTCAGCAGCACATCAGCATGGCTTCCGGAAAGGCCATAAACACTCAGACAGTCAATGGTCTAAACCAAAACAGACCCTGGGCGCGAACTATCCTGGTGGCACTGGATTTGTCAAAAACTTTTGACACAGTGAACCATTCAGTGCTGCTCACGGGCATTGAGGAATCCTCATTACCGCCGAGTAGCAGAGGTGGGTCATGGGCTACCTGAGTGGTTGACAATCATCGGTTATATTCCGAGGCGGAACATCGAAACTAAGGAAAATTAAACAGAGAGTTTTGCAGGGTGCTGTCCTCTCCCTCCTCCAGCAGAACTAGTTTCCTTAACCTCGTGTCCAGATGATTGCACGATATTGGCGTCTGACCAGGATATTGATGACCTCTGTTTGATAGTGAACTGCTACGTTGCCGATCTTTGTCACTTCTTCACTGCAAGGCAGTTAAAAATACAACAGACTAAATCCTCGGTTACCCTCTTCACCAGCTGTACGAAGGAGTACAGGCGTGAAGGTCGATGACGTAAAAATTCCTACTATAAACAACCCGAAGATCTTGGGAGTCACACTCGATAACTAGCACACCTTCACTCCGCATACGACCGCAATTGCCGCAAAACTCCAGGACTGCAATTGGCCGGCCGGTCGTAAACTATGCTGCACCCATCTGGGCGCCGGGGACGAACAAGACGCAGATGAAGAAGTAACAGGCCTGTCAAAACACTTCCCTCAGGACCGCGACAGGAAGCCTCCTGATTTCGCCGAAGCATCTGTGCTGCGAGTTGAGGGGCATAATGCTTTGCTGTGCATACAGTTCCTATAGGAAGCACCCCAATAGGCACCTTAGTGAAGCTGAACCTCCACCAAGACACATCAGAAAGGGAATTGATATGAAGAGCACCATCCAGCAACTCGTGCAACAACCGCTGGACAGGACGGCGTACAGACAAGCACTGAACGCCATTCCCCAGGAGTCAGTCAACACCCTCAAAGACTCCCTTCCCGTGAATGGCGTGGTCGGAGTAAAACCACCACCTATTGCAGACAATGAGCTCGAGCTGCCTCGAGAGACCCGCGTGACTCTGGCAAACTCCTACATATCTAGACTCGACCCCAGAATACTCAACGTATGCCCTGCATGTTGGGAGTCTCCGCACGTCACTAACAACCTGATCACATGCCCCCTTAAGCCGGCACATCTATCCCCCTCTCTGTTTTGTCCAATTCCGTCGAAACAGCACGTTTCCTGGACCTCCCACTAAATTAAGATTGATTAAACCTGTCCTAAGCGGAGTTAGTGAAACGCTACAACAACAACAACAACCAAACGCGCATTAAAGTGCGTACAAAAAGCATGCATGTCCTAACAGTTCAGCATACGCTTAAACATCTACAAAGCGAATAGTCATGCAGTGCAGTTTTTAAAGTGGAAACCACAAAATTTTTTTGATTCGATAAACTTTGTCATGCATTGCAGTTCATCTAATAAAAATAATTGCTATAACGAATTTATTTGTTTTTGTTATTCCTTTTTATCCTTTTCGTATTTTGCATTTTGACGTTTTGTTAAGCTGTGATGCCACCTTTCCTCCGTTGTCGCTTATCGCAAAAACTGAGTTAGAGAATCGCATAATCGTTAGTGCAAGTGAAAAAATTCGCAAGTTTCCGATCCGACAAATCGTGTCGTTAAAAGTTACGGAATTGCACTACTGGTGTTGCTGCTGCTGATATTGATACTTTTCCTTTTGCTGCTGCTGCTGCTAATAACGCAGACATGCTTAATTATCTATAGAACTTCTTGTATATGTAAGGGTGACCTTATCTAATATATAAAATTCTCGTGTCACAGAGTTGGACACGATATTCCTCCGAAACGGCTAAACCGATTTTAGTGAAATTTTATGTGCATATTAAGTAGGTTTGAGAATAGCATAACATCTAATATCCACACCCCTAAGTGATAAGGATAGTACACCCCTAAATTTTTTTATTTGGATTTTTTGGACAAATTTTTTTATCTTTTTATGATGTGATATTAGAAAATAAATAGGTATAACCCTAGATTTTCACCTTTCTATCACCAACCCTTATTTTTTTCCAACCAAAAAAATTGTTAACTAGTTTTTTTATTCCAAGTATAGGTCGCGGCGGCGGTAGCCGAGTGGTTAGCATTGCGTACTGACAATCGGAAGGCTCGGGTTCAATTCCCTATGCCACTAATATCCAAAAGTTATGGAAAATTAATTCAAACAAAAAATTAAGTAAAATTTTCTAATTTCTGTCGCCCTTCGTCAGGGAATGTCCAGGCTCCTCGTAAAAAAAGCATCAGCCGTTCAGAGGGGGATTAGTATAAACTGAAGATCCCTCCATTTGTTGGAAAATCATCAAGACACAAAACCAAAAATTGGAGGAGGAGCTCGGCCAAAAATCGTTTCAACGTTTGCAAAACGCCAATTATATACACGTATATATAGTTCGTGTCCGGACCAGACTTATTTTTTGAAAACTGTCAGAAGGCCGCTAACTTACACAGGTGTTTCACTTAAGAATATTGTACAAGGCGAAGTCGGTGTTGGTCCAGGCAAGGGTGGTTTTTTTAAATCCGGCCAAGGCCGCACTCTTTAAGGTGTTTCACTTAAGAATCCTGTGCAAGGCGAAGCCGGTGTTTCTCCGGCCCAGGGTAATTTTTTTAAATCCGACCAAAGGACCCTAACTTACAAAGGTGTTTTACTTACTGTACAAGGCGAAGCCGGTGTTGGTCCGGCCCATTGAAATTTTTTTTTAAATCCGGCCGAAGGCCGCTAACTTACAAAGGTGTTGTACTTAAGAATACTGTGCAAGAAGAAGCAGGTGTTGGTCCTGCCAAGAGTAATTTTTTTAAATCCGGCCGAAGGACGCCGATGTACAATGGTGTTTCACTTAACAAGTGAGGGAGTTGTTTGATTGGTATGTTGAGCAGAGTCAGAGAACTTAACTTTTGAGTTACTCTGGTAGAGCAAGCAAATGATCACCTGATTCTTATTGGAATTGAATAAGTAACTACAGTTACAGATAACAGCGGAGATTTAGTAAGCGTTATGATTATTCTTGTTGGATAGTTTTCTATTTAGAATACTGTTTGCAATTGGATTATGAAGATCGTACAACGAGGAGTACTTAGCGACACCAATATATCCTATTAATAAATTAAATTAATATTAATAAAAAGTTTAAGACTTTTATTCACTGGCGCCCAACGTTTGGCACGGGAAGATAAGAATAATTGTAATTAATATTCTCTTCGAAAAAAAAAACATCCAAGAACTTATTAATGTCCCATGTGACGAAACCCTTGACCTTGCCAAATCGTTGCCTAAATTTGACGGCAAACAAGAGCATTATGTCTCATGGAGGCAAGCTGCGCACATGGCCTTCAAATTCTATGAGAGGTATGAAGGAAGCGCAACGCACTACCAAGCGGTGGCGATAATTCGGAACAAAATTAGGTGCCCGGCAGACAATGTTCTAGCTTCCTTCAAGACAGTGCTAAATTTCAAGACCAAGATTTTACTTATGCAGATAAACGACCAATTTATTTGATTGAGCAGGAGCTTAGTACTTTAAGGCAGGGTAAGCTTACGGTTATACAATTTTATGATGAAGTGGAGAGAAAGCTCACACTTCTTACCAATAAAACCATAATGACCAATGAGGGCAATTTAGCGAACTCCATAAATGAAAAATACAGAACGGATGCGTTACGCGTCTTTATTTCTGGCCTCAGAAAACCCCTTTGTGACATTTCATTTTCTACAAGGCCAACTGACTTGCCGTCTGCTTTGGCCCTTGCTCAGGAGCTAGAAGCGAATCATGAACGCTACACCTTCGCGACACTTTTTTCAAAGCGTTTTGATGATAATAGCAGGAGCCAACCTTCTGACAGAAGGTCTCTTGAAAACAACAATAGTCAGTTGGAATATTTGAATACCCATAAGAATGCACATTTCCAGCGTAATCACAATAGGCAACAAAAACGTAGTTTTAATCAAAACGGTATGCAGGAAAGACCTGAACCAATGGAAATAGATCCGTCAACGTCTCGATTTCGTCGTCCATCAAACTTTGAGCTCAAAAATTCGTCCAACGATATCTCAGATCAAATCAAGGCCAATAATTTTCAAGGGTCTAAGCAAAAACAGTTTCCTCAAAATACTGGTAGCCTAGGACAACAACCGGGTCTAAAATGCAAAGAATTAACCATATTTCCCAAGATAGGGCTGATAAAATTTCTTACGATAACTTGGTAAAGAGTGAAGTTGAGGATATTGAGAACGAAATAAATTTTTTAGGGAAAGGTCACTACTGCCTTGGGTTAGCAGAACAATAGGAGATGAGAAAAGAATTATAAAAATGTTAATGGATACAAGGGCTTCAAAAAGTTATTTAAGGCCCTTTAAGGAGCTAAAAGGAATCGTACCTTTAGCCAAACCATTTTTAGTTAAGTCAATTTATGGCGAAACTAAAGTAAGTAAAAAATGTTAAGTAAATTTATTTGGGATAAATTCTGTTTTTTTTTTTTTATTTTGCTAACATTAATAAATTTTGATGCGGTAATTGAACTTGACTTACTAACGCAGGTTAATGCCATTGTGGACCTGAAAAAAGGTATTGTTATCCACGACTTTGGGATAGAAAAGTTATTATTTAGTGACTGTGAAAACAAATATTATCAGCGTTTGCTGATCCGAGTGAGTCTTTACCATATAACACTAATATAGTCGCAACCATTCGTACAAAACATGAAGAACCCATATACTCTAAGTAATACCCTTATCCACTAGGCGTAGGAGATTTTGTGAAAAATGAAATAAAAGAACTTTTGCATAATGGCATTATTAGACCCTCTAGATCTCCCTATAATAATCCGATTTGGGTGGTAGACAAAAAAGGCTTCGATGAGTTAAGGAACAGGAAATTACCTCGGGTTTATTGTCTCAAGAAGAGGTATTAAAACGTGGCCACACAAGGTACATTCAATGCTGAACTTCCCAGCCCCGAAAATTTATACTCTCTTAGATCATTTTTGGGACTGGCAAGCTGTTGAGGACATGGACCTCCTTATGTTTTCGGAGTGATCCCCCTCAGGTGGCAACGCCGCGATGTGCTGCCCAATATCGCCCAATGTTGCCAACGCTCCGCACCATTGGAATAACCAACCGGCCAAAAATAGTCAGCGAAAAAAAGACAGCAATCAATCGTTTTTCATCCGCCAACAAGGGCACATCTCTCATACCATAATCTTTCATAATTTTTCATAATATAATATAATTTTATATAATATATATAATATATAAATTATAAACTTATACATCCACACAGTTTATCGAGATATGAATTATAACCACACCAAGAATATTTTTATATAAATGCATCAGTCATCATACATCATATTGTAATAGATTAAAAAAGGGGAATCGTAAATATGCACTACTTAATTCCTCGTTAAGATATGAATTCCTATAAAATATGATTCTATTGTATAACATCCATAAGTTTATAAAATGAATGCATAACAATCAAATAAATAAAATTATACATCCATGTACATGCATACCTGGAATTTTATACTCAATTAAACCTAAAAATAAACATGGTCCTTCGGTGCCAAAAAAAACGAATTGGCACCACTACTCTACCCAACGGCAACAGCGGCCATCACACAGAATACACAAAAAAAAACGGTACATAGATAATAAAAACTCAAAACGGATTCAATTTTTCAAGCGATCGGTTGTGCGTGTCGGTACTGTGCATCAGTAAAATTAAATAAATAAGTGAAAAATAAAAACAAGCAAGATAAACTCAAAATAATACAACTAAAGTTAAGGTTACAAGTTACTAAAAATAAAGTTACATAAAAAATAAAATACGTTACGGCTAAATACTTGCATAAATCGGTACGGTGAATCAGTAAAATTAAATAAATAAGTGAAAAATAAAAACAAACAAGATAAACTCAAAATAATACAACTAAAGTTAAAGTTACAAGTTACTAAAAATAAAGTTACATAAAAAATAAAATACGTTACGGCTAAATACTCATAAATCAAAATAAATTATAGTAATAATTGTGAGGCAAAATTAAAAGCCGGTGGTGACAAAAACAAAAGCAGCAACAAGTTCTAGTTAACTGCGGTGAGAGAAAAGTGTCTGCATTTAAAAATACATACAACAACAAAATTATACGGTTAATAAAATATATTTAATTTGACTTAAAAAAAAAAAAAAAAAAAAAAAAAAAAAAAGCAAAGAATACATAAAACCTCATCATTCAATACATACTTACAGTTAAGTGCAGTAAATTAGTTATATACAGTTGAACGAAAAAAAAAAAAACAAAAAAATAAATTCAACATAAATAAATAACCGCAACAATACATACATACAGTTAAGTGCAGTAAATTAGTTATATAGACAGTTGAACGGGAAAAAATAAATTCAAGATAAATAAATAACCGCAACAATACATACATACAGTTAAGTGCAGTAAATTAGTTATATATACAGTTGAACGGTTAAAAATAAATTCAACATAAATACATATCCGCACCAATAAATACATACATACAGTTAAGTGCAGTGAATTAGAAAAAAAAAAAAAAAATTTACTCAAAGATATTCTCCGCTACAAGCATTATTTAATATAAATTAATATATATATACATTTTCGGTTTTTTGTGTTCGCAACAAAAAAAAAAAAAAATTTTTTTACTCAAAGATATTCTCCGCTACAAGCAGTAATTAATATAAATTAATATATATATATTTTCGGATTTTGTGTACATAAAAAGAAAAAAGGAAAAAAAAAAATTTTACTCAAAGATATTCTCAGCTACAAGAAGTAATTAATATAAATTAATATATATATTTTCGGTTTTTTGTGTTCACAACATAACAAAAGAAAAAAAAAAAATTTTTTAATCAAAGATATTTTCCGCTACAAGTAAAAATCAATATAAATTAATATATATATTTTCGGATTTTTGTGTACGCAACATAAAAAGAAAAAAGAAAAAAAAAAATTTTTACTCAAAGATATTCTCCGCTACAAGCAGTAATTAATATAAATTAATATATATATTTTCGGATTTTTGTGTTCGCAACATAACAAAAAAAAAAAAAATTTAATTTTTAATCAAAGATATTTTCCGCTACAAGCAAAAATTAATATAAATTAATATATACATATATATTTTCGGATTTATTGTGTTCGCAACATAACAAAAAAAAATTTTTTAATCAAAGATATTTTCCGCTGCAAAAATATAAAATAAATAAAAGCGTACGCTGACTACCACCACCAAAAACAACAACAATCAAGTCCACCAGTACAAGGAACCCACAACAACAACAATCAAGTCCACCAGTACAAGGAACCCACACCAACAACAATCAAGTGCGCTACCCAGGCTAAGCTACCCTACCCAAAGGCTAAGTAAAAGAGCCATGTCGGAGTAAGTACTACATAATCGTCACTCATGTACACACTCATTATACATACATATTATTAAAAATAAAATAAATTACATAATTATTGGTGGCAACTGTACAAGTTTGTACAGCACCAAAAAACCCCCGTTAGCCACTCCCTCACAATTGCAGCATAGCAGTACCGTTTTCTTTGAAAAACGGTTGAAATCCCAATCAAAAAAAATTGAATACAAGCCAAACTGTACAAACCCCGTTGGCCACTCCCTCAATTTTGCAGCTGTTATAAAAAATATATTATACATCTCTCTCTAAAACGGTAGGCATATAGCATATCTGTATATGCATATGCAAAATTTCAATACCGTTACAGCGCAGCACACACATTTGTTCGCACTCAAACGCGCTCTCAAACATCAAACACATTGCATAGCTGAGGACAAATAAACAAAAGAAGTCGTCGCAGCATAAGACACAGTGGGCCGCGAGCAAACAATTATTACACTTTTGTACAGTGGGACAAAAGTGAAGAGTTTAATAGAAACAACCACTAAAACCCCAATTATTCCAAATAAATTTATTTATTTATTTGGAATAAATAATAAATACATTCAAAAAAAAAAAAATTTTTTTTTGTATTTGCATACCCACCCAAATATTTGCACTCAGACGCGCTGAGGCAAATAAACAGATTAAAATTTTGCTGCTGGTTAATATATACCAAAGAAAAGCAACTCAAAAAAACAAACCCAATTTTTATTACAAACTCACTCAAGTTTTACAATACCAACGCAATTTATTTAAAAAACCCACTAAATATATATTTAATTTTTTATAAAACCCCATTTAATCAAATACCCAAAAATCCCACAAATGCCAGAAGATAAGGCGGAAAAAGCATCAACCAAGATGAACAGGTACTTACAGAAGTTCATCTTTGAATCCAACAGGCTGGAGGTCTTCTGCGCAAAATGGTCAACGGACTTGGCGAGTGACCAAACGGAAACCCTACTCAGCGTAAAAATACAGCAGCTGGACAAAAACTGGGATAGCCTCCTAGAAGCATACGAGGCTATCTTCATGGCAGACGCATACCCGGAAGTCAGCGAGTCAGTGGAGCAGAAATACTCGAAATGTTCCGAAAGCTTCCAGAACTGTAAAGCGCAAATGCTAGAAGCATTGCAGCTGTTCACAGTTACAACACCCACCCAAACAACCCAACAATCAACAAATCCTCACACAAGCTCAGTTTCCAATGGGGTATGTCTCAAAGTACCAGCATGCGATACTGAAGCATATTACGGAGGATACGAAGACTGGCCGACATTCCGAGACATGTTTACGGCAGTATATATAAATCACCCTCAACTAACACCCGCCCAAAAATTATTTCACCTGCGCCACAAGGCGAAAGGTCCAGCAGGCCTCATTGTGAAACAATACCCACTCACAGATGAAAGCTTTCCGCTTGCTTGGGAAGCATTAAAATCTCGTTATGAGAACCCAAGAATTCTGGTAGATAACCAGCTCAAAACCCTCCTTAATCTACAACCCATTTATGCAGAGAACGGGGAGCAGCTGCAAAAACTGCAGACCACAATAAATAACTGCCTCTCCAATCTCTCATCACAAAAGATTTCGACTAAGGATTGGGACCCCTTCCTCATTTATATATGCTCCTCGAAACTCCCGAGCGAAACACTCGCGCTTTGGGAACAATCACTCAGTTCGAGGAAAGAACTACCACTCTGGTCCGAAATGAACGCATTCCTGACCAGTAGATACGAGGTAGTAGAACGACTGGGAACATATCGCCCAGGTAAACCCAAACCCCACATCAATACTTTCACACCCAGAGCTGGCAATCAAAGCTCCCCATTTGCGAATAAAAGTCGCATGCAAACCTATCACACAGAGTTCCAAAAACCCGTTTCCTGCAAGTTATGCAACTCTAGTCACGGGATGAAAATGTGCATTCGATTTAGGAACCTTTCCGTCCCAGATCGACAAAAATTCGTTCGAGAAAAGAATTACTGCGAAAATTGTCTTTCCTGTTCACACCAGCGAAGTCAATGTCAAAGCAAATTCACCTGCGTTTACTGCCAAAGGCGTCATCACTCACTACTTCATCATCAAAATACAAACCCATACTCAAAACCCCTCTCATCGACAGCACAGGCAGCGACCGCAGTGGAAATAGCAGACGACAGACCATCAACCTCAACAGGAATCAGCCACACCCCCCAGGCTCAGAAGAAGACAGTCAAGGTAACAACACACCATGCAAGCAGCAACGAAACCACACTCTTGCCCACGGCTATAGTACCGATATATCTAGCAGGAGAACACCACAAAATCCGAGCAATGATAGACCAAGGTTCGCAAAAAACCTTTGTCACATCTCGGATTCAAAAAATTCTCAATTTACCCACGGAAGAAACCCATTACGAAATCTCAGGAATGGGAGGAACTTTCATCCAGAACTCAACTAAAGTCTGCGAACTAACTCTGTGTTCGTCAGACTTATCACACCAGGTGAAAGCAAGAGCAATAATATTACCCAAGCTCACACACCTACTACCCACGACCCAGGTGTCAACCATTGACATCAACAAAATAACACACTTAGCGTTAGCCGACCCAAAATGTCTCACCCCATCTCGAATTGACATGATAATCGGCAGCGACTTAGCACCCCAAATCCTCAGACAAGGAGTGCAACACCTCCACAATGGAACCCTATTGGCACAACAGACAATATTCGGATGGATAATCAGCGGACCGACAACTCAAAGGATAGAGTCCTTTTCAACACAGGTCCATCCAACCCAAAATGACCCGATCAGCATCCAACTAAGGAAATTCTGGGAGCAAGAAGAAGTCCCAGCTCCCCAAACTCACTCAGAAGCGGACGAATTTTGCGAAAATTTGTATCGCAAAACAACAACTCGTCAAAAGAATGGTAAATACACAGTAAAATTACCATTCAAAAAGGAATTTCCCAGGGACGCAGCCCTAGGCCACTCCAGACTAGCAGCACAGCAACAGTACATCAGCAACGAGCGGACCCTAGAACGAAAACCAGTGCTGCAGCAAAAATATCAGGAGGTCTTGGAGGAATACTTGACCTTGGACCACATGGAACCCACTTCACCTCTCGAAGTAATCCACGAAGGGAAGTACTTCTCCTTCTATCTACCCCATCACGCTGTCATAAAACCCGACAGTAAATCCACAAAGGTCCGAGTCGTTTTCAACGCATCCAGATTATCACAATCAGGAAACTCGTTAAACGACGTCCTACACACAGGCCCAACACTACAAAACGATTTAATGCTAATAATCCTCAATTGGCGACTCTATAAGTACGTATTTAACGGCGACATTGAGAAAATGTACCGCCAAATACTCGTGAACCAGGAAGATCAAGACTTCCAGCGAATACTCTTTCGCAGAACCCCCGACTCTCCAATAGAAGATTTCAAGCTAAAGACAGTTACGTTTGGCGTTAACTGTGCCCCATATTTAGCTATTCGAACCCTTCATCAATTAGCCGAAGATTGCAAAAGCGAATACCCTCTCGCAAACAATATCCTACTCAATGAAATTTATGTAGATGACATACTTTCAGGCAGTAATGAAATACAGTCCACTATCAACTCTCTCACCCAAGTTATCGACGCGTTAAATTCAGCAGGATTCCCTCTTAAGAAAATTACGGCAAACCACCCGAAAATACTCGAGAAAATCCCAGAGTCTCATTTGTTAGATGCCGACTTTCTTAAATTCAGCGACACAAGCTCAACAAAAACTCTAGGAATACGCTGGAACGCGCTTACGGACACCTTCTCATACTCATACGAACCTCAACCCGCAGCAAAGTGTAGTACAAAACGCCAGATTTTATCGGCTGTGGCGAAATTATTCGACCCGGCAGGATGGTTATCACCAATTATGATAGTAGCCAAGGTACTACTCCAAACACTTTGGCTAGAAGGAACGGATTGGGACGAAAACGTAAAATCCGGATCCCTACATAAATGGAACTCGTTTCATGAGAATCTCCCGGCAATCAAAGACATCCAAATACCCCGATGGGTGCAGTACTCCCCCGACAAACCGATACAACTCCACGGTTTCTCAGATGCCTCAGAGAAGGCATTCTGCGCTTGTGTGTACATGAGGGTACAACATGGCGACAACTCCTTCACCTCACATTTATTAGCTGCAAAAACAAAGGTAGCTCCTCTCCAAACAATAAGTCTCCCTCGTCTAGAGCTCTGTGGAGCAGTTCTACTTGCAAAGTTGGTAAATCAAATACAAACGGAATTAAGTTTACCACCTCACGAACTTGTTCTGTGGACAGACTCGACCATCGTCTTAGCATGGCTAGAGAAACCACCACACTCTTGGAAAACATATGTAGCAAACAGGATATCCCAGATCCTGCAACTGATAAGCAATGCTACGTGGCGGCACGTATGCAGCAGCGACAACCCAGCTGACCTAGGCACCCGTGGATGTCGACCTCAGGATCTCGTCGAAGACACCATCTGGTGGAAAGGTCCTAAATGGCTCGCCAAACCCGCCAATGAATGGCCTAGCTCTCGCCCCCAACACCCATCGCCTCCGGAGCAAAGGCACATCGCCGCATTCCATACCTCGCCATCCGAAGATATCTTGGAGAGATTTTCTTCCTTCCCCCGAGCCCTTAGAGTACTTGCATATGTATATCGTTTTATTCACAGGTCACGAAAATTGCCATCTCAAATGAGCACGACTCTAAGCCACGAAGAGATGAACGAAGCAAAAACACGACTCATAACCCTAACTCAACGAAGGCATTATGGTGAAACCATAGCTCAACTCGAAGTCTCAAAACCAATCAGCAAGAAGGACCCGCTGCTGACATTAAATCCTATACTCGACAGCAAAGGCGTACTGCGTGTAAACGGACGGCTTAAATACGCAGCCCTTAGTTACAACGAGCGTCATCCCGTAATCATCCCAGGAAACTCAATATTCTGCACCCTGCTGTTAAAATTTCTACACACCACCATGCTGCATGCTGGAAATCAGTTAATGATGCGAATGGTACAACAAGAGTACTACATTCCCCGACTCAAACCCAAAATAAAAAAGTGCATCTTCCACTGCAAAACATGCACCATCCACAAGCAGCAGATGAGATCGCAGATTATGGCAGCACTACCCTCCGAGCGAACCACATATACCCTACCGTTTCACACGACTGGGGTGGATTTCGCCGGCCCGTTCCTAGTAAAAGTATCTACCCATCGGCGAGCTTCATATTCAAAGGCATACGTTTGTGTGTTTGTATGCTTCTCCACGAAAGCAATACACCTCGAAGTCTGCTCAGACTTGACTACGGAGGCTTTCCGAGCAGCCTTTGCTAGATTTGTTGGACGTCGCGGTCTCCCCTATAAGATTATGTCCGACAATGGGAAGACATTTGTCGGAGCTCAACGCACCTTCCACCGCGAGTTCGGCGTGTTCCTGAAGGAAGCAGCAGCCGACGTCTCCGCTAAATACGCCCCACTCGGCTTCTATTGGGAGTTTATCCCCCCGTATGCCCCTCATATGGGTGGACTATGGGAAGCAGCAGTGAAGAGTTTTAAGCTGCACTTCACTAAGGTCGCCGGAAATCATAAATTTAGCTTCGAGGAACTCACAACCCTGATGGTACCGACGAGACGCGCCATCGGGGAAGTGCCGTTTATGCGGCCGGTTGCATTCGCTGCGCCATTGCCCTGCTTTCCTCGCCATGGCACCGGAGGACAGGTATGAGTGCGCAAGGGTGCACCGATACTGCATCAACTGCCTGGCAACCTCCCATACGACCGGCGAATGCGACTCAAGGTCTAGTTGCCATCGGTGCACTCTCGGGCATCATACTCTGCTCCACCGGGCGAGGTTAAGGAGGGTAAGCGGTACAGCGAATGCAGCCAGTTCCAGGCCAGTGTTATCCAGCCGGTCTGCCCAGCAGCGGAAGAAGCTGCAACAACTGGTAAAAGACGTCCGGAGCCTGATTGAAAAACTGGAGAAGGAGATACGGGGACCAACGCCGGGGGGGCGCCATGTTGAGGACATGGACCTCCTTATGTTTTCGGAGTGATCCCCCTCAGGTGGCAACGCCGCGATGTGCTGCCCAATATCGCCCAATGTTGCCAACGCTCCGCACCATTGGAATAACCAACCGGCCAAAAATAGTCAGCGAAAAAAAGACAGCAATCAATCGTTTTTCATCCGCCAACAAGGGCACATCTCTCATACCATAATCTTTCATAATTTTTCATAATATAATATAATTTTATATAATATATATAATATATAAATTATAAACTTATACATCCACACAGTTTATCGAGATATGAATTATAACCACACCAAGAATATTTTTATATAAATGCATCAGTCATCATACATCATATTGTAATAGATTAAAAAAGGGGAATCGTAAATATGCACTACTTAATCCCTCGTTAAGATATGAATTCCTATAAAATATGATTCTATTGTATAACATCCATAAGTTTATAAAATGAATGCATAACAATCAAATAAATAAAATTATACATCCATGTACATGCATACCTGGAATTTTATACTCAATTAAACCTAAAAATAAACACAAGCTATTATAGATTTTTCATCAAAGACTTTGCCAGCATAGCCAAACTTTTGACCGACATTCTAAAAGGTGAGAACGGAAAATTAGATTCAAGGCAATACCAAGCTTTTGATACTGTGAAGACCCCAAGTCTAAGGCCTTGAAGCCTTCACAGCAACAACAACAACAATAACATCATCATCATCAACAACAACAACAACAATAGCAACAACAACAATAACATCAACAACAACAACAACAATAGCAACAACAACACTAACACCGACACCAACAACAACAACAACACCAACAACAACAACAACAACAGCAACAACAACAACACCATCAACAACAACAACAACCATAACAACAACAAGTCATCTACACATATATATATATATATATAGTTAATACATACATACATACATTGAAGTACATATACTTATAATTAATTAAATATATATATAGATATACATATATTAATATAAATATACATATATATACATAGATATATATACCATATATACATATATATATACGTATGAATACAAAATATGAATTTTAAATATTTAACTATTTGAGCCAAACAAGCATTAAGCATTAGCACAGCAAGCCGTCGCTGTTAAGTAGGGCAAAGAAGAATAGGTGATAGGCCTACCAACAACGCAGTGCGTAACTGTCCACCTGCAGGCAGAGTTTTGTATAAAAAGGGCAGCATCAGCAGTGATCAGACACTTCTGTTTGTGCTGTCGTAGCTAGAGTATATGGTGTGACGTGCAAACGCTACCAATAGGAGTAGATAGAAATATATGGTGTGACGTGAAAACGCTGCCAGTAGGTTATATGGTGTGACGTGAAAACGCTGCCAGTACGATACAATTAAGTTATATGGTGTGACGTGAAAACGCTGCCAGTACGATACAACTAAGATATATGGTGTGTCGTGAAAACGCTACCAGTAAGGAAAATTAGAAAATAAATCTAAGTGTGTAATACTAGAAACACTCGTGTTGTCCTTTACTTTCCTCTTTTGGAATCAAAATTATAGGAGAGACCCATAATCCGTCTGAGTGATAGCCCAGCTATAGACCGGAGAACCGGGTTCGTTACAACTGGCGCCCAACGTGGGGCCCTTATAAATTGAGGAAAATAAGGGTCAAATATCAAGGACCAAAAGTGCAGTGTAGTGAAGTAAAATAGGAAACACGAGTGCACACGAGTACGAGTGACAACTGGCGCCCAACGTGGGGCCCTTATAAATTGAGGAAAATAAGGGTCAAATATCAAGGACCAAAAGTGCAGTGTAGTGAAGTAAAATAGGAAACACGAGTGCACACGAGTACGAGTGACAGTGACACAAAATATATAAAAAAAAAAAAAGTGATAGAGACGCAAGTGCGAGGCACAATAACATTGAAAAAAGGGAGAAAACGTAGAAAAAATATACAGATATAATGGTAAAGATAAATTGGGTTTATTACCTCAACAAGGAGGAACTCGTACAATACGCGACCGAGTTCGGCTTGTCGAATACAGGCACCGTCGACGAATTAAGAAAACGCCTTGCTACATTCCTACAGAAGGAGGGTGAAAACGAGAGTCTGGGTGATCGGGTCACAGACTTATCATTAAGGCACGCGAAAGTTTTAGTATCCGTAAACACACCTACATCGAAGCAGAAGGAATCGCTGCAGTTGTCGCAGGTACAGCAACCAAGTAACGACAATGGTACGGGAATGTCGCCTAGTATGATAGAGGCGTATACCGACGTCTACCCACAGTTGTCCAACTCATCAGTGATGGATCGGGTACGTAAGTGGGGTGTGAGATACGACGGCGGCAAGGACCCACTGGGTTTCATCGAACGCGTCGAGGAACTAGCACACGGCTACGAAGTCGAATTAAACGCACTACCGAGAGCTTTACCGGAGCTGCTCAAGGATAGAGCCTTAGTATGGCTTCGAAATAACCACGGGCAATGGCAAGACTGGGAGACCTTCAAACGGGACTTCCTAAAGTTTTTCCTGAATTCTCGTTATTTTGAACGGCTGGATGACGAAATCAGGCAACATGTGCAACGTCCAAAAGAAGAATTCAAAGATTATGTACTAGCACTCCAAGGGCTAATGAGACATTCGGAGTACACACCAACACAAAAGCTCAGACGTATATACCGGAATTGCAGAAGTGAATACCAGCTATATATAAAAGAGAGCGAGTTCGGAACCCTGTCCGAACTATTAAGTCTGGCCGAAGATTTCGAGAACATCACGCGAGAGAGAGAACCAACGAGGGCTGCACCCAGAACAATGATACCCAGGAGAAATGAAGAACGAAACTATGTGGTAAAAGAGGAACAGCATGAAGAGAGATATACGTTACCAAGAAGGCACTACGAAGAGCATCAGTATGCGCCGACAAGTGAGGCGTTGATTCCACGACCACACCAAGTAAACCGGCAACCAAGAGACGAGGAGCCAAGCCGAGTGAATCCACGAACGGTATGTAGACGATGTGGCGAACATGGACACTACGCCTATGAGTGTCAGAACGCCATCCGACTGTTTTGCTGGGCATGCGGACGAAGAGACGTTCGCACGCAAGAGTGTTGCCGTTCGAGTCCGGGAAACGGCCAGCGACTCCACCTAATACGAGGGGTGACATCGTCCTCCGTGGACACAATTTCATACAAGGCACCATCAGTTCTACGTCAGACAGAAGGGCGCATAATGGCCTCTGTAGCGATAGGCGGAAAACCCATAACAGCAACAATCGATACTGGGGCAACGCGAAGCTTCATCAGCAAGAAAGCAGCAGAATTATTGAAAGTGGGACCAACACGAAGATTATTCCAAAGGGTGGTGATGGGAGACGGTAGACCGAGAGCGGTCACCGAAGCAGTAGAAACAGTCATACAAATAGGCGATAAAGAACATACGAGCGAGCTACTTGTCCTGCCAGGCTTAATCGACGACGTGGTCCTCGGGACAGATTACCTGGCAGAAGCCAACACAACTATAAGCTGCGGAGGGCAGATAATTAAGTTGAAGGCAGAAGGCGAGAAACGAACGAAAACTTCATGTTCGACTATGAAGGTCTACGAAGGAAACAAAAGTAATAGCAAACAACATGTTACTAAAGGTTATAAAACAGAAAAGCAGCGCCACTTACCGAAAAACCCGAACAAGCTATGTACTACATCGAAAACCAAACAATACACATTCGATTGTAAGAAGGAAGAGCAACCGAACATAGTGGTCGGAGAAAATGAAACAATCAACTGCAGATGGCTAAAGACTAAAATAAGAGAAGTTAAGATGGCTCCGGAAAAGTTCCCGGACTACACGCTAAAAGTGGAGAATTATACCACCACATATCAGTAAAAATAGATGGAGAAGACGCCACCCCATGGAAGCTTTGCGTAGCAACCCCATTACGTCAGAGAGTAATCCACGAAGTTCACAACAGTCCCAATTCCGGACACAGGAGCACTAGAGAAACTATTGCAAAGGCAGCAGCACGATATTATTGGCCGAGAATGTTCAGGGATATCAAGAGGTATATCCGACAGTGCCCCAGATGCCAAATAACTAAGCCGAGCGAGCAACGAGGTGTAGGTACAGGGGAGACAAGCACAACTCCGGTAGTAGACAAGGCGACCAAGAGACGAAGAAGAAGCCGAACAAACACAGAAGAAGAAGAAGCCGAAGAAACAAAGAAGAAGAAGAATCAGGCATCGAAGAAGACTAAGCACAGAACAAAAGAAGAAGCCATCGAGTCAGAGGAGAAGAAGAAGCCGAAGAAACAAAAGAAGAAGAAGAAGCCGAAGAAAACAAAAGAAGAAGAAGAACCGAAGAAATAAACAGAAGTCGTAGAAAAGAGAACAGAAAGGTGAATACAACACGTCCTTACGGGAAGTAAAGGGGGGGTGTGAAGACCCCAAGTCTAAGGCCTTGAAGCCTTCACAGCAACAACAACAACAATAACATCATCATCATCAACAACAACAACAACAATAGCAACAACAACAATAACATCAACAACAACAACAACAATAGCAACAACAACACTAACACCGACACCAACAACAACAACAACACCAACAACAACAACAACAACAGCAACAACAACAACACCATCAACAACAACAACAACCATAACAACAACAAGTCATCTACACACATATATATATATATATAGTTAATACATACATACATACATTGAAGTACATATACTTATAATTAATTAAATATATATATAGATATACATATATTAATATAAATATACATATATATACATAGATATATATACCATATATACATATATATATACGTATGAATACAAAATATGAATTTTAAATATTTAACTATTTGAGCCAAACAAGCATTAAGCATTAGCACAGCAAGCCGTCGCTGTTAAGTAGGGCAAAGAAGAATAGGTGATAGGCCTACCAACAACGCAGTGCGTAACTGTCCACCTGCAGGCAGAGTTTTGTATAAAAAGGGCAGCATCAGCAGTGATCAGACACTTCTGTTTGTGCTGTCGTAGCTAGAGTATATGGTGTGACGTGCAAACGCTACCAATAGGAGTAGATAGAAATATATGGTGTGACGTGAAAACGCTGCCAGTAGGTTATATGGTGTGACGTGAAAACGCTGCCAGTACGATACAATTAAGTTATATGGTGTGACGTGAAAACGCTGCCAGTACGATACAACTAAGATATATGGTGTGTCGTGAAAACGCTACCAGTAAGGAAAATTAGAAAATAAATCTAAGTGTGTAATACTAGAAACACTCGTGTTGTCCTTTACTTTCCTCTTTTGGAATCAAAATTATAGGAGAGACCCATAATCCGTCTGAGTGATAGCCCAGCTATAGACCGGAGAACCGGGTTCGTTACAATACTTTGAAACGTATTTTAATGTCCGAAGATGTAATGCTCGTCTACCCTGATTTCAAAAAACCTTTTGATTTGACAACCGATGCCTCTAACCATGGCCTGGGTGCTGTTTTGTCTCAGGATGGCAGGCCAATCACCATGATATCTAGAACCTTGAAAGGTAACGAGCTTAATTTTGCAACAAATGAAAAGGAACTCCTGGCCATAGTATGGGCATTAAAAAATCTCAGAAACTATCTATATGGGGTAAAGCACTTGAACATATTCACAGGCCACCAACCACTAACATTTACAGTTTCCGATAAAAACTCGAATGCAAAACTCAAGCGTTGGAGGACATTTATTGATGAGCATAACGAAAAATTGCACTACAAACCGGGAAAGGAAAACAATTTTGCAGATGCTTTGTCGCGACAGCAGGTTAACTTGGTGGAACTTGTAAACACAAACGTAGTAAATGCCATTCATTGCAGCTTGCCTATTCTGGCCCATATCCAACATGATCTTGTACAATTATTTCCAAATACCAAGTTTAAATATGATAAGAAATTTGTGACTGATATCTTTGATCCAAATGATCAGATGTAAATAATAATAACAGAACATAATCGCGCTCACCGCGCAGCATAAGAAAATGTAATACAGATTTTAAACGGTTATTTTTTCCCAAACCTGGACAAGAAAGCAAAAGAAGCGGTAGGAAACTGCAAAATCTGTTCAAAATCAAAATATTGTGTGTATGCATTAATTAATGCGGTTTGCTAAGAGAGGGCTTTACTAGTATTATTTCGCGTCGTGTTCATCTGTGCCTATATTCATTTCAAAGGTACTGTCATTTAGCGTCGTTTTCAGTAGATGTCATTTGTTTTAGCGTGAACTACAATTTGTTTCAATCATTTGAAAATGTCGAAATTTGTACCAGATAAAGTGGTTTTGCGGGGAGTTCTTCTTCATTACTTTAACATAAAGAAAAGTGCTACTGAAAGCCATCGTATTTTACTGAACGTTTATGGTGACCATTCTTTAGCCGAACGAACGTGCCAATAGTAGTTTGCACGGTTTAAAAGTGGCAATTTCGACTTAGACGACGGACATGCAAAAAAGACATTGCTCGACGCAGATGCATGTCATACGCAAGAAGAACTTGCAAGAGTATTAGGAGTTGATCAAGACAATTTTTTCACAACAAAGTTTTAATTTTTGAAAAAAAAACCGCACGATTTATTGCATACACCCAATATAATAGACATCATCAACAGCATAAAATAGCTGAAACACCAATCCCCTCATATTTAGGAGAAATATTGCATATTGATTTATTTTCAACAGATTCAAATCTTTTTTTTACATGTTTGGACAAATTTTCCAAAATTGCAGTTGTGCAAACTATACAATCTAGAACTAATGTGGATATTAAGCCCAGCTCATGCAACTTTTGAACAATCAGCACATAAGCGCCGTGAAGTAATACCTAACTGGTAGTTGTGAGTGGAGAGGTCTTTAGTACGTAGGTGCAACTGTGGGGATGCAAATCGTGCATACTATTATGTCGGTGTAGCAGTACTCATGAGAGTTTTCTCTTCACGGGCGTCATCCCAAAACAAAACAAAAAGCTTTTTATCTAAGATTGTACGTATTTGTGCTTGCAAAATTTTTGCATTGGTTTTAAAATAAAAATTAATTTTTGATATTTGACAAAATAACTTAATTTATTAAAAAAGTACATATATTTTGTTGTTATGTAAATCACTTATCAAAAATACATTGGATTGTGTTTACCTTATTCATTCATTCCGTTGCAATCTTACTCTTGCCGTATGACAGCACGGTTTTTTCTGATTGTAGCGGACATTTATATGTCATTTTACTTACTAAAGTGAAAAACATGAGGACGTGTTTTTTATTTGTAAAAATGATGAAAAATATTAATATTATGATTAGACTAATTAAATAAAATCGTTGTAAATGTTATTAGGCGTTATTATAAGGGATATTTAAGAACTCCGAGTGATTATCTTAGCCTTTATTCGGGAATTTCGGTTAGTCAAAAAATCAACTTTAACAACAAATTACTCAAAAACTATAAGTCACCTCGGGGAACGACATTTATTTTTGTGAGGTGTATGACCTCCTCTATCCCACCCAAGAGGAAATTTTTTTCAAAGCCTGGCACACCCTCGCAAAGTTTCCCCCAACTAAGTATAATGCTTTATTTGTCGATGACATTCTATGGAATAGGTTTGACATAACCAGTACCACTAAATCACTTTTCCAAGTAACCAGCGCTCTGAAAACTGCTGGTTTCATACTCAAAGAATTAGCGGTCAATAATTCCATTATCCCAAAGTGGATCTGATCGACTCAAACTCTCGGTGTCCAATGAAACGCTTACACGCACTGGTTAATGTGCACAATTCTGCCAGCTTCCTCAGCGTACTCTGAGTTGAAAGTTTTGTTACCCGCGAAATAGGAGATAACAAACAATTTGCTTTTTAATTTTGCGTTGTTAATAAAATAGAGAAAATAAAAACCATATATGTAATGTATAGGCTTATTTTACGTTTAAAAAGTGCAAAAAGCGCATGTGAAGAAGTTTGCGAAAATAAAATAACCGTTGTAATATAGAAGATAGCGTTTTCATTTAATTTTTTTTGTCGTCCTGGCATATTTTCCGTAATTAGGTTCAATTATTTATGACTTAATAAACAAATAAATAAAACTTACTTATTTTGTTGCGCTCCGTCTTCAATTTCAAAGTGAATATTCTTCTTTTTATTTTACCAACTGGCAAATGTAATTTTACTTGACCAAAAGAAAGCAGCTTTTTTCTAGCGCACGAATACGAAAACGCTTCTTTATTTTCTTTAACACCCAAGAATGATGGATGAATATTATTTTATTTAAAACTTTAAATATAGCAAAGCATTTTTGAACCGAATGTATTATTACATTTACATGTTTTTTTTTTTAAGTATCGTAACGGAAATAGGTTTGCAGGTGAGTATTACAATTAGGAGTAAATTCATGGTTAATATTTCAGGTAAGTAAATATGTAAATACAATTCATATTGCTAATTAAAGTTTAATTTAGAATTGGATGAGATCGCCGGAACATGCACCAAGTCCTCCAGATTGTCTTCTTGGCTGGGCTGACCAAGCCGGTGCTTCCACGTTAGAGGACCGAGGTAGAAGGACTTCGAGATTTTGGAGCGTGGAATTTTCGGTGACCTGTTATTTTTGTTGCTTCGTGCCTTTTAGAGATTTTTCGAGCTCTTCAGGATTTTTGAACTCGTCCACTACCAAAATGTTTATCGCATCTGCTGGGGTCTCTCTTCAAATTGCTTAGCGTTTACTGTTGGTCCTATGTCCTCTGGTTCTCTGACGCATAAGCACTAAGTGTTGTTTTAATTATTTGGTTGATCATTTCACTCGACTGAGCAGTCCCTACCCCTTCATCAGACCTACTATCTCTTAAGGGCCCTGAATGGAAGGGTTGTAATTTCACCCACCACCGGAAGCTGTACTTCGGGGAGGCCCTTGAGAGGAACTCGGCTGCGATGCACATGCCGGGCAGTCCCACTTCATGGCTCCATGCCTACCACACCCGAAGCACTTTATTCCTTTTATATAATCCGGAAATATGTCCAAATCAAATACAATTAAAGCATAGGGTACTCGACCTCGGCCAAAAGCTACCAACAAGTTCCGGCTCCGCTACCGCCGCGATCTCTACACCAGCCGAGATATATGCAAGTTCCAACAACCGTGGATGCGTCTGGTAGAACGGAAGAAGATTCGCTCAAATCACGTTTGCATAAGCTTTCGTAGTATACGAAGCGCTTAAAAAGTTGAGAAATCTTAGAAAAAAAATTTATAATTTATTTAAGGGCAGTATTGATCACCTTCGCAAGGTGAAGTATATTAATTACATGAATACTTTTAACGTGCGCGATAAGTTTCTTTATGCACAATATATTTGCGATTTGAGGAACAGTTAAAAATAAATCTTAAAGTCTTTTGAATATATTCGCTCTAAGAAAGGTTGTTCCAATATTCCCTCTTGCATATCCTACTGTGGAAGGAGTTCTGAAACCGATTTGGATACTCTAAATCTCTTTGCAGAATTTTTCGAATCTAATTATGCCAACGTTCACATTTCCGCTTGTAAAGATCTAGAAATTTCGCAGACTTTTCACTGAACTGAATGCTTTGAATGGGATTGCTGCTTTCCAACTTTATTTAAGTAGTAACTTGGACGGGCTTTCTTCTTATGTACTTAAAACGAGCAGTTTCGCTGTCGTCTGGGATTTTAACTAATCATTGCAAAGTTGCTTCTATCTCTCCGTTATATAGGTGTGGTAACAAAAATTATGTTAAAAATTATAGACCTTTGTCTACATTATCGACTTATACGAAATTTTAAGAAAAAGTCGTCAAGGATACATTGCATTTTGCTGTTAATTGCTCCACTAGCCACACCAGCATAGTTTTGCTAGCGGTCGTCCTACTGTAACAAACCTATCCTGTCCTCCAACTCCAAGTTGATGTCGTATCTCTCCGATAGATTATCTTTTGTTGAATTAGAGAATAAGAGATCTTATGGCTTATTTATTTATGCTCCTTAATGCTTTAACATTACCTTTTCAAAGTGCTCAAATGTGCTCTTGTTGACTTATTATCTATTTGGTAACAGGATTTCTTCTGTTAATGAATTTTTGGATTTTGGTGTGTTGTTTGATGTGGAACTTACCTTCCTAAGTCACATCAACTGCATTATTCCTAAAGCTTATTCTAACCTAGCTTTTTTCCGGTGGTATGGTGGTGATTTCAAAGATCCCTAAGCACGTAAAATTCTATATAATTCGTAGGTTCATTCAAAGCTGGAGTATGTTAGTTCAATTTAGAATCCAATTAATTCTTCACATTCCTCTAAACTTAGAATCGTGGTATTGCTCTTGCCCACTTCATTTCTCTGATCCTACCTTCTTATACTTCCAGATGTATGCTATGCTTATAAATCTGAAATCTTTTTCTTTTCGACGATCTATCCAGTCATTACTATTTTTTTATGATATCATCAATGCCTTAGTGGACTGCACAGAGCTGCTTAAGCAAATCTGCTTTGATGTTCCTCATAGAACCTTGCGCTCTCATTATCCGTTCTATTCATATGTAATTAAATCCAATTATCGTAATTACGATCCTATCGTCAGAGCACTCTCTGAATTTAATAGAATCTCTGGAAGCCTTGATCATCTTGATTTCGCATTCTCGAGATCTCGTTTTGGCTCTATTCTTATTCATATAATGCATAGTTTTAAATTTTTAAATTATTGTATACCTAGTGTTTAGGGCGGGAACGTAATTAAAATTAAACTTCACTTGACTAGGTTTAAAGTATAACTGGCTCCGCAATCTGTGGAGCGTTTATTTATATAAATTTGTAATATGAAAATTTACATGCATGCATATGTGTACATAAGTATGTTAAATATTTTACATTAGAAGATTACCCACGAATAGATAATCTTATCTTATGTTTTAGTTTTATTGCTTTACATATTCATGATAAGAACATCAGTATACATAGATGCATATGTGTACATAAGTATGTTAAATATTTTACATTAGAAGATTACCCACGAATAGATAATCTTATCTTATGTTTTAGTTTTATCGCTTTACATATTCATGATAAGAACATCAGTAAACATAGATGCATATGCAACAACCCTTATGTTGTTGTAAAGGCATCAAGTATCAATATTCATATCATGAATATGTGTATATGGACATCTGTTTGTACTTTAATTTCTATTGCTTTGTGCCTATAAATGTCATACAGCATATGAATTTATGGCCATACATTTTAATTGCTGGCTTATCGTTTCGGAAAACTAAACATATTGCCCGCGTTAAAAGGCTTAGTCTTTTAAAGATGTATCTGATTATATATACTTTTAAACCGTTAAATTTAAATTATTTTTTTTTTTTTTTTTTTTTTTTTTAATAATTGATATCTATATATGTACATTTTGTGCCCTTTTTTAATCTTATACATTATTTAGTTACTGACACATAAATACCATAATGTTATTATTTCTAAGCTAAACGCGGAAGAACAATCATATTAGGTATATGTGTTAACGATATTCTCCACATTTTCCTTGCTATCAGTATGATGACTATGATGATTATGATGATTATTGCCCAGGATCCGGCGTTTGATGTGTAGTGCATTAGATGATGAAATTCGAAATCGATCGGAAACCCCATTAGACCTCGCGACCTTGGAATGTTTCCTATTTTAAACGTCTGCATTTCCCCTTTTATTTGTAGTTTCTCAAAACCTGGTAATTGTTGGGTCAAATTCACCTTTGGTATTCGGTAGTCTGCAATTGTTGTGTACGTATTGTAAGCCCATATATTGACATGCTCCGCTTTCAAATGGCAATTCGGTTTTAAACGTAAAATATCTTGCTCATGTAAGTTTACGCTTGATGTTTGGTTGGTTCGAGGTAAGATGGTTAGTGCGCAATCTGTAGATAATTCTTTTTTGTTTATGAATAGCTGTATTTCACACTCCGCATCTTTTCCGATGTTGTACAGTGGATGTATTTGTGAACATAAAATTAATTTTTTCATTTTTTCGCAATGGTCGAAATTGCTATCAGCAAGACCATAGTACATTGATTTCTTGTCGTCGATTATAATGTGCTTGAACGTAGTTTGGATTTTTACAAAATATTCTGAATGACTAATTGGGTATGTCAATACAGAGTATAATTGCAAGTTATTTTTGTTCATTAACGGAATTTTTATTTCAAATATTAACATCTCTTCCGTTGTACGAGTTGTTATTTTTGCTATTTTGGCCAGTTCGATTGGGTCGATATCTGGAAGCATTAAATGCTGATTGAGGTGAGTTTTAATTAACTTAATCTACTCTTGAAATTTATGTAGCGGTAATAAATTTTCTAGGAATTTTCCTTTTGAATTCCAAATCATTCCTATAATATCTCGTTGCAGCTCTTCATATGATGACATAGCCACTAAGGCCGATGTTACCACATTTGTCATTATATTTTGATCTATGTTTTTATTAATTGCAACTTTGAACATATAAATGGAATTGTTCAATAATTTTAAATTGTTCCAAATAATTTCATTTTGATGCCTCATTACATCTACAGTCATATCTTCAATCGAAGACTGGTTTTTAAAAAGTTCAGCCAAGTATTTTTCATTTTGGTAGCTTCTTTCAACCTTTTCTGATAGTTCCTCAGCATGTTCTTCATCCATTACTCCATACAGGGCATGCATCAGGCTTCCCATAAATGATAACGAAGCTGATCTTCTCAGTTTTTTAAACGTCGCTGATTTATTTAGTAGGATAATTTTATCCCTTCTTTCTATCCTTATAAACTTCGCTTCTAATTGTCTAATGGTGTCCGAATAGTAGAATTCATCTGCGGGGCGCTTCACTTTCTGCAACGCTGCCTTAGCTTCATCAACGGTGTTTTTGTAGTGCCAATAGCCATTCAAATTTACGTGGACTATTATATCCCACGATGTCTTGGTTAATCCGATTGTTCCCCGCGACTCAAATAAAATTCCTGACTTATCTTTAAATTTTTCTACAAAAATATTTTGTGTGCTAATACTGGGCAAAATTAACAAAAAAGAGAGAATTGTTAACAAACAGTTTTTATTTTTTATTCTATGTGATTGTCTATTTTTATTTTGTACATCTTTTTCCTTTAAGTTTACGGTTTCTTCTTTAATAATTTTTTCTTCTGTAGGAAACGGACAAACATTGTGTATCGCTCTGGTCGATATGCCATTGCTGGTACGTACGTCTACTACTCTACATTTTTCGTCTTTACCGAGAATCGCCTTCTCGATTCTTGCCCTCCTACAATTCATTGGAGAAACGTTTTCTTCTTTTAGAAGTAAGAGTGTTTTTTTTTAATATTTTCTGCTTGGTTTTTCCACTTAAACCTTTTTTGCAATTCACATAAATACTCATTAGACCATATTTTCCAAAATTCTAGAGTATTCTTTTCTACTGCCTTCCAGTGGTCACGTAACCCGTGATAGCATTTGTTGTCATTATTATCAATAATTGTTACCATTGGTTCGCCTATAATGAAATGACCAGGAGTTATTATATTTAAATCGTTCGGATCATTGGAACAAGGGTATTAGGGGTCGTGAATTTAAAATTGCTTCGATTTGTGCCATTAAGGTACTGATTTCTTCAAAGGTCATTGTTCCTTCAGTTACTCTGAAGAAGTGTTTTTTGACACTTTTTACTGCTGCCTCCCATAATCCTCCCATGTGTGGCGATTTTGCTGGTATGTTGATCCAGTTAATTTGTCTTTCTGCGCAAAATTTTTCTAAACTATCATTGTGGGTTTTATTTTGAAACAATTTATAAATTTCGTTCAAGCTATTCGCTGCTCCTATGAAATTGGTTCCGTTATCGGAATAAATCTTTATTGGACAACTGCGTCTAGCTACAAACCTTTTTAGGGATCCTATAAATGCTGCTGAGGTGAGGTCCGATACAACTTCTCAATGTACAGCTTTTGTTGCAAAACACACAAAAACGCACACATACGCTTTATCAATTCTTTTCCCTTTTATTTTATGGTGAATATTTATCGGACCTAAAAAGTCAATACCTACATTTAAGAATGGCCTAGTCTTTGTGACTCTATCTTCTGGCAGGTTACCCATCAGTTGATGTAATGGTCGTGGATTTACTTTAAAACACCTATAGCATTGCTTTACGATTTTTGTTGTTAATTGTTTACCCCGCAATGGCAAAAGGAAGCAAACTGTTTTCTATTCTACCTCCAACTCGAATTAAACCATCATTGTCCAAGAAGGGAGACAATGTAGCTATCTTGGAATTCGAGGGTACTACTTTATTTTTTTGTAGGTTTTTAATTTCTTCTTTAAAGTGTTTGCTTTGTATGTTTTTTACAATTATATCTAGAGCTTTTTTTCTGTACTCTACCCAAGGTTTCGATTCCTTCTTCTTGCAAAATTGAGTAAATTTATATAATTGGGCAATTATATTTTGAAGGTGGTTAAAATTATTTTTGTGATTTATTCTTTCCCACATTGAATTTTTATTTATTACTACCCCGACTTTTTTAATGTTTTTTATGTCTGGGATTTCATCGTCAAACATAATTTCTTTTATTTTAAAGTTATTTTCTTCTAAAAATTTCGGACCTGTAAACCAAAATTTATTTTCAGACAATTCCTTACCCATTATTCCTCTGGAAAGTATGTCTGCAGGGTTCTCCTCTGATTTTATATGATTCCAATCCTTGACCTTGCTGTTGGACTGAATATGGCTGACTCTGTTGGCTACAAATATTTTGAGAGTAGCTGGCTCTAAACGTAACTAGCTTAATACTATGGTAGAATCTGTGTAAAACTTGGTTAAACTTAACTTTTAGACTTTTTAAAACTTGCTTCACCAGATCAGTAAGTAACACTGCTGCACATAATTCTAATCTGGGCAATGTAACTATCTTGATTGGCGCAACTCTAGATTCAGCTGTTGCTATTAACTCCGAATTACCTAGTTGAAGTGGATTAATTTTAAATGGCAATGCTACGGAAAACTTGTTATCTTTTGAAATTTTGAAATTTTTGTTAAAATGATATTCACAATTTTTCTCATCCTCTGTTAAATATATTTTCGGTGAGTCTATTTCTTCAAGTTCCCAAAATTTCCTTAATTGATTATCCAAGCTTTCGCTAGGGTAGGCTAATACTCCACAATGATTTGAGTATAATTTAATATCTGCTCTACCTCCGGCTAGCCATCCTAGCACACTATTTTGAAGATTGTATTCTTGATTTTTTATTTTTATTTGACCACTCTTCAATAAGGAGTGATAAACTTCTGCTCCAAGTAATATATCAATTTTGCTTGGTATATCAAATTCTGGATCAGCTAATTTTATTTTTGTAGGAATTTCTCCACGTTCTATTTTAGTAGATGGCAATGGTGAAATAATTTTTTCCACTACTAATGCTTCAATGTGTGTTTCATATTCGGATACTTTCGACTTTATTTCAATTATTATCCGCTCCTGTGCTTTAGATATGTTTTGCCCAATACCTTCTATAATGTTTTTTTTTATTTTCTCCTTTTATTTTTAGTCTATTTTTTAATTGCTTTGTTACTAAATTTACTTGCGATCCATTATCTATTAATGCCCTTGCATTAATGAATTTCCCTTCAAAATCCTTTATTTTAATTACGGCTGTTGATAAAAGGACATATTTGTTTTCATTTAAATTTACACTGCTCACTGTGCTAGCCACTGCATTTATATCTTTATGGAGTAACCAATGATGCTCCAAATTGCAAAACCGACAGTTTATGTAGCTGCAGTTTTTAAACACATGCCCACCGTTTACACATTTTTTACAAATATTTTTGTTTTTTATTATATTCCATCTTTCTTTTATGGATAAACCTTGAAATTTCTTACACTGATTTAAATAGTGCTGCATTCCGCAGTTCATAATACAATTTGGTACTACTGAAATATTACCTTTTTTTTGAAAATTTACAGCTTTTTGTATTCTGTATTCACTTTGTTTTGCTTCTAATGCAAAAAATTCTTTTCCGAGAAATTGTGTTAATGAATCTAGCCTCAGTAATTCTTTGGAGTCTTTTTAAGAAGATTCATATTTTGTTCTGAGAGAGTCGTCAAGTTTTCTCACAAGCAGAAAATTCAGTAACGCTTGAAGTATTTCTTCTAACGATAACTTTGTCGCCTTTAGAGCTTAAATACTTTCTTCAATAACTTCTTTTAATTTTTTCACACTAGCAGCTGTGGAATTTGTAAAGGGAGCATCTACTACATTTTTGAAATAAATGTTTGTTAAAGCTCGCTTATTATCAAAGTTGATTTTTAGCAAATTCCATGCGACTGAGTAATTTTCTTCCGAAGATGGAAGATTTTCAATTAATGTGGACGCATATCCTTTTAATTTTGATTCTAAATTGCACATTTTTTGCACTGTGGATATATTTTCAGAATCCACTAATTCATGAAATAGTTCCTTGAACATATTCCATTTAGTATAGTCCCCTTCGAAACAAGGAATATCAATTTGTGGAAGATTGAGGGGTCTTCCTCTTATTTTTTCTTCCACTTTATATTCAATTTTACTTTTATTTGGCATTGAGTTTAAGTTTTTCTTCAATTGCCTAAATTTACTTGTTAGTTCATCTTCTGCATGAACTTCAATATATTTTAAAAACAATTCTTTCGCCAGATCTGAACACTTATTTACTTCTTCTAGATTCCCTGTTCCAGCAAGAAGAGCTTCAAAGTTTTCTTCCAAATCACTTACGGCGAATTCGAATTTTATTTGGAGAACAGAATTCTTATTTTCACTATCCTTCATAGTTAACTTTTCAATATTTTTTATTTGCAGGGATTTTAACATCTCCTGACTCAATTTAATTAGCTCCCTAACTTTTGGAGCATATTTTTCCGTATAATACGGGTTCCGTGACATTGTTGCCGACGGTTGCCCTAATTCCCGATCATTATTTTCCAGCTGGTGGGATAGGTGAGTTATACGTTTTTCCCAGTCGTTAACCTGTTCCCTGGTCACTGGAGTTGCTTTGAGGCTTACTAACGCGTTATGTAAGCTCTCAATTTCACTTCCAATGGCCTGCTGTTCGAAAATTACTTTTTCCATTTTTGGAAAATTTTGTTTTTTTTTTTATTTTAAGTTGTTAAAAATATTTTTATTGTTATTTTTTAAATTTTTATTTTCAAAATATTAAAAATATTTTTGAAAGCGTACTCTTACCTGGGGTCACCAAATGTTTAGGGTGGGAACAAACTTTAAAATAAAACTTCACTTGACTAGTCTTTAAGCGCGCAACATAAAACACAATTGTAAATGCCGTGCGCTCCAACTTCCGGTATCCTATTTTCCCATGTCTCCTTTCACGCGGTTATCCTTCTTTCCGTGTATACCCTACTCCGTTAGCCGAACTATCGTTTAGCCGCGGTAGTTCGAGCTAACGAAGAAGTGTATGTAAAAATCACTTGTTATCCAACTACCTACGCGCGCGCACGGCATACTTTATCGCGGCATCTCTACTCTAGAAGTTAAAAGTGTAAAATTATAAAAAACTAAATGAGAATTACGGTGCTTAAATTTAATGCCAATAATTGTTGAAAAGAAAAAGAAAAAAAATAAATTTTATTAACACAAATTTGAAGTGTTATATATATAAATATTAATATAGTCAGAAAGGTGAAAAACCATTAAAGAAAATAAAACTCATTAATTGGTGTTTGTGCACAAACTAACTCATATATATTTTACTTATCTCGGGCCGATTGGCATAAAAAAAAGGCAAGTTAAACATGGTCCTTCGAGGCCAAACTTGACCAGCCCTATATACATAAAAAAAAAAAACCTACAGTCCACAACCGTCGCTCCCCCGTGCGTTCGCTTTAATACAAAAAAAACTTAAACAAAGTTAAAGTGACAAACATATATGTACATGCAAATATAATTTGAAAAACAAAAAAAAACATAAAGTGTACAAACAAACACATACAAACACATACATACAAATATACAATAATTGAAAAAAAAATTCTTTTTTTGTTTTTAAATTTGAAAAAAAAAAAAACAAAGTTGTGTGGCAATACAATAGAAGTAAACAAACAAAGAAAAAGTTTCTGGAAAAAAAAAAAGTTTTTGAAAAAACGAAAGAAATTTTTTGAAAAACAAACAAAGAAAAAGTTTCTGAAAAAAAGAAGATTTTGAAAAAACAACAAAAAAAAGTTTTTGAAAAACACACAGAAAAAGTTTTTGAAAAAAAAAGAGGTTTTGAAAAATAAAAAATACCACATATGTACATGTAAAGTGCACCAACGCAAATCAAAAAAAAAATTTTTTTTTTTATTTTGCACAAATACGTACACACACACACATAAATAAACGAAAAATTGCCAGACACAAAATCAACATCAACATCAATCAACAGCAAGCCAGGAGGATGCGGAAACCACATCGGCACCACAGAAAATCCATTTCAGAGGCTCCCTTCCATACAAGAAGCGGCCTACAAACAAAAAAAAGGAAAGTAAAGAAGCCAATAAGTAGTAAGTAGGCAAGCTTTTTAATTTTCTTTATAAAGACACCAAACATATGGCCTGTTTCCATTTTTTTTAAACTGCAATGAGGTTTTTTCAGACGGATCTTCTTCCCGCCAAAAACATTAAATTAGAAAATTTAATCCGCTAATTCCAGCGGAAAGCGGTTCTTCTTGCCGCTAATAAATTTATTTAATTCCGGTAAATTAAATCTGTTTTTCTATACAGTTAATAACTTAACTATATACATACATCTAATTGCAATTCTTTTAATTTGCCTACTTACGGCTCTTAGCAATTTTCCTATTGCAGGCTCTACGGTCATTGCCTTCTTGACCTACTTATTCTATAGTAAATGTAAAGTTCAAAGACCTTTAAAAGAGCGACTTGTCAACAACTTTGGTAGCGGTTACCGAGTTGAACGAACTCGACAGCGCATCAAGGGCAAAGAATTTACATACATACACTGAGCGCATAAAAAAAAAGAGAGTTATAACAACAAGTGATCTTCTCACTAAATCATTATCCACCATTCTCCTTTGTGCGATATCCGCTTATTGCAATAGATGAGCAGTGCACTTTACAGCATCAAACTAATTCAAAAGCATTGCGCACACTCCCACGCTCATAGTTTAACACTCTTTACCATTGCTATTTCTCAGCATTGGTCAGCTGCAATTCTCTTTGGCAGCAAAGACAATAAATCAAAACATTGATACACCAACATACATACATATATACATATTTATTCTAATATGAGCTGTACCAGAACAGCTGGTGTATCTTGTTTACATATTTAGCGCACAAATACATACATAAACGAATGCATGCATGAAATAACATAAAAGATAGATTTCTTAATATCTTGCCATCGACATATTACATATTTACATAAATATTATTAGTTATATATTATTATATATTATATATTAATTATAATATATATATTTTTACACGTATATTTCCACACGTATATTTCCATACATGTACATACATACATAAGTGCAAGTGTGTGTGATTTCCTTTCATTTTAAATTAAAAAAAAAAAATAATAATTTTCAAATTTCGTTTTCATATCTTGTTTGTTTCAAAACAATAGCTTAACGATTTTCTATAATTCCTATTTTGAACTACCATTTCCGACAAAAAGAAAAACACACACACACTCGCACATATACTAAATTCATTTTCCGAATTTAAAAATTTTCTGTGGGCAGTAGTGCAAATATTAATTTCACTACCTGCTGGGTGGGCATTTCTCAAAGTTTCTTGCTTTATTAAATTTTTTTCGGCCTTAAAAAGGTTTTTTTTTCCTAAAATCCCTCAATGCCAATTGGACACAATCCCAAAAAATCTCTAGAGCAAGAAACGAAATTTGCCAAGATGTCAGATACTGAGGGTAAAGCGAAAACTACTTCGCTAGATTCCGCACGTGCGAGGAAGGAATCCTCACAAACACGCTCAAGAAGTAAAGCGTACGACCCCTGTGCGCAAAAGTTCATAACAGAAAGTGACAGCCTAATGAGATACTGTGCAAAATTCGGTAATTCACCGATTGAAGATCATACCGAATCGTATCTTGAAGTCAAACACAAAAGTCTAAATGACTATTTTGTTCGATTGCAAGCAGCCTTTGATAACGTTTTTTCCAAAACGGATGACTGCTTGCCTGACAGGTTCAAAGAGTCAGCTCAAGGCAAGTACGACGCATGCCTTGACATCTACGAGATGACACAAATCAAGATGTCAGACCAGCTAAAAATGCTCAAACTAGTCGATGCTCCGAGTCCACCATCCCGTGTGGAACCCACTTCAGAGCAATCAAGTGCTTCCAATGTTTTTCTGCAAGTTGCTCCATGCGACACAGAGACTTTTTGTGGGGGTTACGAAGAATGGCCGGCTTTCCGTGACATGTTCACAGCCGTGTACATTAACCACCCGAAGCTTTTTCGTGCTCAAAAACTATACCACCTCAGGTATAAAACAGAAGGAAAAGCCGGTGCTATTGTCAAACAATATCCTTTGAGTGACGATAATTTCGATCTGGCTTGGGAAGCGCTTAGGTCTAGATACGAAAACAAACGCATTTTAGTAGATAATCAGGTCAAAATTTTAATGAACTTGCCTGCTATTCAATCCGAAAATAGCGAACAATTACAAAGGCTGCAAACAAGCATTAACAACTGTCTGTCTGTCTTGCATGCTCAAGACGTTTCAACAGACAGTTGGGATCCTATCCTGGTATACATTTATTCAACAAAATTACCAGAAACAACACTGTCACTTTGGGAACAATCGCTCTCATCAAGACGAGATCTACCCCAATGGTCTCAATTAGACGACTTTCTAACTTCTCGGTACGAAATTGTAGAAAGACTAAATAGGCTTCATCCTAATAAGCCTAAACCCAGTGCTCCATATGCCGCTCAACAAAAACCTTTAATCAGGACACAAAATTTTATGGTAGAACCAAAGAAGGCATATTCCTGCCAGGTGTGCAACTCCAGCCACCCCCTAAAATTCTGCCAAAAATTCCGAAAAATGTCAGAACAAGAACGTTGTACAGAAAAACAATCTATGTAAAAACTGCCTTGCTTACAACCATAACGTCAAAGACTGTCAGAGCAAGTTTACCTGTGCGAAATGCCAACAAATGCATCATACTCTACTGCACATAGCTGTTAAACCACAAGCTCAACGTACCAGTAGCCGACCCCATAAAGCTACAGTACAACATACAACAGCAAAGTCGACAATTCCCGCTCGACAGCCGCAAACCAGCTCCAATCCCGACGAGCAACCGTGCTGTTCAAAACATACACACATACAGTCTTTACATTCAAACATTGAAAGCAAAGTTCTTCTTCCAACAGCCATGGTGGCAGTTGAACATGAAGGAGAATTATTTCAATTACGGGCCTTGATTGACCAAGGCTCCCAAAGGACTTTTATTTCCTCAAAAGTCCAGAAAAAATTTAAATTACCGTTCGAACATTCCAGGTTCGAAATTTCAGGCATGGGTGGCCGAGTGGTCCAAAATTCCTCGAAGCTTTGTTCTTTGACGCTGGTTTCTTCCAAAACCAAGCAAAGAATTAAGGCCCATGCAATAGTATTACCTCAGTTAACAAAGCTTCTTCCGACCTTTACAACGAGTCGTGAAAAATGGCATGAACTGAGTAGTCTCGAGCTAGCTGACCCAAATTGTCCCATTCCAGCTCAAATCGATATGGTTATCGGCAGCGATCTGATTCCACAAATCCTAGTGGAAGGGCTGCAAAAAGTTTGCGACAATCTTCTTGCGCAAAATACCATATTTGGATGGATACTTAGTGGTTCGGTGACCGAAAAGGTATCCTCATTTTCCACCCAAATAGAACGAGTTTCCAATGAAACGCTCAGTGCACAACTGAGGCAATTCTGGGAACAGGAGGAAATCCATATACCTCCACAAAGTACGCCTGAAAATCAGGCGTGCGAAGATTATTATGTGGCAACAACGACCCGTAATTCAAGCGGACGCTACATTGTCAGGCTTCCATTTAAAGAAGCATTTCCAGAAAAACTCACCCTAGGCCATTCCCGGTCTGCGGCATTCCAGCAATTCCTTAGCATGGAACGCACGCTTCAGAAGAAAGGGGAGCTAAAGACAATGTACAACGATGTGTTGCAAGAATACATAACGTTGGGCCATATGGAACTCACAAATCCCCGTGAAATCACTTCCAATGGCAACTACCATTCGTTCTATTTGCCTCATCATGCGGTTGTAAAACCAGATAAAATCACGACAAAAGTGCGAGTGGTTTTCAACGCATCGAAAACATCAAGTTCAGGTAATTCCCTAAATGATGTTTTACATACAGGTCCTTCACTCCAACCGGACCTCATGTTGCTAATTTTACAATGGCGCATGTACAGATACGTGTTCAATGGAGACATTGAAAAAATGTATCGGCAAATCCTCATCCATGAGGACGATAAAGATTATCAGCGAATTTTGTTTCGTTAGTCAGAGGATTCCCCCATCTCTGATTATAATCTTAAAACAGTAACATTCGGGGTTAATTGTGCGCCATATCTCGCTATCCGTACTCTGCATCAATTGGCAGAAGATACAAAAGCGAAGTTTCCACTGGCCACACCAATACTCAAAACCCAAACGTATGTTGATGATGTCCTGTCCGGAAGTCATGATGTTGACGATACCACCGATTCACTATTCCAAGTGATCAAAGCGCTAAAGTCAGCCGGCTTTATTCTAAAGAAATTAACGGCCAATAACCCGGCCATATTGGAGACATTCCCGAGAGAAGACCTTCTCGACTCCAATTTCTTGAAATTCGAAGATGCTTCCACAACCAAAACTCTCGGTATCCGATGGAACGCATTAACGGACAGGTTTTCATACACCATCCTGCCAGTTTCAACAACTACAGCTGCAACAAAACGGCAAATTCTGTCGTCGGTCGCAAAACTTTTTGACCCGGCAGGATGGCTATCGCCAGTTATGATACGGGCAAAGATTCTACTTCAAGAACTTTGGCTCGATGGCATTGATTGGGATGAATGCGCAAAACCCACTTCAATGGTAAAATGGCAACAGTTTACTCAAAACTTGCCAGCCATTTCCGACATCGAAATTCCTCGATGGCTTAATTTTACTCCGGGGCAGAATACCCAAATCCATGGGTTCTACGACGCCTCGCAAAAAGCCTTCTGTGCAACCATATATGTACTTACATAAGCGAATACTCATGCAACATCCACCCTACTGGTTGCAAAAAGCAAAGTTGCACCTTTGAAAACGATAAGTCTTCCTCGCTTAGAGCTGTGCGGAGCAGTACTGTTGGCAAAACTGACTGCAACCGTCCAAAACCAGCTAGGCCTAGAAGCGTGCAACACATTTTTATGGTCAGACTCTGAAATAGTACTGGCATGGCTCGAGAAACCACCGTGCACATGGAAGACATACGTGTCTAATCGCACCTCCCAAATTCGGGAATATGTCCCAAGCGGAGTATGGCGTCATGTAGCAAGCGGAGATAACCCCGCTGATCTCGGCACACGTGGTTGCAAACCCCAAGACTTAGCCACCAATTCTCTCTGGTGGCACGGACCAAAGTGGCTCATACACCACATCGACTCTTGGCCTAATTCAAAGGCACGCAGCACCTCTCCGCCAGAAAAGCGGCAAATTGAGGCTTTTCATGCACTCGAAGAAGAATTCGATTTTCTTGATCGATTCTCTTCACTCCCTCGAGCAATTCGCGTGACTGCGTACATGTTCCGTTTCGTGAATAATGTCCGGAATAAATCAAGAATGCAACCAACAACCACCATGCCACATCTGACTCATGCTGAATGCCAATTCGCAAAACTGCGTCTAATCGAAGTATCGCAATCCCGCTATTTTCCTGGCGAAAAAGATGCGTTACAAAACAAAAAGCCAAATGACAAAAAAAGTTCACTCCTCAACCTGAATCCATTTCTGGATAAAAACGGACTTCTCCGCGTCAATGGCAGACTAGCGCATGCCACACTCAGCTATAATGAGCGGCATCCAATCATCATCCCAAATGCTTCAAGATTCTGTCAATTACATTTGAATTTCTTACACGCACTGCTTCTCCATGCAGAAACGCGACTCATGCTTCAAATGGTCAGACAAGAATACTTCATACCGAAGCTAAAGCCTTTAATAAAAAGGTGCATTTTTCAATGCAAAGCTTGCACTCTATACAAGCAACAAACGCGCTCCCAGCTAATGGCCGCTCTACCCCCTGAGCGGTGCACAATGTCCCTATCATTTTCTGTAACTGGAGTGGACTTCGCAGGACCGTTTTTAATAAAGGCCTCAGTTTTAAGATCCACTACACTCATCAAAGGGTACGTTGCCGTATTCGTTTGTTTCGCGACGAAGGCAGTACATCTTGAGTTATGCTCTGATCATACCACTGAGGCATTTAGAGCAGCATTCGCCCGATTCGTGGGCAGGCGAGGATATCCCGCCACAATGATGAGCGATAATGGAAAAACGTTCATCGGAGCACAGAGAGCAACTGAACGCGAATTCGTTAAATTCCTTAACGAATGTTCAGCCGACATCACCCAGAAGTATGCTCCCCAAGGCATCAATTGGCAATATATACCACCCAGTGCCCCACATATGGGCGGCCTGTGGGAATCCGCAGTAAAGAGTTTTAAAATTCATTTCAAGAAAACCGCTGCATCCCATAAATTTACATTTGAAGAGTTCACGACACTCTTAGTTTGAATTGAGGCTGTACTCAACTCTCGGCCACTTTCGGCTTTGTCACAGGACCCAGCTGACTTCACAGCATTAACTCCGGGTCATTTCATTAGAGGCGCTCCGCTATTAGCCATTCCCGAGCCAAATGTGGAGACCCCCTCGTTAATTAACCGATGGGAGAAAGTCAAAGCACTTCACCATCAATTCAGTCGCCGCTGGAAAGAGGAGTACCTCAAAGATCTCCAAAAGAGGTACAAGTGGAAATTTCCACAGAAGGAGCCTCAAGTTGGCGACTGCGCCGTAATCCGAGACGACGGTCTACCGCCGACCGAGTGGCGTCTCGGACGAATCCAAAACGTTCATCGTGGGCCTGATAATCACATCCGTGTCGTGGACCTCCGCACGCAAAACGGGATTATCACGCGGCCCTTAGTAAAACTGTGCTTCATTCCGAATGAGCAACCTTCGCTCGAAGCAAGGCAAAAAAGAGAAATTCCCCTCTTAATACAATTGTTTACGACATATAAAAATCTACCGATTGTTCCGTTTCTTTCCATTTCCAGACGAAGGACACCAATGGCAACGCGCAGTGCAGTGCCCCTCGCGCCGACGGCAGACACCGGAAACTGCCTACAGTGTCGGCTGTGTCACCGGTACCACGCCTTGCGCAATTGCGCCGCTTTCCGGGCAATGCGGCCTCCTCAGCGCATCGCGGTGGCCAACGCGCAAGGGTATTGCACCAACTGCTTGGCGCTTACCCACGTCACGGAAGAGTGTGACTCCCGAGGAAAGTGCAGACGATGCAAAAAGGCGCATCACTCTATGCTGCACCCATCAGAGCCGCAACATAGCGAGCCAGCACCAGCATCCGCCGCAACCATCAAGAAGAAGCGGCAACAAAAGCGCGTACCACAGCAGCGCGTACAACAGCAGCGCGTAACCCAGCAGCGCGCAACACAGCAGCGCGTATCCCAGCAGCGCGCAACACCGCAACGTGCCACAAAACAGCACGCGACGCAACAGCGTGCCGCAAAGCAGCACGCAACATCACAGCGGGCCACAACGCGTCAAAAATCCACGCAGCAACGTGCCATCCAACAGCGTGCCACCCAACAACGTGCCACGCAGCAGCGTGCCACCAACCTGCGGGACACAAAGAAAAGCAGCGGTGAAAGGTTGCGGTCAATCAGGCGCACGACCACCGGACTGCAAACCAAAGCTTTCCGAAATCGGACCACCAAGGGCGCTATAGGCGAAGCAATTCGCGCCCTCCAAAAGCTGCAGAACGCGCTAGCCAGCACATCCCTGCAGGGCGAGCAGGATGTTTAAGCGCGCAACATATAAATATTAATATAGTCAGAAAGGTGAAAAACCATTAAAGAAAATAAAACTCATTAATTGGTGTTTGTGCACAAACTAACTCATATATATTTTACTTATCTCGGGCCGATTGGCATAAAAAAAGGCAAGTTAAACAACTAGGTTTAAAGTATAACTGGCTCCGCAATCTGTGGAGCGTTTATTTATATAAATTTGTAATATGAAAATTTACATGCATGCATATGTGTACATAAGTATGTTAAATATTTTACATTAGAAGATTACCCACGAATAGATAATCTTATCTTATGTTTTAGTTTTATTGCTTTACATATTCATGATAAGAACATCAGTATACATAGATGCATATGTGTACTTAAGCATGTTAAATATTTTACACCTAGTCTGTAGATTTTGTAAAGCCACTGACTCAATGAACTTGAAATTAAATTTGAAATTAATCGAACCGCCTTCGCCTAATCTTGTCAAGAAAGAGAATCTAATTACAAAGAACCTATAAGACGAAAAAGAAACAACATATCCAAACCGATAAAAGAATTTAAATCAAAACAAGGGAGGAAAGAAAAAATTACAAAATCAAAAAAATGTTTTTTGATGATAAGAAAGTGCAATATATTTATAATATATATTGCCCTGTACTGGTACAACCAACAAGAAACCCTAGCCCAAAAATAACCAAAGAGTTTATTCACAAGAAAAAATAAAAAAGGTAAATAATTGAAAAAAAAAACAATAAACAATAAACTTTCTTTCTCAAAAGTTTGTGCGAAATCACAAACGCGATTATAACCGAATTAACAACATTACGCCATTCGTTTCTTCTTTTTGCTGTGTGGCGCCAATTGGAAAGACCACGTACAGCCGGTCCTTCTTTACCTAGTCCTTCCACCGGCGGTTACTGCATCGAAAACTTTCAAAGCTGGAGTATTCGTATCCATCCTGACCACATAGTCTAGCCAGCGTAGCCGCTGTTTCTTGATTCGCTGAACTATGTCAATGTCGTCGTATAACTCGTACATCGTACATCATCGTTCTATCGTCTGCGATATTCGTCGTTGCGAATGCGCAAAGGACCATAAATCTTATGCAAAACCTTTCTCACAAGAACTCCTAACGCCAACTCATTAGATGTTGTCATCGTCCATGCTTCCACACCGTTAGCAGAAAGGGTATGATGAGGGACTTGTAGAGTCTGATTTTCGGTCGTCGAGAGAGGGCTTTACTATTCAATTGCCTACTTAGTCTACAGTAGCACCCATTAGCAAGAGTGATTCTGCGCTGGATTTTATGGCTGATATTATTATTGGTGTTGGTGCTGGTTCCTAGATAGACGAAATTATCTACAACCTCGAAGTGCAACTCGAGCATTGACATGGGAGCCAAGTCGCGAATGCGATGACTGTTTGTTTAATGACAGCAATAAGTTTAAAGAGTCACACAATAAAGTGTCACCTTATCTGAAACCTCGTTTGGTATCGAACGGCTCGGAGAGGTCCTGACGGAGCTTTTAGTGTTGCTCAAAGCCAGTTTACATAGCCGTATAAGTTTTGCTGAGATACTAAATTCAGATAAGGCGGCATATAGGCAGCTCCTATTCGTGCTGCCAAAGGCGGCTTTAAAATCGACGAATAGGTGGTGCGTGTCGATCGTTTTTTCACGGGTCTTTTCTAAGATTTGACGCATGGTGAATATCTGGTCGATGGCTGACTTACCAGGTCTAAAGCCACACTGATAAGGTCCAATCAGTTTGTTGACGGTGGGCTTTAGACTTTTACACAATACGCTCGACAGGACCCTATAGGCGATATTAAAGAGGCTTATCCCACGATAATTGGCGCAGAGCACAATGGTCGGGCATGCTTTCGTCTGACCATAGCTGCAAAGTAGCTGATGCCTGCACCTTGTCAGTTCTTCAACGCCATTTTTGAATAGTTCTGCCGGTAGGCCGTCAGCTCCAGCTGCTTTGTTGGTTTTTAAGAGGGCGATTGCTATTCGAACTTCTTCATGGTCTGGTAATGAAATATCTTTTCCATCGTCATCGATTGGGGTTTCCGATTCCCTATTTTCGGTTACTCCGTTTTCACTGCTATTCAGCAGGCTGTAGAAGTGTTCCCTCCATAAATTTAATATGCTCTAGGCATTGGTGGCTTGATCACCTCACAGGAGTCTTCTCCTGTCTTGAAACCTACTGTAAGTCGTTGTATCTTCTCATAGAATTTTCGGGCATTACCCTTGTCGCCCAGCTTCTTAAGCTCTTCATATTCACGCATCTCGGCCTCTTTAGCTCTCGTTGTCTAACCCATCCCGCACGTGTTGTGGTCAATTCCAACGTTGCGAGGTAGGCAGTCTGTTTTCTCTTCACCGCGACACGGCAGCCCTCATAGAACTAAAGACAACCATTTTTCGGGCCCCGACGTAGTCGATCAGCTTCAACCCATTAGGGGATGTTTCGTTGTGGAGGCTGGCTTTTCCACCTGTCGCACCAAAGATGCCTTCTTTGCCCACCCTGGCATTAAAATCGTCAAGCACGATTTTCACATCCAAATCGTCCTTCTCTTCCGTCGGGGGGTGGGCGCAAATCAACGATATGTTGAAAAATTTTGCTTTGATGTCAGTACTCGACGATGGAGTCTCCCTCCCACGAATCCGACACCAAATTTGCGCTACTTTATATGGCCGCTGTAGTAAATGTCACAGAAACATCTCACTTTCGTCCTTGTCCCGTCCATCGCTCTTCTTGAACGGCGGTGATGTCAGCATTTATTCTTACGAGGACGTCAACCAGCTGGGCAACGGCACCTTCCCAATTAAGGACTGGACATTCCAGGTGCATTCCCTCAAATGGTGATCGTAAATTCGTTCGTAAATTCCTCAGTCATCAACAGGCAGGGGGTATCTCATTCGAGGCGTTGCTAACTTTTTCATTGGAGCTGGTTTCTACGTGGCGGGTAACAAACCCAGCTCACAACCCCGCTAGGCGAGCAAGTTTAATGATTTTACACATTTATGTAGCGAGCCGCTTGCTTCAAGACCTTCGGTACCTCGCAGCCGTACCTCTGGTCAACAGACGCTGCAATTAGACTACAGCGGACCCTTAAACCGAATAAGTCGGAGTGGCTCCACTGAAGCTTCCTCTCTCATCAGTAGGAATTAAGTATAGCCTCGCAACTGTAACAGCATACTTAGAAGCTTGACTACACCTCATTACACCCCCGATTCGATTACGGCGAGATTTTACGTTAAGGCGATCCATTTGTGAAGTGAATTCTGTTTCACGGTTTCCTCCCAGTCTGATCCTTCCATCCATAGTTGTTGAAGGAGTGTTTTGACTGCTATCATTATGATCGAAAGCCACCCTGCCTGGTCGAAAAATTTCCCGACAGATGAGAGAATCTGTGTTGCGTGGATGTGGGTGAGGAAAAAACGGGTCCAGTATTAATTTATGATTTTTTATTAAAATAAACGAAATATTTTTCGTTTCGGGATTATTTGGGGGCCGGAATTCCTCTTGAATTCCGGCAACGGGATCGGTGGCGGTGCCGGTCCTTCAGGAGGCTGCAAAAAATCCCTAAGATTTTTAAATAAATTTATTAATATAGATGGTAAAATATATACATGTAAATAGAAAAATATGTAAAATATACCCACTCACCAAATATGTTGCTGCTGCGGCTGATGTAGAAATAAGAGGCAGAAGACCGGTGAAAATGGTCTTTTAAAGATTTCCACAGAAGGTGGAAATCTGAAACGGGGCTAACAGAGCTCTTCCCATAACTTTGAAGAGTCATATATTAACGAAAAACAGCAGCGCTATCTGTTGGTGAATGTTATGGATGCTGCCCAGGGTTGCACGCATAAACAATCTTTGGATCAACTTTTTGGAAATAATTATCACCAACAACACAAATATCCTGTTCACCTGCCTATGCAATCAGATGTTCAATCATGTCAATCTGTATTGCCCATCCTCTCCAAATTTGTTCTAGAACTGCAGAAAAGTGGCTAGAAAATAAAATTTATGTATGAATTGTTTAGCACATTCCCACTTACTTGTAAGAGCACTTTTAGCTGTTTAAATTGTCATCAACGGCATCATTCACTGCTGCATCGGAATCCAAGTGGAAATAGTCCGTTGACTCCAAATAATAGGCCGTCATCAGGAAATGCGGAGACTAGGCCTGATCAACCCCCAACCACATCGAGAAACGTCAACGCACTTTTTGCAAGAAACACAAAAAATTTTATATTAGGTACTGCAATGGTACATATCTGCTTCTCAGTAGTGAAACATGAGGCAAGCGCCCTTCTTGATTCGGGATCAGAAGGTACATTCATAACGAAGCGGTTGCAACGACGTATCAAATTGCCTACACAGCCTGCTGACATGCAGATTTGCGGTATTAATACGTCGACATTGGCTAAGATGCGAGAAGTCGCACAGTTCGTTTTAGGTTCTCCTCTTAACCCCAGATAAGAATTGAGGCAAAAGGCCTGATTCTCCCCCAATTGACAGGAAACCTCTCTCAGTTTACAGTGAATCAAGTGGATTTTGGTCCACTGCCCCAATTATTTAGCCGATGTCAACTTCAATAAAAGTCAGCAGGTGTACGTGGTAATTGGTGCAGATTTGTATCCGCAAATAATGATAGAAAACGTTAAGAAGAACGTTTTAAGCTCTCTTCTGGCGCAGGAGGCAGTTTTTTGTTGGATCCCTGTTAAGATCCAATCCCTCAATCCCTCAAACCCCCAGTATGATTACAAAATCATACATCTCCATATACACCGAAATTTCGAGCACTGAGCTCACTCGGTTTTGGGAGCTAGAACAAGTAAAAAACTGATCGCTCCTGAAGAAACATTCTGCGACCGGCAGTATGTAGCACAACAACGAGAACTGCACAACAACGAGAACTGAGCAAGGATGGTGACACTTCCATTTCGGCATGAATTCACAACGGGCATAAAATTTGGATATTCGAGGACCGGTGCAATTCAGCAATTCTTGAGGAACGAAGCAGCTATGGTGCGAAAGCCGGAATTAAAGGCAGAATACCATCGGGTACTTCGAGAATCTACAACTCTCGGTCATATGAAACTGGTGGACAGCACATCTGGAAACAAAGGTCCAGGATCTTATTACCTGCCGCATCATGTAATGGTATGGTATGGAAAAGATGTATCAGCAAATCTTGCTGCATCCAAAGGACACTAGGATATTATTTAGGGAATCAGCGGAAGTGGAATTAATGGATATGAGCTCCAAACAGTGACTTTCGGAGTTAACTGTGCCCCATATCTAGCAATAAGGACACTACTTCAGCTGGCAGAAGATATTAGCCTGAAGTACCCTCTTGCATCTAGGATTTTAAAGCAACATATGTATGTTGATGACGTCCTTTCTGGTGCATATGATTGTGAGACCGCCGTTCACACTCGGAATGAATCGGTCGAGGCTCTTAAAGATGCAGGATTTCCACTACGTAAGTGGATCTCAAACTCCAAAGAAATTTTAGCCCATTTACCAAAAGAGCATCTTCTCAAGGAGGATTTCCTGCAGATTGACGACTTAAGCGAGGCAAGGATGTTAGGGATCAGATGGAATACTGTTCAAGATAGGTCCCATTTCAGCGTCCAGAAAATGCACATAAATCCAAGCTACACCAAGAGAGAGGTATTATCGTGTGTGTCAAAACTGTTCGATCATGCAGGTTGGCTAAGCCCAATCGTCATCGAGGCGAAAATCCTTATGCAATATATTTGGTTAACTATGATTGACTGGGATGACAACATACCAAGAGGTATTTACTTGAGATGGGAAAATTTTCTCAAAAATTACGTCAATATCTAAAAATCGCAATATCAAGATGGATTAGGTATAATCCATGGAACGAAGTTGAGTTTCGAGGGTTTTGTGATACCTTTGAGAACACCTATGCTGCTGCGTTATATGTAAAAGTTCGGGAACGAAATTCAAATATCTTTCCAAACTTAAATCTGCTGCTAAGTAAGACCAAAGTAGCGCCAGTAAAAACAATATCTTTACCACGATTAGAATTATATGGGGTACTACTTTTAGCAGAACTAATTAACGCTTTACTTCCACAGTTCGATATTGCTCAACCAGTAGTCTACAAATGGACAGACTCCACTATCTTGCTCTCATGGCTGCAGAAGCCCCTATGGACTACCTTCCTGGCGAGTAGAGTCTCGAAGATAGAGGAACTCGTCGGATCGAGTGGCTGGAATCACGTGGATTCAAAGGACAATCCGGCAGATCTTGGCAGCCGCGGCGTTTCCTAACAACAATTCGCGGAGAGCGCGGAGAGCACCATATTGGAATAAAAGGGAGTTAGAACTCACGCAGCACGAACTTTAGACAAAAAAGACATCATGAAACGGTTCTCCGATTTTTCTCGCGCACTGAAGGTAGTTGCATGAAATTTTCAATTCTATTGGAAAATAAATCCCGTGCATAAATTAACAAATCGAAATGAATCTACGGAACTTATAGCAAAGGAAATTCGAGAGAGAAAAACTCGATTTATCCTGTTGACCCAAAAGCGTAAGTATTCGGATGAATACGGTGAATTGTCTTCTTCCAACCCAGTAAGCGCTAAGAGTTCCATCCGTACTCTCAATCCATTTCTGGACAAGAATGGAGTTATGAGAGTAGGCGAAAGACTGGCGCTAGCCTCATGGAGTTATGAGAGTAGGCGGGAGACTGGCGCTAGCGTCATTGTCATACAATGAACGATATCCGACCATTCTGCCATATAATTGCCAATTCTCGCGACTTCTCCTAAAGTTCTTACACTCGATTTCATTACATGGAGAACATCAACTCATGCTGACACTTATGAGGTCAGAATATTGGATAGTACGGTTAAAAAATTTAATAAAAACCGAAATCAACAATTGTAAAGTTTGTATAATTTAAAGAAAAAGGAACACGGGAACAACTCATGGCTGTGCTCCCACCGGAAAAAACGGACGTATCCCGACCGTTCACCAACACTGGCGTGGATTTTACGGGCCCGTTTGAGATTAAAATTTACACTGGCCGAGCATGTCTCATCACTAAAGGATACGTCTGCCTCTTAGAATATTCTGCTATAAAAGCAATACACCTAGAGGCAACTAGCGATCTTTCGACATCAACATTCTTGGGTGCATTTGCCAGGTCTGTGGCAAGACGTGGCTGTCCGCTTAATGTGTTCTAGGACAATGGCACGAACTTTGTTGGAGCAAACAAAGCCTTGAGACATGATTTAAAAAGATCATGACTGAAGCCTCACACCTAACAACGCAATCATATATTCGTCAAGAAGTTAACTGGCACTTCATACCACAAGGAGCTCCTCACATGTTAGGACTATGGGAGCGGGAGTGAAGACCTTCAAACCCCATTTTGTAAAAGTAGCAAATGCAATGTGTTTTACGATGGAAGAAGTCTCGACGTTACAGGCCAAAATAGAAGCATGCCCTAACTCACGTCCGATAAGTCTAATTTCAGATAATCCTGAATCACTTGAACCCCTAACCCCGGGACATTTTTTAATTGGAAGTCCGCCGCTCGCGATCGCTGATCCAGAAATCAGCGGAAACCCGATGTCAACAATCAACCGTTGGCAAAAGCTAAAGGCGCTTTACCAAGGATTCTGTCAGCGATGGAAGGCAGAGTACCTAAAAGAACTGCACAAGAGAGTCAAGTGGCAGTTCCCACACCGAGATCTAGAGGTTGACGACTCCGTAGTTGTCAAAGTGGAAGACTTACCCCCGAATGAGTGGCGACTTGGTGGAGTTGTTAGGGTTTTTGAGGTCAAGATTGTCGAGTTAGAGTTGAAGATATACGTACAACACGAGGCATAATTACTCGTCCAATTGTGAAGTTGATTATGCTTTCCGTCGAAAAATGCACTAATGAATTATTTAAGTTCAGAGAAACTCAAAATGGTCTGAGCCAACAACAACAATCAACTGAAGGAACACCGGTGCCCTGTGTGCAACCACAACCACTGGCAGCTCTCCTGTCGACAACTGCGTCGACAAGAACCCACGGAGAGACTGAGGGCAGTCCTCCTCCATCGGCATTGTGCCAACTGCCTGTCGCCGCGTCACATGGCTAGCAGTTTCCTATCGACAAGACACTGCGATCGCTGTCAGAAGCGGCATCACAGTCTCCTACACCTGTGAGAAACCGACAGGGGCGAGGAAGACGTGTCGCAGGCCTTGGACGCGGTAGACAGTAGGGCTACCAGAAGGCATGACCCGTACCGAGCCCAAGCCTTGTTGGAAGACTCCAGTGACGAGGAGGTGCTGGAAATTGATGGCAGCGACGAAGAGGTCCACGCAGAACAAAACAAAACACTAAACCCTCGGTACTCAGACCACCTCTGTCGGGTATCCGGTCAGTGGTCCAGCGGTCTTCCCAACCGAGGGAAGGAAGAAGTGACTCACCAAGAAGGCGCAACAACTGGCCACAGAAGCGGCCTCAGGCGGTGAGAGACGCCCGAGAGCGGATCAAAGGACCCGCTCGAAATGATACGGATATGTCTATCCCCACGCCAATGGTGATGGTGAGAGTGGTAGCCATCAGCCGACTACATGCCGTCCGTGCCCTCATCAACCCAGGGCAACCAAAATCCACTATAGCACGCACCCTGGCAAGACTAATGCACCTGCTGCGACGTGGTTCATTAGAGCAGATCAATATGAAGGTGAAAGGTTGGCGTGATAGGATCAGCATACAAGCGAGAGTAGTCTAATAAAGACTACACCTGCACGTACACTGAACTCAAGAGTCGTCGACGAGATCGACAATTTGCGATTGACAGACCCAACATTTTATAAGTCAAGCGCGGTTTCAATGATTTTGGGTGCCGACGTATATGGCATGATTCTCCAGCCAGAGATAATGCTAGCAACCCTAACACGACTAGCTACCCAGAACACCATTTTCGGTGGTGGACGGCGGCGAGGGAGTCAAAAAGAACACATTTAGTTTTAGAATTGAAAATTGATATAAAAAATGAATTGTTAAATATTAACTTGTATTTGAATTATGTTCTAAATTTAACTATTAAAATTTGAATTAGAGATTGGAAATTCGTAATGTTGTCATTTTTTGCAGTGTTGCTGCAAGGCGGGCGGCATGTTTACGCGTGCAACCCTGAACAGCAGCCATAACATCTACCTAGAGATGTCGCTGCTGTCTTTTGTTCTCTCATAAGTGACTCTTCAAATTTATGGGAATAGTCCAGTTCGTCCCGTTTAGGATTTCTACCTTATGTGGAAATCTTTAAAAGGCCAATCTTGCCGGCCTTAGGCCCTTCTTTTGATCCAGCAGCCACAGCAGCATCTCAGCCCTTGGCAGCAAGAAAGTAGATATAATTTTTTTCAGCTTTCTAAAGGACCGGCACCTCTCCCGATCCCCGTTGCCGGAATTCCGGCCCCTAATTAACCCCTACACGAAACAAATACAAAATATATTTTTGGGGTGCACCCGAGGTGTGGTCCAACCAACCTGGTTACGAACCACCTCGCACTACTCCCGGGGGTAGTTTTAACCCACCTGTATGACTGGGCTGGTGACACCCCTTTTTATGGAACGCCCGCGCAATGCATCCCGTTTCCCTAACATTTGTTAGTGGATGAACAGTTTTGGTAGAAACACCTCCTTTTGTAGACTTATGGTATACTACTGGGTAGGCGCATACCCAATACAACCGTGACATAATTCACTGGCCTTCAGTTATACCACTATTTGCCGACAGATGTCACTACCAAGGAATGAAATGAAATAAACAAACAAACGCAAACGAAGTTCTTGTTACGGCCTGTACGCGGCAACTCTACCCTTTCCTCAACAAAAAGGAAGAAATCTTCCTATTAATCCCAATATGTGCTCAACTTTTTAATGTTCTAAGTCCCTTCGTCTTTGCTTAAGTCATCATCAGTGTGTATGCCCACGGTGAGACTCTCTCAGACACGAATCAATAATTTTTCATCATGACAACGATCGGTCACATCTTGCAAGGCCAGTTAAAAACTTTGGGTGGGAAGTTCTACCTCACCCGCCTTATAGCCCAGACATAGCACTTTCCGGATTACCACTTGTTCAGATCAATGCAGAATGCCCTCACCGGAGTACGTTTCACTTCAGAACAGGTTATCAGGAATTGGCTCCATTCTTTCATGACCTCCAAGTCGGAGAAGTTATTTTGGGATGGGATCCACAAACTGCCAGAAAGATGGGCAAACATCGTATCTTCCGATGGACAATACTTTGAACATTAAATATGAATCGCACATCTCGACGATGGAGATTTTACTGCTTTGCAAGCTTTTCGCTCGCCTGCTCTAACTTACTTCTATTGCTTGCCTTAAGCTTTTCGAGCCTCTCCTGATCTCCTAAGCCCTACCATTTTCCTACCAAATTCACAAAATAAAGCGTAGCTCCTAATACTTCCTGCTACGCGTTCTCTAAGTCATGAGCCCTAAGTGTTGTTTTGTAATCGGATTAATTCTCTCGGGCGGATTAACCTTCAACTCTTAAATTGGGGTCCATTAACGGACACAACCGACCGAGAAACTTCAAATAAAAGAAAAGCACTCCACTACTGTTACAATATACGAGTGGCCTTGCGACAAATTCACTAAAAGCTCTACCAGACCTACACAAATCATCTCAGAAGGCTCAACTGCCTTGGTTCTCTCTATCATAGCCCCAGCTGGCAGTGAATTTTCAGGTTTCACTTTCTGACAAGTTTTGCATGCCCTAAAAAGTTTTCAATGTCTGACTTCATCCTTAGCCAGTAGGAATTTTGTGAAACTAGTGCAAAAGTCTTTTTCACGCCCATTTAGCCTGCCAACGGATTGTCGTGACATTGTCTCAGAACCTCATCTCTACCATTACGCCCTATTTCTTTTTTCCGCTCTGGTGAAGGAAATCTCGACCTAACAAACTTGTAGAGGTTGCCACCTTCATTTCTCCACGATGGATACGACAAAGGCTTTTTCTTTACTAACCGAATCATCCTTGTCAACCAAGGATCGGTAGTAGTCACTTCAGCAACAGTCGGCAAACTACGGGATAGCATATCTGCAACCACATTTTCCTTGCCTTTCCGATATACTACATCAAAATCGTACAGCTGGAGCTTCACAGCCCATCTCGCTAACCTTCCACACGGATCCTTCGACTTATTCAACCAAATAAGTGAATAATGGTCCGTCACAACCGTAAGCTTGGCGCCACAGAACTGCTAAACACTCCATTTCGGTCCGGAGCTGTTACCAAGCGTTCCTTCGCTTCTTTAAAATTCCGTTCACAATCTTCAGTACAATTAAACTTTCGGTTCTTCTTAGTTTAATCGGTGAGAGGCCTAACTAACTCTGCAAAGTCTTTAATAAATATGCGGTACCAGGGCATTGTTCCTATAAATGACCGCACTTGCTTTACGTGTTTCGGTACCTCAATCCGAAGCATCGCCTCTACCTTCTCGGGGTGTAGACCGTTCTTGTCCACCACGTAGCCCAAATATTTCAATTCGGACCGACAAAAATTACATTTATCCCTATCTAATCTAAGTCCTACACTTGCTAATTTATCTAAAACAACCTTCAAAATCTCTAAATGCTTCTCGAAATTATTTGCAACGATAATAATATTGTCCAAATACACAAAAACATTAGGTTCAAACTCAGGACCTATAAATCTCTGCCAGGTTGCCGGTGCATTGTGCAAACCATATAGCAACCGCTTAAATTGAAATAAACCTCTACCTGGCACCGAGAACGCCATGAGTCTTGACTGCTCCTCCACCGGAATTTGCCAGTAGGCGGACTTAATGTCCAGACTAGACAGAAACTTAGCACCTCTTAGCTTATCTAAGATCGCCGAATGTATGGAATGGGGTTAGTATGTTTCTCGGTACACTTATTCAAAACCCTATAATCTTAAAACCTATATGTACCGTCTTTCTTCCTGGTCATAACTACTGGAGACACTCAAGGACTATGTGATTTCTCCCCTTTGTCGAGCATATCCTTAATTTCCTCGTCCATACGCGACTGTATTATAAGAGAAACAGGGTAATACCGCTGTTTCATAGATTCGAATGTAACTTTTATTTTGATCCTACGCTCGACTAAATGGGTCCGGTCTAGCCCTTCCGGCACTGCCTAGAACACTCTAGCTATTAGCTGACCTAATGCCCTAGACTCTCGAAGTGGCTCACTATTGCCATCAACGGTTCTGGTTCCCGCCGAGATAAAGATCACCTGATCCTCGATATATCCAGGATAATACCCGCCCTTGTCATCCTACCTACTATCTCTCATGGGCCCCAAACACGGAGTAGTTGTGGTTTTGCCCACCGCTGGAAGCAGTGGGGTCCTTTGAGGGCCATTCTTTTACGCTGGACACGCCAGCAGTCCCGCTTCATGACCCCAAGTCCACCGCGACCGAATCTCTTTATCCCTTTAACTCCTACAATTAAAACACCGGGTTTTCGACCCCGGCGTTAAGTTATCAAGAAGTTTCGGCTCCGTTACCGCCGCCACTGTACACCAGCCGAGCCATAAGCAAGGTCAGGTTCCAACAACCAATTGGCCTTATGGATGGAGGATGGAGAAACGTGCCCACTTTCCCTAATCGCGTCTGGTAAGAGATTGTCGTAGTTGGGCTGCAAAAACTTCAACTTCAATTCTTCCTTCCAGCTACCTAGCGGCTACTGAGCCGCAGGAGAGCTTTCCCTACAAACAGATCTACCGGGCCTCGGAAGAATTGAGCTTGGGTCACACCGTGCGCCTCACTCAACTCCTCAATCCGTTCTAGAATAGCGAAAAGCGACAGACCCGGTTTCTGAGATCCAACTGTTCCGTCAATCTCGCGTCGTATCTCCACAGGCGGGGTTATTATTGGTTCCTCACGAGCCCCCGACCGAACCGATTTCCACTTCTTCGGCTTCCTCTTGTAGTACAGCGAGATGAAGCGAAAGACACCATCCGATTTTCGTCATTGCTTTCGCTCCATGCGATGGCTGGCCTCCACCCGTAATCGACTTTATCAATTTTTCTACCTCCTCCGGGTCTACCAAACCTCTTTTCTCTATTAAACGCCACCCCCTAAGCGACTTACGCATGGCCTCGACGGTTAATCTCAATTTTATAAAACACTATAAAAAAGACGTTTACGAAAGAATTCCTACAAAGAGTTTTAGATCAAAACAAAAGGCACAAAAAGCGAAAATCAAGAAAAATAAATAAATAGATAAATGAAATTTAAAATTATGATAAAAATCCAGAAAACTATTAACCGAATGTGGTATATTCGTTGCTCTATACTGCCACAACAAAAAATACCCTATTACAAAAACCGCAAAAGATCATAACCACAAAAAATATTATTGTATATTTTGACAACAAAACTATTAAAAAAAAAATTATAAAAATCCCTACTGGCTACTTTTGGTTCAGTCTCTAAACACTTGACCAACAACTTTTACCACCAGTTAATAATACACAAAAAAAAGAAAACTGCTAATTTGCCAAATGGAACGGGCTCGCCGAACTCCTTCTCAATAGTTTGATGAATAATTTAATGCCGTCCTTGGTTGGACTCCAATGCTTCCTTTGAGTATACCTACTAACAAAAAAAGGTAAATTATTAAAATATCTGTCAACAGCAATAAACTACACGAAAGGCACACAGAGTTTTCGAAAGTACGACCACTTTTCACGCTCAAGCGCTTACCATTAACCAAACACATCAACAGACAAACTACCGCACATAAGGGAGATGACAAAAAAACACTAGCAAAACGACAGGCCAGCTAAGTGGAGTTGGTGTGGGTCAAGCTAAACACAATAACAAAACTATTAGATTATAAAACTAAAACCAAGTGGAAATTACACTGCAGCTCGGTGGATGAACGACTGAAAAACCTAAACGAGTTGACTTAACACCATTACGCAAATCAAGCTTTACTCGCTACTTACTTGGACGTTACTTTATCTTAACCTTAAGCAATCCGCTGCATCAATAATTTATCTTAACCCTAAGCAATCCACTATCAATCATTTGATTTGCGTGTCTTTTCCTCTCTTTTGTGGTGCTATTAATTTTGACAATAAAAATTTGCCTAGTGTTTGTCAGGAATCGAAAAGTCTTTAACAATTACAGATTCACCAATTTTAAAATTATTTTGCTTACATCAGCGATAATATTGTTTTTGTCTATCTTGTTGTCTCTTAATTCCTTCCTTTAACTTGAAGCTTGCCGTTTACAATTCAATAAATCAAGGCGTGTTCGCTATTGCCACAAATTTGGAAACTCTACTGACTTAAAAGACGTGCTGTAACGGAGTTTTCCACTTGGCTGGGGTAAGCTCAGCCTTGCCAAGGGTTTCCTAAAATAATAACACGCTGTTTTCGCTACAACAAATTTATTAGCTATAAATAATATATACACAAGATTTTTAATATATTTCTACAACATGTATCTACTTTCTTTATATAAGCTGTGGAGGTGAAAACCTTTTACTAGCTCCTTTTCCAGTCAGGTAAAAACCCTCAGTGGAGTATAAATAAGTGTTCGTGAGGTGAAAACCCTCAGGTACACTACGTTTGCCGGTGGTGTTGATCCCGCGGGCAAGTATACCTAACGACAACACAAAGACTACTTAATTTACTTTAGCATTTTCCTCGCCTTTTATACTATTCTGCACGCAGGCAGAATGTTATTTTATAATAACAATTTATTGCTGCGTGCAGTTTTCTACTTATTCTATGTGCACGTATGTATGTGCATACAAATAAACTCATTTTCGAACATGCTTATAGGCTTCAGCGTATATATGTATATAACGTATCTCTATGTTTTAACTTTCAATAATTTAAGTACGTATGTTTATTTGTATAATATTATGTAAATTTATATATATATATTTGTGTACTATTGTATATAGTTCAATGATTTCATGTTTTGTTATATAATTCAACGTATTTTTGTAGAAATTTATGTATGTTGTGAGGTCTCCAAAAGCCTTGGATTTTGGGGTCCTTACACCCTCCCCTCACTTTCTGCTGCGAGACTTATTGTCACCAGGATCGTTCGCCTGATCCTTACGAGGTAGCTGATACCCTTGATATGGCGTTTAAACGATCGCCTCATCCGTCGCTGCTGTGGTTGCTGTATGTGCGCCTCGATGTCGTTGATTAGGGTTTCGGGCAATAGTTCGACGCCTGTCATATTGTTCCACTTGTTTGGTGTTGTGGCTTCAGCGTTCTGTAGCCACCGCTCTATCTTGCCTGCAACGTTTGCGTTTTCACCCAAATCGCCGACTTCCAGTATCCCGCCGCTTGCTGTTAGGCTTATTGCGTATTCATCGTTTTCTCCTGCATCGCATTTGCAGAGCTTAGCCGGTTGTTGTTGCGGTTCGTCGTTCGTCGCTATCGTTTCATTGTATATGCACAAGCGCATATCGATGCGCTGTTTACATTCGATAAACCCTCTGCCACGCACTGCACCGTCTTCCTCGGATATTACGAGTTCCCTTCGTCGCTTCGCCGGCTGTTCTTCCTCGCTCTCGGACGATATTGTGATAGCTGTAGATGCGTGCACCAGGCACTCTTCGTCGTCACTACCGCTGCTACCTGCATCTTTCTCGCCTCGTTCAAATATTATTGTTGACGCAAACTCACTGGTACACGTACTTTTTGCTCTGCCTCGTTGTGTTTGTTTCGCGTCGGGTATGTGAGAAAGTATCTCTTCCTCTGTCAGCCTTTGTGTGCGTACGCGCGGCCACTCATTTGCTGCTGCCATCTCTGTTGCGTGCTTTTGTAATTTCGATTACTCGTGTTCATTTATTTATATCGCGTATATTTGTTTTAGCGCCCGTACACTTTTCTAGTACAATTTGTCGCTCGGTCACTTTAGTCTCTAGAACACTTGATGTGAGTTTGGTCGCGGCACCGGCTTTAATTATGATTTTCATCGCTCGATCAACTTTGCTGTTCTTGTATATAATTTAATACATATTTCTCCTTCGAATTATTGCAGGAGTATTTCGATTGCATTATTTTCTTATTTGTGCGTATATATATTTTAATTTTTGTGTGTCCATGTGCTTTCACTTCCATATATTCACTTATTCGCATATATATTAATTTGTTTGTATGTATGTGTATTTCCTCTAGTTTGTATATATTTATATTCCCTTGTTTGCATATATTTTATTTGGTTTTTATGTATGTATATTCTCTCACTTAATTCTTATAACTTTTATTTATTTTAATTTAATTTGATTTAATTTTCAATATTTTTTTTCGCTGTTAGGTTTTTTTTTGATTACTTTTTTTTCTCTATATTACTTGTTTATGGGAGGTTATTCCTTTCACCATGGTAGGGCTTTAGCTCACTCAGGTGTGCCGTACTCCTTTTGCCCTTGTGTGTTTTGTCCAGCTCTACTATTACCGGGGATACGTAATTGGTTATTTGGTGCGGGCCGCTATATCGGGGAGCTAGTTTGGTGGTGCTCCTTCACTAACACCAAGTCGCCTGTAGATTCAACTACGCAGGTATTGAGTGCGAGTGTTATTTCCGGGAGTAGTTCGCCCCAATCACGTTGTTCTCTTCCGGTGAATTGCGCTATCATTCTTTTAATGTTCCTGTTTGCCTGCGATCGGGGCGTCGTGTATTTCTCTTAACAATCGTGGTCTTTGAGACATTGGCACGCATAGCTTCCACGGATTAGCGTCTTCACCATCGACTTGGGTCGTCATTCGCCTATATAAACTGCCTTCTTCGATCACGTAGACCGGGTACTTTTCTGGAGTTTCTTCCACCTTCGCCTCCTTTTCTCTTAGCCATGCGCCGTCTTCGTCTCCCCCGTCCTCTAACACTGTGCCCAACTGTTCTTCTTGTGGTTGCACCTCAAACGAATATTGTTGGAGCTCTAGTGCCCATCTCGCTATCCGACCTGTGGGACTTTCTCGCGTTGAGCCACTTTCCGTTGGTGAGTAGTTCGACTTTATTTAGTCTCCGGCTCGCATATGCTATTACTCGTTCGCTACCCTCTAACTCTTGTATTAGAAAGTCGTGGACGAATCTTCGGTACCATGATGCCACTCCCCGGAATCGTCTGAGTAGTCGAAGATTTGTTGGGGGTGTGAGCTCTCTTATGGCCGCTAACTTATCCGGGTCCGTATGGATGCCCTTCTCGCTAACTACGTGGCCTAAATACTTCAGTTTCTTCTTAAAAATCTCGCACTTCTCGGGGTTGATACGGAGGTTGGCTTTTCTTAACCGCTGGAATATTTTTTGAGGTGTTTCACATGCTCTTCTAACGTTGTACTAGTGCGGCCTAGGATCTGGTTGGCTCTCTGCTCTCCTTGGCGTGCTCCGGTTCCGGTCTTCACGCAATTGCTGGTAGCACTATGATCCGTCTGCTAGATCTGGTCTTGTAACGCTCTCAAACCTCCTTGGTTGCTCCCGCCTTTTGTTACTGTGTGGATACCTTTAGCCCTCTTCGTTCACGTTCATAGACTGGTACCACTCTTCTGGCCGTCGAGGTACAAATGGTCGTGCTGCAGCTCTTAGTGGCTCTCTTTGGGGGGGAAGATTCTCGAAATCTTCTACCAAGTCCACTAATTCTTCCAGACTCTTGAACTCAATTCGTTTGACGTATAGTTGATATTGTTCGTCCTTGTAGCCGCCAAGGTTTTTGCACCACCAGGACGTAATCTTTAAATCGCTCACCCGGTCGTTGGACGCGTCGTCGTACCTCGTCGTCCAGTTGCACGAAGTACCGCAAGCTTAGGAAGAACTTCAGGAAGTCCCTTTTAAAAGTGTCACATCCTGCCAGTGCCGATTGTTGTTCCTGAACCATACGAGAACCTTGTCCGTTAGTAGCTCTGGTAGCGCTCGTGGGCTTGAATTACATCTAATATGGAACCGTCCGCTAATTCCTCTACCCGCTCGATAAATCCTAAGGGATCGGTACCGCCGTCGTAGCGGAATCTCCATTTTCGTACCCCGTCCATAATGTTCGCATACGATGGTGTCGCTGGTACGTACGCTTGTTCTTCTTCGTGAAACATGTCGTGTGCTTCCTCATAAAACACGTCTGATGATGGGACGCCTTCTCTTGGTGTCGCTGAATTTATCGTGATAGTTGGCCGAGTATGTCGGAGGGCCAACTCCGTCAAGCGTCTTTATACGCCTTCTCCTTGTTTCTGATTCTGGATGAAGCTCGCAAAGCATTTGCGCAACTTCTCCACTGTTCCGTTGTTCTCTTTCTTACGTTCCTCTTACTTTAGGGTCCCTGCTCGGGCGCCAGTTGTAACGGAGTTGTCCACTTGGCTGGGGTAAGCTCAGCCTTGCCAAGGGTTTCCTAAAATAATAACACGCTGTTTTCGCTACAACAAATTTATTAGCTATAAATAATATCTACACAAGATTTTTAATATATTTCTACAACATGTATCTACTTTCTTTATATGAGCTGTGCACGTATGTATGTGCATACAAATAAACCCATTTTCGAACATGCCTATAGGCTTCAGCGTATGCATATATGTATATAACGTATCTCTATGTTTTAACTTTCAATATTTAAGTACGTATGTTTATTTGTATAATATTATGTAAATTTATATATATATATATATATATATATATATACCATATATATATCTGGCGGCCGCGATAGGCGAGTGATTAGCATTTCGTACTGACATTCGGAAGACTCGGGTTCATATCCCAGTGCCAGCAACATCCAAAAGTTATGGAAAATTAATTTAAATGAACAATTAAGTTAAATTTTTTAATTGCGGTCGCCCCTCGGCAGGGAATGTCCACCCCTCCGAGTGTATTTCGGACATGAAATAAAAGGCTCCTCGTAAAAAATCATCTGCCGTTCGGAGGCGGCTTAGTATAAACTGTAGGTCGCTCCATTTGTTGGAAAACCATCAAGACGCAAAACCACAAATTGGAGGAGGAGCTCGGCCGAAAACCGCTCCAGCGGTTACAAAGTGTCAATTATATATATATATATATATATATATATATATTTGTGTACTATATAGTTTAATGATTTCATGTTTTGTTATATAAATGCAATGCATTTTTGGAGAAATTTAGCCTCGGATCTTGGGGCCCTTAGAGTGCCATTATCTGAAACAACGGTTTCCGGTAACCCAAAGCGTGCAAAAATAGCTTTAAAAGCATTTATGTGACAGTTTCTGGACGATCCTGCGACTAGGTCGTGTGCAATGGCATGAAGGCCCGTAGCATCAGCTGGCTCGTGGGTTCAATACCAAGTTAACAGGATCACAGTTACCCCCACTAGCCAAATGATACAACAGGTTAGTGTTTCTCCACACTGAAAAAGCAACAAGACAGCTTATAACTTAACCAGAAACCCTAATTATTTCAGCATAATGTCGTGGGGGATGAGGCCAATTCAGAAGTTCACTCAAAAGAGGAACGTTTTTGACTGCCATTCATCTGGGAGTGGCCAGAAACGATTGTTCTGCAGCTCACGACTTCCGGTCTTGTACCACGTATCCCCTGGGTAGCCAACAGACATTAGTTTGGAGGTGATCTTAAATGAGACGGCGAATCCCATGCGGTTGTGCGTAGTCTTTGGGACCCACCACATGGAAAATTTAATTCCAATGAAAAATCAATTTCAGCCTCGGATGAGAGACCCCCCTTTTGATGAAGGCCCCGCAAATGTTTTAAGGATTATGATATGAGGGCATGTACCTGGAATATCCGGTCCCTTAATTGGGATGGTGCCGCTGCCCATCTGGTTGATGTCCTCAGAAAATTAAAGGCTGACATCACCGCCGTCCAAAAGATGCGATGGATGGGACAAGGACGGAAAAAGGTGGGTCCTTGTGAAATTTACTACAGCGGAAATATAAAGGAGCACAAATTTGGTGTCGCATTCATGTTGGGAGAGAGACTCTTTCGCAGAGAACTGGCATTCACTCCGGTGGATGAACGTCTCGCCACAATCCGCATCAAAATGAAAGAGAAGGACGATGCTACCAAGAATGCCTTTTATGAGTGCCTCGAACGCACTTATGAGCGCACCTCGACTTCGAAATTGTGCTTGGCGACTGCAACGCCAGGGCAGGCAAGGAAAGTATTTTTGGAACAACAGTAGGAAAATTCAACCTCCATAACGAAATATCCATAAATGGGCTGAGGCTGATCGACTTCGCCGGGGCCCGAAATATGGTTATCTGCATTACTAGATTCCAGCACAAAAATATTCACCAAGCTACTTGGCAGTCTCCAGATCGAAAAACTCTCAACCAAATCGATCATGTTGTGATTGGCGGAAGACATGTATCCAGTGTTTTAGACGTGCGTACGTTTCAAGGTCCTAATATCGACTCGGATCACTATGTTGTCGCAGCAAAGATACGCACCCGCCTCTGTGTATCAAAGAACACTCGTCAACAAACACAAGGAAGGTTCGACGTTGAGAAGCAATCACAACATACTGCCGAGCGGTTTTCTACTCGAATTGCACACCTGCTCTCTGAGAGCACTCGTCAGCAACCCGGTATAAGGAAACTGTGGGACGGCATTTCAAACTCCCTACGTAAAGCTGCAAACGGAACTATTGGATTTCGAAAGGTCGCAAAAACAGTTGGTACGATGAGGACTGCAGTGTCGCAGCGGAGAGAAAACAGACTGCCTACCTCGCAATCTTGCGATCGACCACAACACGTGCGGGGTGGGATAGATACCGAGAACTGAAGAGGGAAGTAAGACGCATCTGCAGACAAAAAAAGAAAGAGGCCGAGATGCGTGAGTATGAAGAGAGAAGCTGGCCGACAAAAGTAACGCTCGAAAATTCTACGAAAAGATACGGCAAATTACAGAAGGTTTCAAGACCGGAGAAAACTCTTGTAGGACTCAGGGAGGCGAGCTACCCGGAGATGGTGGACCTGAAACTCCAATTGATGTCGACGGAAAAGTTGTTGCGTTACACGACTATGAAGAAGTTCGAATAGCAATCGCCCGCCTCAAACACAACATAGCGGCGGGTACCGATGGATTACCGGCCGACCTATTCAAATACGGCGGTGAAGAACTGATCAGGTACATGCATCATTGGATCGGAACCTAAGTGTACTCTGCCCTATCTACAAAAAAGACGATCCCACAGTCTGCGTCAATTACCGTGGAATAAGCATTCTTAACATCGCATATAAGGTCCTATCAAGCGTATAGTGTGAAAGAGTAAAGCTCATCGTCAACAAACCGATTGGACCTTATCAGTGTGGCTTTAGACCTGGTGAGTCAACCATTGACCACATGTTCACCATGCCCTAAATTTTGGAAAAGACCCATGAAAATGGAATCGGCACACACCACCTTTTCGTCGATTTTAAAGCCGCCTTATCTGAATTTAGTATCTCCGCAAAACTTATACAGCTATGTAAACTGACTTTGAGCAACACTAAAAGTTCCGTCAGGATCGGGAAGGACCTCTCCGAGCCGTTCGATACCTAACCAGGTTTCAGACAGTGTGATTCCTTATCGTGTGACTTTTTTAACTTATTTATGGAGAAAATAATAAGAGCTGCAGAGCTGAATAGCGAAGGTACAATATTCTTTTAAAGTGTACAGCTGCTGGCTGGAATACCGCAGACGAGCTATACGATGACATTGGCATAGTTCAGGGAATAAAGAGACAGCGGCTACGCTGGCCAGGTCATGTCGTTCGAATGGATGAAAGCACTCCAGCTTTGAAAGTATTCGATGCAGTACCCGCACCTTTGGGAGGAGCAGGTGGATAGTGACCTGGCGTCACTTGGTGTTTCCAACTGGCGCCAGACAGAGAAAAAAAGAGAGGAATGGCGCGTTATAATTTATCGGCTATAATCGCGTTAGCGGTGCCAACGCCAATAAAGAAGAAGAAGAAGAATGACTAACGTGTCCTGCAGCTTATATGCATATTTTAATGGCTGCGTCTTTTCCCACCTTACCTTGACTTTGTTGATGTTGTAAAAGCCCCATTGATGCATCTTCACTCCCTTACTACGTATAATCAGACCACAATTTCAGGTTAAACGTACATGAGTAATATCGAATTTATTTACTTATTCATTTCAAAATGCAATAATGCTCATTAGCTTCATACATTATTATTAATTCTAAAAAAAAGTCAATTAAGATAACGCGACATAATTTTAATGCTATTCATCTTATGTTTCTAATACACGACCTACCTCAACACTTCATGTGGTCATTGACTTACGCTAAATACTACTATTTACTATATACATATATATATATATATATATTAGATATACATAAATAATAAGATATTTATTTATTTATTATAAATGAAAAATAATAATACAATTATCATTTTACAGAGAAAAAAGCACTAGCTGCCAGGGCTTACGGCTATATATACACGTATATGTATGTACCTATGTGAAAAAAACGAGAGTACAAACTGTTCAAATTTAAGAATGAAATTAAAAATAAAAATAAACTTGTGAGAGTGACTTTACATTTGAATGGAAATAACAAGAATATTACATATACCATATATATGTACGTGCATATATTGTAAAAACAACAACTTACTTTGCGTGCTTGTTTACATACTCCCACGATGCGTTGAAGGCCTCCACCACTGGAATGGGTCTACTTGATTGTTTTAAATAAAAAATTGTTATTGCCATTCGAACACTTTTATATGAACATAGGTACTTCAAGACTATGTTGTTCCTAATAGTTTATATTCATAATTATCCAATTAATAAACTTTAAAATCTATTCACGTTATTTTTAAAGGAGGTTTTAAAATTATAAAAATGCAAATACAAGATATCGAGCGACCGCAGTTGTCATAAAAATTTGTACCTTAACTGTACACGCATTGGTGATAACATGTGCTGCTCTCAGTTACTACATTTTTAGCATATCAATGCGGAGGAGAGACTAAAAAAAACATGCAAATATGTATGTTTATATGTCTACACTGCCGATGACCTGTTGAGGATGGTGGTTTTACTACATGGTTCTAATGATTATTATCCAGTTAATTGTTAAGTTTTGGTTATTTTCGTATGGGTCTTGCTGATGTATGAATTTGATGCTTACCTACTAAGGTTAAGTTTAAACTATTTTAAAACATTGTGAAAAATTCATGTATTTTGTAGCTTTTACTAATCCACTTCTAAGGTATTCTTTTTAATTTAATTTCGTCAGCACTTTTATCGTAGCTATTCGAGTTTATGATCTTTGTTAGTTGAATGTATTTTCCATGGTTTGAGCTTTTATATTTATGTCCGCTAGTTACTTCAGCTCAACGTGTATCAATGATTTTAAATTCGAGTATTTTAGGTTGGATTGTCGTCTGATGCTGATTGTAACCATTTGAGGACCCCGAAAAACGTTTTGCAGTGTCACCACGGCCGAACGGCTTGGGTAACCTTAGGTCTTACGACGCTTGGAAGGCGTACAATAAAAGCTTTGTACGATTTTAAAGTAAAATATTCAACGATGGTTATATATATTTTGTTTCAAATATATCATACAATACTAGTACACTTCGATTAAGTTCTTAAAATAAAGACTTGACGATGTTGGCTCCACGCAGGCTATTCAGAAAAGGACGTGAAATTACAGATCACGCTTGGACCATTAAAAACGCTGGAAGTTGGGGCTTGTCAAATCATTTCTGAATGTCATTATCATGTGGCCATTTGCTGTGTTCAGTGAGCACAAGTCGATAGAGTGGTTTATTTCGTATTAGACAATTAGATGGTAATCCTTGCTACTAATGATGAAGGAATAATGATGTGAAAATAAAATTATAAGAAATTTATACTGATGTCCTGAATTTTTTAAATATACATAAGTACGATCGTACAGTGTCTCTGCCCATATCTATACATTCAATCCACTTCGTATAACTATCTAGATTAACTAAGCTCCACCGACCTAGAAAAGGTCCAACAAAATCAATGTGTACTCTACTCCATGGTACTTTGGACCATTCACAAGTCACTAAGACTTGTTTAGCTAGGCTAGCACCTGTCATTAAGCATGCATTGCATGACTTCACTATATCTTCCAAGTCCTTATGTTGACCAAGCCACCAACAACATTCGCGCGCGAAAGTCTTTAATTTGCTTATCCCCATGTGCGATGCGTGTCCCGTCTGAAATGCCCTTGGAATGACAAGTCGATAGCCCCACAACACACATAGCGAATCAATTGGCAATTCAAAACGCCTATCAAAAAATGGACGCAATTCTTTATGAACACATTTGCTCAGCCATTTTGAATTAATGTACTCGCACACTTTGCCCAACAATAAGTCTTCGCTGCCATACTAATAGGGATACTTCCTAATTGTTTTACGTAGTTAATGTATATGCCATCTGCATACATATCAATGGTCGATTCCGTGCAACACGGATACGTCGAGAAATAGTCAGCTACATTTCTTTCAGAACTTACATGCGTTATATCAAAATCATATTCTGTTAATGTTAGTGTAATCCGCTGAAGTCTACTTGCCGCCATTAAGGGTATACCTTTTTTTGGGTTGAAGATACGGTGCAATGGCTTATTATCCGTAACCAAGGTGAAGGGACGCCCAAGCAAAAAGTTTCTTTTCACTGCATATAAAATAGCGACCGCTTCGCGGTCTAGTTAAGAGTACCGTTGTTCGGCTGCTGACAGTTTGCGAAACGCAAATTCAATTGGACGCTCCACACCTTGTTGGGATACCTGAAACAATACGGCACCGATGCTCACTGGGCTGGCATCTACCGTCAACTTAGTTTTATATTGGGGATTGAAATGCGCTCAGAATATATACTTTTTTAACGCGCCCTTTAGATTTTCAACGGCGTTTCTACAATTATCTGACCACTCGAATGTTTTATTAGCTTTAAGTAATTCATATAAAGGCGTAGCGAGGTTTGCCACGTCCGGCAGAACCATCTATAAAAAGTAATCACCTCCAAAAAAGCCTGTATCTCCATAATGTTCTGAGGAGAGGGAATATTATCGATATCCCGATTTGTATGTAATCTACGTTGTCAATCTTCTTCTCCTTCTTTATTGGCGTTGGCACCGCTAACGCGATTATACCCGAATCAATTATAGCGCACCATTCATCTCATCTTTTCGGTGTTTGGCGCCAGTTGGAAATACCAAGTGAAACCAGGTCGCTCTCCGTTTGATCTTTCCAACGGAATGGAGTTCTTCCTCTTCCTCTGCTTCCACCAGCGGGTATTGCATCGAATACTTTCACAGCTGTAGCGCTTTCATCTATTCGGACGAAATGACCTAGCCAGCGTAGCCGCTGTTTCTTCATTCCCTGAATTATGTCAACATCATGGTACAGTTCATCGTTCCATCGTCTGCGGTATATGCCGTTGGCAATGCGCAAAGGACCATAAATCGTTCGCAAATCTTTTCTCTCGAAGACTCCCACGGCCGACTCATCAGATGTTGTCATCACCCACGCTTCTGCGCCATATAGTAGGACGGTATAGAAGTTTATTTCTATATATTTATATAAAAAAAATTTAATATTTGATGCTGTAATTGCAGTTTTCAAAGTTCTATGAAATCTTTCAATCATTCCATTTGACTGTGGATGATATGGAGAAGTGTGTATTTTATGAAAACCTAATAACTTTGTTAATTCATTAAATAATTTTGAAGTAAATTGTGTTCCTTGATCTACCGTTATATTGAGTGGAATACCGAAACGCGGAACATAATTTTGAATAAATGTAGTTGCTACAGAAACAGCTGTAATGTGTTTAAGTGGATATGCTTCCGGCCAACGAGTATGTTTGTCAATGATTGTTAATACGTGTATGTATCGATTCTCTTTTGAAACTGGAAGAGGTCCTACTAGATCCATATGAATATGTTCAAATCGTCCAGAAGGAATATTAATGTTTTGAATTGGAGTTTTTATGTTCTTAGTAACTTTAGATTTCTGACAGTTAATATAAGATGATGTCCAACTATTAATTTCTTTACGCATATTAGGACAAAAATATTTTGATTAAATGAGACGTCGAGTTGTTCGAATAAAGAATGAATTTTTTCAAAAATAATTTTTCTCATTGATTTAGGGACATATGGTCTAAAAGGTGTTTGTGTAACATCACACCAAAAATTGCTTTTAAATTAGTATTAGCATTTGGATTTGAAATAATATTTTTAAGTATTTCGTCTTTTTGTTGTTCTTCATAAAGGTATTGGAAATTAATGTCTTTTGTTGAAATTGAATTAATTTCTGGGATACGAGAAAGAGTATCAGCAATTTTATTATCTTTACCACAAATATATCAAATATCATTAGTAAATTGGACAATATATTCTAAATGTCTAATTTGACGAGGAGATCTATCTGCTTTAGAATTTAGAACATGTGTAAGTGGTTTTTGATCAGTGTAAACAGTGAATACTCTACCCTCGAGAAAATGTTTAAAGTGTTTAATTGAATTATATATTGCTAAAAGCTCTCTATCGAATGTTGAATAATTAGTTTCAGTTGGAGTTAATTTTCGGGAAAAATATGCTAACGGTTCTAATGTGTTATTACTCATTTGCTGTAAAACAGCTCCAATAGCAACATTTGAAGCATCTACTGCAATTGATAATTGACCGTTTTTGTCAAAATGTGTTAATAAAGTATTTTATGTGAAAAGCTTTTTAACATTTTCAAAAGTTTGTGTGGTTTCATCTGTCCATTTTAATTCTTTAAGTTTATTTTTAGTTGTAAATGTTAACATTTCGTGCAGAGGACTTAATTCTGCTGCTAACATTTTAATATACCTATGATTTACCATACCTAAAAATTGTTGTAATTTGTTAATCGAAAGAGGTTTTTCAAAATCTAAAATTGTTTCAATACGTTCTAAGGAAGGTCTGATACCTCCTTGAAATTTCATAGCTAAGAAAATTTAATTTATTTGTTCCAAAAACACATTTTGCAGGTTAAATATTTGAATTGTAATTTTCAAGTCTTTTAAATACTGATTTTAAATGTTCAATATGTTGAGCTTCATTATCACTAACTATTAGAATATCATCGATGTAGACAAATACGAAATCTAATCCAGAAAATACTTCATTAATAAATCGTTGAAATGTTGGAGCACTGTTTCTAAGTCCGAAGCGCATACGTACAAATTCAAACGTTCCAAAAGGTGTGGTTATTGCTGTTTTGTGTATATCTTCCTCAGCCATTGGTATTTGATGATATGCACGAACTAAATCAATTTTTGAAAATATTGTTTTATCTTTTAAATCAATATTTAAATCGTGAATGTGAGGTAACGGATATCGATCTGGAATAGTTATAAAATTTAATCTTCTATAATCCCCACATGGTCTCCAATCATTTGGTTCTTTTTTGGGAACTAAATGAAGAGAAGATGCGGTATGTGAATGTGATGGTCGACAAATACCAGTTTAAACTAAAAATTCTAATTCAGTCTTTTCTATCTTTAATTTAATAGGATCAAGACGACGAGGTTTAGAAAAAGGAAGAATCTCTTTTGTTTCAACTCTGTGAACCGTAGGGTGTTGCACTTGTTTAGTGTAATCTGGTTCACAAGTAATAGATGGAAATTCATTTAAAATATTCGTAAATTTATTTTCAATAATGGGAATTCGAAGAGAGAAAATGTCGCAAAAACCAGTAGATCCAGAAATTTTAAATTTTGTTGTTAAATCTGTTATTTCTTTATTTTTGATATCTACTAAAATTCCAAATTTTTCTAAAATATTAGCACCAATAATTGGAGTTGAAATATCGGTAATAATAAATGGAAATTCGAAATCTCTTCTTAAACCTAAATCAAGTTTTAAAAGTTTTGTTCCAAATGTTTCTATATTAGATCCATTTGCAGCTGAAAGTTTAAGATCAGAATTTCTTTTAAATGATTTGAATTTTGAAGAAGGTATAACTGAAACGATTGCGCCTGTATCAATCAAAAAATTTAGTTTGTTAAATTTATCGAAAATAAAAACGCGACGTGTAAGTTAACTAATATTTCCATTATCAGCCACCGTCATAATGGAACGTTTTAGTTTAAAGAATTTGCATTTGAAATATTTGTGTTTATTTTAAAATTGCAAGGTTGAACGCATTTGAAGGCATTATTCTTAAATTTTTGATGATACCAACAAATATTATTTTGATTATTATTATTCCTGGGTCTTGATGAATTTCTTGATCTAGATCTATATCTATCTCTAGATCTAGATCTAGATCTAATTTGTAATTCGTTAATATCTTCTGTAATTTTGTTTAAAGTTTTATATATTCCAGTTGTTAAGTCAGTTAAATTTTTAATACATTGTTCTAAAATATTATTATTGTTATTAAAGGTTGAAGTTATTGCAGATACTTGAGGTTTATGAATTGAATCGAAAATCTTATCAGCCAAAATAATAATTTCATCTTTATTTTGATTACTAGAAGAAGCTAAATGAATTTGAATTTGTTGAGGTAGTTTACGAATCCATAATTTAAAAAGTAATTCATGATTAACAATTGATTCTGAACCAGTTAAAGATTTCATATATCTAAAAAGCTCTGAAGGTGAACGATCACCAAGTTCAGTATTTGAAAATAATTGTTCTAATCTCTTTTCTTCACTAAGAGAAAATCTCTCACAAATAACTTTCTTAATTGTTTCATATTTATTCGACAACGGAGGTGGATTACCAACATCGATAATTTTGAAAATAGTTTCTAGTTGAAGAACAATTAAAACATTTTGAAATCTAATGTTATCATTTTAAATGTTGTTAATTTCAAATTGTCCTTCAACAAGTAAAAACCATGCTTCAGGACATTCATTTAAAAACGGAGGTAATTTAATAGAATTGGAATTCGGTCTAAAATTATGTGTATGAATGTCTTGAGTTAAATTTTGTGTTGTGTTTAAATCTGTATTAGAGCTCGTGATTTCATTTTGTGTTTCTGTGGTTGTAAAATTACGTGTGCGAATGGGTGATCTATGCATGTTTGGGGAAGGAGTTTACAAATATTTAAACAAAAAATAAATTAAAATTTGAAATTCGATATAAAATTAAATAAAATTAATAATGTTCGTATATATGTATAATTTTCAAATAAATAACTTACTGTGATTTTTCTTGATATAAAAATTGTTGATATTGATGTTGATTGAAGCGTTAGTTGATATTAATATGCGTTTAATTTGCTCAATTTTTGTAGTGGTTTAATTTGCTCAATTTTTGTAGTTGCCGGTGTGAAAAGGAAAATAAAGAGTCATCATCACTTCGTAGTTCATCAATTTTATTGAACTCAGATGATTCATAATCAGTTCAGGAATTGGTAGCAATAACGCATTAGGAAGTGGTGTTAGTGGTTATTTCACAAATGTTACCAATTCGCCTGGTAGTTGCAGTGTAACACTTTCTCAAGTTAAATTCAGTTAATTAACACTCCTGGCAGGATCGCCAATTATATAGAAGTTTATTTCTATATATTTATATAAAACAAATTTAATATTTTATTTTTTTTTTAAATAAAATTTATTTCACCAGAAGTAAATAATTTGAAATTGAAAATTATAATAATTCAGAAAATGAAAATATTTGAAAATAAAAATTCAGTAACATAAAAATTGAAAAGTTGAGAATTGTAAGTTGCAAATGTTAAAGTAGATTTCTACAAACGGGTATGATGAGCGACTTGTAGTGTTTGGTTTTCGTTCGCCGAGAGAGGACCTTATTTTTCAATTGTCTACTCAGTTCAAAGTAGCACTTGTGTAGCAAGAGTGATTCTGCAGTGGATTTCCAGGCTGACATTCTTGTTGGTGTTAATACATGGGAGCCAAGTCGCGAAGGCGATGACTGTTTGTTTGACGACAGGAGATATTTCGTCTTTCCCTCGTTCACTATCAGACCATTCGTTTCCGAGGCCAATAATGACGATATCGCAGCGTACGCCGATGTACACTCCTATAGAAGATTGTACCCTCTCCATTCAGCTCTGCAGCCCGTATTATTTTCTCGAGCAATAAGTTAAAAAAGTCACACAATAAAGAGTCACCTTGTCTGAAACCTCGTTTGATATCGAACGGTTCAGAGTGGTCCTTTCCGATCCTGACGGAGCTTTTAGTGTTGCTCAAAGTCAGTTTACACAGCCGTATAAGTTTTGCTGAGGTACTAAATTCAGATCAGGCGGCATATAGGCAGCTCCTTTTCATGCTGTCGAAAGCTGCTTTAAAATCGACGAAAAGGTGGTGTGCCCCGATTCCCTTTTCACGGGTCTTTTCCAAAATTTGGCGCATGGTGAATATGTGATCAATGATTGACTTACCAGGTCTAAAGCCACGCTGATAAGGTCCAATCAGTTTGTTGACTATGGGCTTTAGTCTTTCACACAATATGCTTGATAGGACCTTATATACGATGTTAATAATGCTTATTCCACGGTAATTGGCGCAGACTGTGGGATCGTCTTTTTTGTGCATTGGGCAGAGTACACTTAGGTTCGAATCGCCGGGCATGCTTTCATCCGACCATATTTTGCGAAGCTGATGCATGCACCCTTCACCGCCATGGCTGATTAGCTCGGCCGGTAATCCATTGGTCCCTGCCGCTTTATTGTTTTTTAAGCGGGCAATTATTATTCGGGCTTTTTCATAGTCGGATATTGGAACAACTTTTCCATCGACATCAATTGGAGTTTCGGGCTCTACATCTCCGGGTGTATCGTTTTCATTGCCATTCAGAAGGCTGGAGATGTATTCCCTCCAAAAATTCAATTTATTCTGGACATGCGTTACTACCTCCCCCCTCTCTGTCATACAAGAGTTTGCTCCGGTCTTGAAATCTTCCGTAAGTGCCCGTATCTTCTCATAGAATTTTCAAGTATTACACTTGTCGGCCAGCTTTTCAAGCTCTTAGTACTCACTCATCTTAACCTTTTTCTTTTTTTTGTCTGCAGATGCGTCTTGGTTCCCTCTTCGGCTCTCGGTATATATCCCATCCCACTCGCTTTGTGGTCGGTCGCAAGGTTGCGAGGTAGGCAGTCTGTTTTCTCCCCACCGCGACACGGCAGTACCAGCTGTTTCTGCGACCTTTCCGAAATCCAATAGTTTTGTTTGCAGCTGTACGTAGGGAGCTCGAAATGCCGTCCCACATTCCCTTATACCGGATGGCTGATGAGTGCTCTCAGAAAGTAGGAGTGCAAGTCGAGTAGAAAACTGCTCGGCAGTCTGTTGTGATTGCTTCTCAACTCGAACCTTCTTTGTGTTTGTTTACGGGCGTTCTTCGACACACAGAGGCGGGTGCGTATCTTTACTGCGACAAGATATTGATCCGAGCGCACATCTAAAACTCTGGATACATGTCCTCCATCTATCATAAGATGATCGATCCGGCTGAAAGTTTTCGCTCTGTGTGTTGTAACGACAGCCTATCTCTTAGTACTTATATGACTGTATTTAAGTGGTTGCCGGTGTATGTATGTGTATGCGAGTGTCTACCACACAGGGATGTCGATGTAATGTTGCCTACCTTTAAGGGTCCTGTGGCTCGATAAAGCAGTGCTAGGTTTGTAAAACTGCAGATTTTGTGGAAGTTAGTGAGAACAGATATTACTTCGAGGGGATATTTATAAAATAACATTTCTCTGGTCGGCTAGATGAACGGCTTGAAGAAAACGTTACTCAAACCAGAAGTTCGAGAAAAGTTCACAGTGCCAGCCGTGTATGAAAAATAAAAGGTGTTTAATAAAAGAAAAAAAAATATCACTATCGCTACAATCACTAAACAAAAAAAAAATCAAGAAATAAAACAAAATTGAGGATATCGAGGTAAGTATCAACAATAAATAAATCTAGCATAGTAAATTATATTAAAATAAATATTAAATAATAGGATAAATAACAGCATCGTTCTTTTGTTTAGGTCACCAGCAAAGTAATGCAATAGAACCTCTTTGGTAATAAGCTATAACGCGGAAGAAGTTGTAAACAACGCAATTCGATCAGCTGGGAAAAGTAGGCCATTGGAAAGAGGCCAATGTCCGAATGTACCTAAGCGCTCAACTTTTGAAACAACCATCTCTACTGTACAAGCGCAACAACAATAAACACAGTACTACCCGGAGTATCAGCAATTTTTTTTTTTGGAGTAAAATTATGGATAACATTAGTTTTGCTTGATCTGAGTCCGATTGCGTTTCAAATAGTTTTTTTTACAACCAAGTTTCATAAATATTCAGATGAAAAAATGAAATGTTCATATAAAAATATTCAATAACTTTTGGATCGTAAATCTCACAACCATTCCCTTCTGCATATTTACTTCACTTTAGTACTTTATTTATTTTACTCTAGTACTTTGCATTTTTTTTTTATTCCTTCTTCTTTTTCTTTCGCTAATTAAATTTATCTACAATCCAGGTTAGGGAAACTTACCTGTTACCATTGCTTTTGTCCCCCCCTTTTTATAAGGCATATAGTTTTCTTTTAAGAATAGATTAAGTTAAAAATTTTTTTTGCTTTGGTGAAACTTGGATTTAATTTTGCTAAGTTCACAAACCACATCTTGTAAGTTTAATTTATCCTATTCTTCTTACCCGGCATTCGCGAACATAAGATATACCTATATTATTTTATGGCTTGTTTCATTTTCATCGTTTAAATTTTTTCGGTTCGAAATAATGCTTAATCCTTAACTTAAACAACTCTAGTTAGGATTAATATATGCGAATATAGATATATATATGTATGTAAATACGCGTATGTAGGAACATATGTATGCGTACTCTTGCTTTCAGCCTTCCAGTGTCATCGCGAATTGTTGGTACCATCAACGCGAGTCAACGAGGTGAGTGAAAATATTCAGTGCTACAAATGCACGTTTATATATACATATAGTCCCACTATTCTCATTTTTGCATGGGGTTCTCCTAATTATAATCGAATAATAGTTCATACATACATATATGTGTAATCATGTACGCACAGGCATAAATATATGTTCATGCGCGAGAACGGACATTAGGGTAGGAGGGGTGAAACGAAGATTAGTGTCAATGAAAGCTTTTAGTTAATATTTTTTTATTTATTGTTGTAAAAACCAATTGTAAATTCAACTAAACTTTTAGTTTCTTTGGTAGGTAATAAACTGTTATTGAAAAATGAAGTGAAATTTTATATTTGAGTAATTTTGAAGGAGTTTAATATGGAGGGTTAATTACTCCCGATTTTGGTGAGAGGCGTTACAATGTGGCGCAAGAGGAGACGTAAGAGCCGCTACCCTTACTAGACGGATGAGACCAATGGGCATATAGACATACAGACATAATTGGACAGGATTAGGGGGTGCTGCAATAGTATCAGAAGTCAGCGCGGCACCGTTCACTGCGTTGGCTGCGTTCGTCAAACACGCAGGAGGGGTGGAATGACTCCACTTGACCGGCCAGGCTTTTCTTTCCTCCCTATCCGTCGGCCAATTAACGTTTTTCTATATTCCTTTAACTACGAAGCTTCACTGGCGGCCGCAATAGCCGAGTGGTTAGCATTGCGTACTGACATTCGGAAGGCTTGGGTTCATATCCCAGTGCCAGCAACATCCAAAAGTTATGGAAAATTAATTTGAATAAAAAATTAAGTTAAATTTTCTAATTGCGGTCGCCCCTTGGCAGGGAATGTCCACCCCTCCGAGTGTATTTCGGACATGAAATAAAAGGCTCTTCGTAAAAAAACCATCAGCCGTTCGGAGGCGGCTTAGTATAAATTGTAGGTCCCTCCATTTGTTGGAAAAACATCAAGACGCAAAACCAAAAATTGGAGGAGGAGCTCGGCCGAAAAATCGCTTCAGCGGTTACAAAGTGCCAATTATATATATATATATATATACGTAGCTTTATTTTCTCCCACTATCACTATTTCCTTCTATGTTATTGTCTAGTCTCCGCTTTCTTTTTTATATTAATATATCTTTCCATTGGACCACTTAGGATCACGAAGGCAACGCACTTCTGGTATAAGGAGGCCGCTTGTGCCTGAGTGACAAAACAGGGGGAATTGGACGCCACAAATTTGAGGTGCCTTCTTTACCGCTTCAACGCTTCGACGAAGTAGGGTTCAAAGTGGTTACGTCACCTATAACAGTATGTATTTAGATTTTGTTATTAATGTGAATACAGTTTGGAGCTACCCAGCACACGACCCAGCGTCGTGCAATGGTGAGGTACTTAACTGATATACACAAGGGGGTAAAAGGGGGGAGTGTGACATCCATTGCCAGAATTGCGATCCTAGTGATTGACGTATCACACTAACACCGGAACTGGGGGATTAGATGACGTTGACTCCGAACCGAAGACCTACTGACGTACAGCAAGCTCCCGTTATGACCTCACTCAGTGTAACGCCAAACACCGAATACCAAAAAAAAATTTATATTTTCTATTTCAAATATTTTGTTATCGATAACTGATTAATAACATACATGTATTTATTTTTACATACAGAGATGTATATTAATATTGTTATTATTATCTATTTAGCCATATAAATATACGAACTACGAATATTATATGAATTTGAATATTTCTTTCTCCACTCCTCGATGTTTTTGGGCTTCGATTATTTTTCTTTTCAGTTGTACCTTAAGCTTAATTACATTTGTAAAATACCAAAATTTTTATTAGTAGTGAATTTTAAAATTTTGAATTCTGATGTCACTTTTGTATGAGCGAATTCTTTACCTTTATATTACTACTCAAACCTTGAAACTTGAAATAATAATTTCAAAATAAATATAATTTTTTTTAATTTACATGTACACGTACTAAACTGAATTGTTAAACTGAATTTAAACTGAATTTAAAATTAGTTAATAATAAAGCGTAGTTTTTGTAGTTTTTACCAAAACAAAAAAAAAATTGAAATTTTTAAAGGAATTCATTAGGCCAAACTTGAATTAAACTTTAAAACAATTTTTTTATCATTTTTTAATATTTAACTTTTTTTAAAATTTTATTTTATTTTAAGTTTTTTTTAGTTTAGTCTTTGTAAAAATTGTAAAATATTTTTACAATTGAAATTGAGTATTGAATTCTTCCGTGCTTGGAATTCCTTTGGTTGTGTTGTTCTTTTGTTTTAAATCATTTTTTGTCAAGAGAAGTTAGTTGATATCCTTGGGAGTTGTTGAATGAATGGAAGATAAATTGCCTGAGGAACAAGTAAATGAAAACAGAGTACAAGTTGGGGGTCTTAATCTGTTTGACTCGAATCGCAGGGTAACGTGAAGTATAGCTGGAGCTTTGGAAAACCAAGTAGTTGGATCAATCTTTACGCAGATTGATACCGGCATTCGCCACCAAGTTGACTTTGTTCCTACGGACTATTTGAATCGGAACTGCCGGCTCGAAGTCACACCATCCCACTTATAGGATTACAGACGAACTTTCTGTGAGTGAAGAAAACAATAGTCTCAACTTCTCGCGAAAGATAGAAGAGCTTTTCGACAAGAGCGTGGAAGAATTTAGAAAGGCCCGAGTTCTGCGTCCACCGAGGTCGAACTGCTCAGCCGTTTGATGGCGATGGTGGCACAACAGGGTGACTCAATGGCAGAATACATGAGCGCAGTCCGCCAAGTCAAAGATAACGTGACGACTCTAAGCCACAGAGTTACGGCAATCGAGACACCAACACGAGACCCTGAAAATCACCCGACGGTGGTATCTACTCCTGACGAAAGGTATCAAATCCCACATCACGACCAAAGGGGTGCAAGTGTACAGCGAGATGCCAGCGATGTTCCTGATAGAGGAGGAAGGTGATCACGAAAGAGTGTGGACTTAGAAATGTGGCATTTAAAATTTGATGGTTCGAGTAAAGGCATCTCAGTAGAGAGTTTTGTTTCCCGTGTTGAAAGGATGAGAGAACAATATAATATCTCCTACCATCAACTGTTCTCTGATTTTCATTGTCTGGTCACAGGAAGCGCCTTAAAGTGGTACTGGGAAGTACTTGAAGACCATGCTGACGGTGCTGAATTCGGTTATTTCGAATTGGAGACCGAGCTGCTCAGCCACTTCAAGACAGCGGAATCGGATTATGAGGTAATCCGAGAAATTATGGAGAGGAAGCAGTCCACACAGGAATCCTTCGAAGAGTTCTACGGCGATATACATAATCTATCCTTTCGCCTAAGGAAGAAAATCCCTGAGCGCGAACTAGTAGGCATCATTCGAGGAAATTTAAAACCGTATTTAGGAAATGTAACTTTTGCTTCCCGAATAACGACATTAGCAGAATTGTAGTCCGAATGCAAACGCGCAGAAAAGCTCATTAAAGAAAATAGAAGTAGGCAGAGAGCAGTTAACGAAATAGAATTTAGCGAGCACGAGAGGAATATAGAACATGAGGTAGAGGGAAAGAACATCGAGGCGATGAATAAGAGTTACCCTTATAAACAGCCACATTCAGTATCAGTACCAAACAAAGTGTCCCCGTCAGATTATGTCACAAATCAGAATGCACCAAGTTGCAATGCCAAATATCCTACTATCCATTCGTTTAATCCTTCTCCTTTCCATTTAATGTTATGTCTTAAGTGTGGTCTTTCTGTCGATCATTACGCTAAAGTGTCATTTGACACCCGAAAGTAAGATAAATGTTTGTTCAAGTTTCATGATATGTTATGTTTTTTATGTGGTAGTAGCTCGTCATTCTGTGTATTCAAACAAAATACGGGAAACTCAAAGTCGGCGGAGACATCCGGGAACTCTTGCCAACCGAAGAAGTAGCCGGAAATGTAAAAGTGAAAGTAGATAACCCAGTGATAATTTTGACGAGAGAAGAACATCAGTCATTAGTCCAAGATAAGTCAGAATTAGTTGAGCAAAACTAAAAGTCTCCATCAGAGGAAGAGAGAATACGAAGAAGTGCGTAGGTGCATATTTTGCGAAGAAATACAAAAAAAGAAAAAGAATAGGAATTTTGAAAAAAATAGAAAAATGAGGGAAAACAGAAGAGAATTAGGAGAATAGCCCGGAAGATTATGTCAGCCATAGTGACACTGAAAGGTGATAATCCGTTTTTTGCAAAAACGACTGACGAGAGACATGAAGTGTTAGCTCTGTTGGACTCAGGAGCCGGAGCCAGCTGCTTGAGGAAAAATTCCGAAAACCTCCTCGTCGGCAAGCAACACCTCATAATGCCGATCAAAAACCAGGACATTAGGACAGCCAACGGAGGAAGAACAACAGTAGTAGGAGTTATCAAAGGTAAGAATACTGTGCAAGGCGAAGCCGGTGCTCGTCCGGCCCAGGGTAATTTTTTTAAATGCGGCCGAAGGCCCCCAACTTACAAAGGAGTTTTACGTAAGAATACTGTGCAAGGCGAAGACGGTGTTGGTCCGGCCCAGGGTTATTTTTTTAAATGCGGCCGAAGGCCTCCAACTTACAAAGATATTTCACTTAAAAATTCTGTGCAAGGCGAAGCCGGTATTTTTCCGGCTGAGGATATTTTTTTAATTCCGGCCGAAATTTACAAAGGTGTTGCATTTAAAATATATCGCATCTTAAATACGTTATTTTTTCATTCCTTTCTGATATACTTATTCTTCAAAGTTGTGGCAGCACAGTTTTTTCTGATTCTAACGGACATGCATACTTCATTTTTTTTACTAAAGTAAACAAACGTGAGAATGCATTTTTTATGTGTAAAAATTATGGAAAATAATAACATTTTGATAAATTTAATTATGTTAAATCGTTGCGAACATTATTAGTCATTATTATTACCGCTATTTAAGTGCTCCGTGAGCTTATATTAGCTTTTATTCGTGAATTTCGGTGGGTCAAAAAATCAACTTTAACAACAAATTTCTCGAAAACTATAAGTTACCTCGGGGAACGGCATATATTTTTATGATGTGTATGACCTCCTCTACCCCCCCAAGAGGAAATTTTTTTCAAAGCCTGGAGCACCCTCGCAAAGTTTCCCCGAATGAAGAACCAAGCTCTCCGAATTCGGAATTTCTGCAGAAGGGCCGGAATGAAGTCTGCCATTCCAATTGAAACATTGGCTTTACAGAAATGTACTACAACCCATAATAACGTATGGAGTGCTAGTATGAAGGTAGATACTGAAGAAGAAATGGTGAATTAATTATTTAAAGCTACTGCAACGAGCCTTCGTATAGCAGGCGTGAAAAAGTACTACCTCAGCAAAAGCTCCGAAAGTAATGATTGACATTCATTCCCGTCCTTTGGGATAACACAACAAAAGAGTTGGAATTTCTGATTGTTCCAGGACGACAACAAGAGGTTTATCTCGGTGTTGACTTCCTGCAGGCTTTTGGTTTGTGTGTGGTAAGCAAGAGTGTGAATGCAAGCGCGAAAGAGTCTGTCGTTGTAGAACTTGTACCGATCGAAGGTGACTTGTCTTTCGATGCACAGCAGCATGAGCTGACTCATGACGAAAATATAGCTTTGGAACAAGTCAAAGCCCAGTTCCCTTCTTTCGCTGTGTCAGGCTTAGGAAAAACAGATAAAGAGGAACATTTTATAGGGGTATCGAATGAGAATCTCCCCGTAAAACAAAGCACTACCCCATATCTCCCGCAATCTCCCGAACTAGACCGAATGCTAGAAATGGGTGAAATTGAACCCAGTAATAGCAGCACGAAGAATAGACTTTGCCTAGATGCTAGGAAAGTTAATGAAAGAACCACCAAATATGCCTATCCACTTACCAATATTGATGGCATTTTAAGTCGGTTGCAGAATACGCGATATATTTCAGCTATAGACTTAAAAGATGCCTTCTGGCAAATTCCGTTGGAAACAAAGTCGAGGGAGAAAACCGCATTTACTGTACCTGGGAGACCGCTGTATCAGCTTACGGTCATGCCTTTTGGGTTGTGCAATGCTACGCAACGTATGTGTAGACTTATGGACAAGGTGATACACGCTTATTTACGTGAGTCCGTTTTTGTCTATTTGGATGACTTACTTGTTTGTTCATAAGATTTTTTGTCCCATATGTCGTTGTTTGTAATAGGTGCTAGGTTTCTTCGTGGAGCGAAACGTTGAAAAGAGCAAATTTTGCTTCAAAGAAGTAAGGTATTTGGGATATGTTGTAGGAGACGGTTATATACGAACAGACGCCAATAAGATAGCAGCAGTAAGAGACTTTCCGGAACCACGAACGCCGAAGCAGCTCAGGCGGCTCCTTGGGATGACAGGGTGGTACCGTAGGTTCATGCAAGACTATGCGACCATTGCAGCTCCGCTGCATGACTGTCTGACAAAGGAGAAAATAAAGAAATTTTTTATTACGGACGAGGCCAGAAAAGCATTCGAAAAATTAAAACAGAATCTTATCTCGGCGGCTGTGTTTACACATCCGGACTTTAACAGACATTTTTATATTCAATGCAACGCATCAACGAACGGTGTGGGAAGGGGTACTCTTTCAATTGGATGATGAACATAACGAGCACCTGATAGCATATATGTATGTCGGCAAAATTAAATAAGGCGCAACGCAATTACAGCATCACCGAATTGGAATGCTACGCGGCGATGCTCAGTGTAAAGAGATTTAGGCCCTATGTGGAAGGACTTCCCTTCACGGTAATCACGGATCACGCTAGTCTAAAATGGTTGATGAACCAGAAAGACTTATCTGGTAGACTTGCGAGGTGGAGTTTGAAGCTTCAAGGTTTCTACTTTGATGTACCTACAACACCGTAGGGCGTCCCAAAACATAGTACCCGACTCTCTCGCGCTGACATGGACATAATTGTAAAAAACAAAACGAAAACTTGACGTGTGTCTCGATTTAACTTTCTTCAAATCGGAAGAGTACGACGAGCTAAAGAAAACTGTGACAGAAAACAAGGATAACTTACCGGAATTCACCATATCGGACGGGTACGTTTATAAACGGACGCAGTTCAACAGGGGAGAAAACTGTCAGCCGGATCATGCTTGGAAGCTCTGGGTTCCAACTGAGTTTCGTCAAAGCCTAGTGGAGTCCGCACATGATTCACCATCAGCTGGACATGGAGGTATTCACAAGACACTAACAAATATACGCGAAAGATATTATTGGCCAGGAATGGTGACTGATGTTCAAAATCACGTAAAGAGCTGTGATAATTGCAAAGCCAATAAAACTCCGACGGCGTTCCACAAGCCTGTTATGGGTAAACAACATATTACCGAGAGGCTTTTTCAGCGTTTATTTATTGATTTCATGGGCCCATACCCGCGTACTTGTAGTGGTAATGTCTTCGTATTTGTATGTCTGGACCATTTTACTAAGTTTGTGTTTTTGAAACCGATGCGTAATGCCACTTCAGCTAATGTAGTAAAATATTTAGAAGAAGAAGTTTTTTCATATATTTGGAATACCTGAATAGGTGCATTCCGATAACGGAAAACAATTTGTTTCCGAAGTTTTTAATGGGTTATTAGAAAAGTACGGAGCCACTCATATTAAGACTGCATTTTACTCGCCGCAGGCTAACGCTGCTGAAAGAGTAAATACATATGCTGCAGCATGCTGCATCATACGAGCTATACCGAAGATTGGGTACTGTAGGAGGAGCGGACTGCGAGATCATAACACAAGAAGATAGGATGCAACTCATTAGAAATAAAATTATGAACGAGCTGAAATTGGCATATGAGCGGAGTAAAAAGGTTTATAATACGCGGAGTAGAGACGTAAGGTTCAAGATTGGACAGGTTGTATATCGCCGAAACTTTAAGCAAAGTTCGCAAATTGATAATTACAACGCCAAACTTGCTCCAAAACAAGTCAAATGTGTCGTCCTGAAGGTCGTCGGAAATTCAATGTATGAGTTAGGCGATACCAATGGGAAAAGAATCGGAATGTACCACGATAAAGATATATTTGTTGCAGAGTTTTCGAACACTCTTTGTTGTATTGCTAGCGCATGATGCGAATGTGTGCCTATTTATCGTGGAGTTACGCGTAAACGTTTTATTTATATATTATCCATATATTTCTACTACTTGACTAGAAAGGCATGCAAACTGTGATATTGTGTTAATGTGGCCATTAGGTTCATCTATATAATTCATCATTTTTAGATTTTTTTATTATTTTTTATTTATTCATTTTTATTTTTTTTTTTTTTTTTGGTGTAGTTACCCAAACCCTGCGATGGAATACAAGAGATTACCAGTGTGTACATTATTGTAGGTGTGACAATTTGAATGTAACTAACTCCGAACCATAATCATGAGGCATGTAATGAAATCACAACAAAAAAGCCCGGCTTTTCGTTGGTCGAAGCCACACGTTGGGTTATGAAAACTCCTACAATCCGGCTGTGTTGTTAACCTTTTTTACGCACACGCTCCATGTTGCATGCAACATCGACGGATGCGAGCCTGTAACGATAGCCTTTCTCTTAGTACTTATATGACTGTATCTATGTGTATGCGTGTGTCTACCACACTGGGACGTCGATGTAATGTTGCCTACCTTTAAGGGCCCTGTGGCTCGATAAAGCAGTGCTAGGTTTGTAAAACTGCAGATTTTGTGGAAGTTAGTGAGAGCAGATATTACTTCGAGGGTATATTTATAAAATAACATTTCTCTGGTCGGCTAGATGAACGGCTTGAAGAAAACGTTACTCAAACCAGAAGTTCGAGAAAAGTTCACAGTGCCAGCCGTGTATGAAAAATTGTTTATGCCCAATAAACACATCCCTGCATTGTCCTCAAAGCGAATAAGAGGACAATGCAAAAATACAAAACAGCGCCAACATATGTATAACATTTTCAGTTTTTTGAAAACAAACAAGTAGCGAAATTTAGTGAAACCCACACAACAACAACCACATCGTTGGAAAAACAACATAAACCCACAGGTCATATATAAATATTAAAAACACTAACCGTATACAATAAGTATAAAATTGTTATACAAAACAATTAACTTGAATTATACACACACATACCCATATGCATACATATTTATAAATAAACATATATTTATAACGTGTTAAATCTAAAAACCCTCTTTTTTCTTTTTATTCGACACGCCGGCGATACTTTTGTCGATACAACTCGACATTTTGGTCCTTCGTGCCGGATTTTCAAGTGTCCTTTAAAGAGAGCTAAAGACTCATCTACCCAACCAACTCAATAAAATATATTTACCCACCCAAACCACAGAAATTGTGCATCAGCGTTGGACTTGTTTGCAGCCGTTTTTTGTGTACCAACAAATACCCTAATATATACGTGTATAACTACCATAAAACGACCCGCAGTTTAATATTATTTGTTGGGAGAAATTGTTAGTACAACGACCCGTATTATTTATATTGGTGCAAATCAGAATATTAAACAATAAATAAATTTACAAAATTCTTTAGTTGGTTTTAAAAGCAAATTACTTGAAACTCTGCGTTTATCATATTCTGCTTTGCATTTTGCATATATATTTACGTACATACCTATAGCATCACATACATCCATTGTACATACAATATTCGCCGGGAGCCCAAATACTTCAAATAAATTACTTTTCTCACGGCAAATATACATACATACGCTTTTACATACATATATTCGCATTCCTAAACCCAAAGTATATTTTGTTAGTGCACAGTCAGTTAGGTGCACTGAAGACAAAATACCCAGTAGGAAAAATTTTGGAATACCCAGTAGGACAAATTTCTGAAAACGCAGTAAGGAATTTTTTCGTGACCCAATTTGGAATTTCGTTAACTAATTTAACGTTAAATATTAAACAAATTTATTATTTAAATAATTAACCCTTTACACCGAAGAGGGCCAAAAATACCCATAATCAAAAAATCGAATTTTTGCGAAATTTATCTAGCTTTTGCAATTTTTCACAAAGAACCCTACCCAAATTTGTCGTTTGCAGCTAATTTGAATTTAATTAAACGAAGAAATATAATGGAAAATTTAAAGTTCTGTATTCTCGATTTATTCGAATACATAGAAGAACATAATTCAACACTCCCGGAAGATGAATCAGCCTTCACTCTGGAAATCAAAAGAGTTGAACTCAATGCGATATACGATAGGACAAGCAAATCGTATGATGTCTTGCGCAGAGCCCCGCAAAACCCTGCTGAACCCATTGACTTAACGGAAGTCAAAGCTAATTTTAGAAAAGGCCATCAGTTGTATTTGCGATGTTTAGGATCCATCAATCAATGTATTGATTATCTCAAGACCCCATCAGCTACTATAAAGGAGCGAACTTCAGAGGCATACCCATCGATGAACGTAGGATCATTTGTTCATTTGCTCCCTATTGACACGGATATATTTTATGGAGATTTCACAACATGGCCCTCGTTTAGAGATATGTTTACAGCTATATATATCCATAACAAGACGATCAGCAACGTGGAAAGACTCCACCTAATACAAAAAACCCGAGGAGAAGCGCGGTCGATCGTAGAAAAAGCCCCTTTAACAAATGACGGATTTCTAATGGTATGGAAGGATCTCGCTTCGCAATACGAAAACAAAAGAGTTCAAACAAAGGCCCAATTGAAGATTTTATTCAATTTACCCCAAACCACCCAAGAAAGCGGAAGCACCATCAAAAATCTCCAGAGGACGGTTAACAATTGTCTAACTAGTCTGAATAATCTTGGCTTGGACACAAGTAGTTGGGACCCTATATTAATATTCTTATGCGGAACTAAGTTACCCAAACGCCTTCTCCATCAATTCGAAGACACGTTAGAAGACAACTCGGAAATACCTTCTTGGAAAACATTTGATGCCTTTCTTACCCATAAATACAAATCATTGGAATCAGTGGGAGATCTGGTTGATCCAAGTCCCACTACCCATCACGACAGCAGACTCCAGAGGAGAGGAAGGGACGTGAGATTCAACACGTTTCATTCAAATGTTTTAGAAAACCCGATCCCCAGCTCATTAAGCCCTAACAAAACATATACTCCAAGAATCACTACGTCATCGAATGCACATGCATTGGAAAGTTGCAAATAATGTAAAACCCAACACTCAATTCGAGTATTTCCCAAATTCTTAGACATGAATGTCGAGACCCGTATATGTACAGTAAAAAATAATGGCTACTGTTTTAATTGGTTAGCTCTATCTCACGGTTTCAGAGACTGCAAAAGGCAAGTACTCGTGCAGAATATGCAGGCAGAAGCACAATACACTTCTGCTTAAGGACAACATCCCTTGTCCACAGTCCTCCCCGCAACGATCAAGAGCACCAAACCCTTCTCTTGATTCAAACCAAGGCAGCACCTCCCAAACCCACCCCTCAAATCCGAATCCACAAGCATACACAACCCTCTTACAGTCCACTCAAGAACCACTCATGTTTTGTTGGAAACAGATTTTGTTAGGTACTGCCGTAGTTCATATAAACCATAAAGGGCAATTATATTCAGCTAGGGCACTCATAGAGTCTGGGTCAGAAGACACATTTATTTCAGAGTAATTCCAAAGAAAACTGGGCATACCTACGAAGCATGCAGTTGCACAAGTAACAGGGTTGAACAACTCAGTTTCAGAAACACAAAAACATGCGAATTAACCCTATGCTCACCTATGATGAAAGAATTCAAAATAACGACGCAAGCGTTTATCATAAAAACTCTGACAGAAAACTTACCCACTCACTCACTCGACCCAACATTTGAAATTGGAAAACTCGGATTTAGTTTAGCTGATCCCGATTTCAATAAGCCCAGACCCGTCGACGTTCTAATCGGAAGTGACTTGTACCCACAAATAATACTCGGTGGTGTTCAAAGAAATATATTCAATACTTTGCTCGCCCAAGAAACTGAATTTGGTTGGATTTTGTCAGGACCCATCCCAGAAAAGCCCAGTGGATCTTCAGTATCTTCATTTCTCAACCTAATGACCTCAGTTAAATTATTCACGCAATTTTGGGAAGTGGAAGAAGTTCCGAGAAAGCCTCTGTCCTCATCTTCAGTAAAGAAAATTATCAAAAAACCACATACAGAAACTCATCGGGACGTTATGTGGTAACCCTACCCTTTAAAAACCCAGAAAACATAGAACTGGGCTACTCAAGACACATAGCGCTAGCTCAGTTTTTAAGAAATGAGAAATCCCTCTCAAGAAAGCCGGACATAAAAATGGAATACGTCAAAGTTATTAATGAGTATTTGGAACTTGGGCACATGAAAAAGGTGGAAAACAATATCGCGTAGGAAAACACCCTATATTATCTACCACATCACGCAGTTATCAAACCTGATCGAATAACTACGCAACTGAGAGTGGTATTTAATGCATCATGTCCCACATCTAACATAAACAGTCTAAACGACGTACAACATACTGGACCTATTCTGCAGGCAAACTTGGTAATCTTAGTAATAAAAAGCCGTCTATTTCGATTCGTTTTTCAACGCAGATATACAAAAAATGTATCGGCAAATTCTTGTACATCCCAAACACACACGATTTCAGAGAATACTCTTCAGAAAGTCAAATGATGACCCAGTAGAGGAATTTGAATTACAAAGAGTAACATTTGGCATTAACTGTGCTCCTTATTTAGCAATCCGAACACTGCTGAAATTAGCAGACGATGTAAAAGGAACCCACCCACTAGTATCAGATATAATTCGTAATAGAATGTATGTAGATGATGTTCTCAGCGGAGCCCATGATATATCAAGTGCGAAGTTGGCTCGAGACGAACTCGTAAAATCCTTGGAGTTCGCAGGATTCTCTCTACGCAAATGGACTCTCATCAGAACATCTATTGGATATTAATTTGCTCGATTTAACAGAATCCAATAACACAAAGACCCTAGGAATTAGATGGAATTCTAAGAAAGATGTATACTTTTTCGTTATCAACCCCATTCCAGACAAAGAATCTTACACTAAACGAGAAGTATTATCAATAATTGCTAAACTGTTTGATCCAGCAGGCTGGCTCACTCCAGTAATCGTAACAGCAAAAATCATCATGCAGCAAATATGGCTTGACAAATCAGACTAGGATGAAAGTCTAAAACCCTTAATCCTACACAGATAGAAAACATTTATTAAGGAATATGAGGTGCTTAATAAAATAGAAATTCCAAGGTGGACCCATTTCTCAACTTCAGCAGTCAAAGAGTTTCACGGATTCTCTGATGCGTCTGAAAGGGCATACGCCACAACTCTTTACACTAGAATTTCTATAGACGGAAACACTTGGACCACCCTGTTAGCGTCGAAAACCCGAGTAGCTCCAATTAAAAGTATATCACTACCCAGGCTAGAACTATGCGGAGCCGTTCTTCTCGCAAACTTAGTGGACACGACCTTATCATATTGGACGGACTCAACTATTGTTCTCTCTCGGTTAAGAAAACCCTCACGTTTATGGACGACTCTCGTTTCTCATCGAGTCGCCACGATAGTTGAAAACGTCGGAAGCGATACTTGGAATCATGTGGAAAGCTGTCATAACCCGGCAGACCTCGCAAGTCGTGGATGCACTCCCCTAGAAATCGCGAGCAACAAACTCTGGTGGCACGGACCTCAATGGCTACAACTCGATTCGAAACAGTGGCCAATCACTCAGAAACCACCCGCCACATCCCTAGAGCTTAAATCAATTAAAACCTTTACCACTACAGCTCAAGAAGATATACTAGACAGATTCTCCACACTGCCCAGAGCAATTCGTGTTATATCATATATATTTAGATTTTGTTCAAACGCGTCACCAAACAGAAGAAAGGAGCAATTTACAACCATCGAAATAACCCCAGACGAATTTAAATCAACTCGTTCCAAGCTAATTGTCTTAGCTCAGAAAAGATACTTTCATGAGGAACATGAAGCTTTGACCCAAGAGACCCAGATACCCAAAAAGAGTTCTATATTGACCCTTAACCCATCAATCGACCCCAAAGGAATCATGCGAGTTAATGGCCGCTTGAGTAATTCAGCTGCTCTATCATACAACGAACGTCATCCAATTCTACTACCCTACAACAGTCGATTGGCAAAATTACTCACCCAATTTACCCACTCAATAACACTACATGGAGGAAACCAGTTAGTATTACGACTCATTCTACAGAATTCTGGATTCCAAAACTGAAGACCCTTATAAAAACAACGATTCATCAGTGCAAAACTTACATGCTGTACAAAAAAACCCAAACTACTAAAATCATGGCAGCATTACCAGTTGAACGTACTACCCTAACCCTCCCAGGAATTGATTTCGCCGGACCTTACGATATAAAAAACTACACCGGAAGAGCATGCTTAATTACCAAGGGATACATATATGCTTTCGTTTGCATTGCAACCAAAGTAATACACTTAGAACCCGTAAGTGATCTTACTACAGAAGCATTTATGGCAGCATTCGCACGATTTTTCTCTAGGCGCGGATGCCCCGCCGATCTTTATTCGGACAATGGAAGGAACTTTGTAGGGGCTTCGCAACTGTTACTCAAAGATCGACGGGAATTCATGAAAACCTTGAGAACCCAAATATTAACAAGTCAAGCGCACCAAAACATCAAGTGGCATTTTAATCCTCCAGGAGCTCCTCATATGGGCGGCCTCTGGGAAGCAGGAGTTAAAAGCTTAAAAACACATTTAAAAAAGGTGGCACAGATCCAAAAATTCACTTTTGAAGAATTGGCAACACTATTAACCCGAATCGAAAGTTGTTTGAATTCTCGCCCCCTAAACCCTATCAGCGATGACCCTACAAGTTTAGAACCTTTAACCCCAGGCCATTTCCTAATCGGTACTCCGTTACTTACCCCAGCTGAACCTAATCTAGAAGACGCAAAGCTCAGTACCGTGAATAGATGGCAGAAACTAAGGATACTCCATCAACACTTCTGTATTCGATGGAAAGAAGAATACCTAAAAGAACTCCACAAGCGTTATAAGTGGAAATACCCCCAACGCAATGTAGAAGTTGGAGACTTGGTAGTTATTCGACAAGAAACCCTACCCACAAATGAATGGAAATTAGGTCGTATCGAAAAGACTTACCTCGGGTCAGACACTAGAACTAGAGTAGTCGACATACGAACCTCACAAGGCATTATGACCCGTCCAATTACAAAAGTTTTGACTCTACCCTATAACTAATATTTTATATCCATTTATAGTATCATGACACCCACTAAGGCAACAAACCCTCGAGGACACAGTCCGAGGACCGTGAGCTCGCGAAGCAGCAGTCGAAGCGTCAGCCCGAGATCCGAAGCAAGAACCCTAGCCAGTCGTCTACAACGATTCAGAGCGACCCTTTCCCCAATTCGTGAGGAAAACGACTTCACTCATCGCACAGCACAACGTACCATAACCCACTCAAAGCGGAACTGGAAACCCGCTTATAAGCACGTTGCATGTGGAATTTGTAAAAAGGACCATCGCTTGGTGACGTGCTCCAAGTACATCGCAATGAGTGTGAGAGAAAAGTTTGACACAGTTACACGACACAAGTACTGCGTCAACTGTTTGGCCCGATCACACAAAACCCGAGACTGCACCAGTAAGACAAGGTGTTCCATTTGTAATGGAGAGCACCATTCTACGCTACACGGTCATCCAAAGTTTACCGAAGAAGGGCAACAAGGCCAACGTAAACTCACCACCCGGATCCATGCTCAAGCAACAGACGTTGTTAGTCTATTAAGTAAGCAAACCGTTATACCAACAGCGATCATCCGATTAAAACATGACGACACATGGTACAAAGTCAGAGCACTCGTAAGCCCGATACGAAAATTGACCACAAATGCAACTAAATTGGTTAAAAAACTAAAGTTGCCATATTCACACAGCATTTGCAGTTTAATCATCGGATCTCTCTCCGATAATCATTTACGTGTGAAATGCAATAGTCTCGTTACAAACGAGCTACCGACCCGACCCTATGATTGTGACTTAGGTGGTGAAATCGCGAAAAGATTCGACCACCTAGTCCTCGCTGAGCCTAAATTCATAACGACAGGCAAGGTAATGATCGAACTAGGACCAGATATTTACCCGCAAATCATCCGACCCGGCTTGTTCAACCCCGATAATGGAAACGTAGTCACTCAAAACACCGCACTCGATTGGACCCTAACCGGCACAATTTGAAGCAGACCCTAAATCCTTCAAGGCGGCCGGGATGTTTATGCCCAATAAACACTTCCCTGCATTGTCCTCAAAGCGAATAAGAGGACAATGCAAAAATACAAAACAGCGCCAACATATGTATAATATTTTCAGTTTTTTGAAAACAAACAAAAGTGCAAGTAGCGAAATTTAGTGAAACCCACACAACAACAACCACATCGTTGGAAAAACAACATAAACCCACAGGTCATATATAAATATTAAAAACCCTAACCCTATACAATAAGTATAAAATTGTTATACAAAACAATTAACTTGAATTATACACACACATACACATATGCATACATATTTATAAATAAACATATATTTATGTATTTATAACGTGTTAAATCTAAAAACCCTCTTTTTTCTTTTTATTCGACACGCCGGCGATACTTTTGTCGATACAACTCGACAAAAATAGAAGGTGTTTAATAAAAGAAAAAAAAAACAATCACTAAACAAAAAAAAATTAAGGAATAAAACAAAATTGAGGATATCGAGGTAAGTCTCAGCAATAAATAACTCTAGCATAGTAAATTATATTAAAATAAATATTAAATAATAGGATAGCATTGTTCCTTTGTTTAGGTCACCAGCAAAGTAATGCAAAAGGACCTCTTTGGTAATAAGCTATAACGTCGAAGAGGGTGTAAACAACGCACTTCGATCAGCTGGGAAAAGTAGGCCATTGGAAAGAGGCCAATGTCCGAATGTACCTAAGCGCTCAACTTTGGAAACAACCATCTCTGCTGTAAAAGCGCAACAACAATAAACACAGAACTACCTGGAGTACCAGAAATTTGTTTTGTGGAGAAAAATTATAGATAACATTAGTTTTGTTTGATCTGAGTCCGATTGCGTTTCAAAAAGTTTTTTTTTGCAACCAAGTTTCATAAATATTCAGATGAAAAAATGAAATGTTTATATAATAATACTTAATAACTTTTTGATCGTAAATCTTACAACCATTCCTTTCTGCATATTTACTTCACTTATTAGTTTCACTTTTTTCCACTCAGTTTTCTGAAAATTACGCAAAGTCCACTATAATTGAAGGCATTATGATAGGTATTTGCGGTTTTGAAAAAAAGAGCAATTGCTTATGTAGACATAACGGGACTTTTGAAAAAAAGTTGCTAGATCAATCAAATTTAGGCGAAATAGCCCAGCGAAATTAAAGTGTGCCAATACCTTTATTTGGTGAAAATTGGTACCTTTTTTCATTTATAATTACAATAGTATTAATTTAACATAAAAGATATCCAAATGAGTTGAAGTGAAAATAGTTAAAAGTTTATTCCTCTGTCTAGCATTTCTTTCCGAATTGATAATGTTTTCATAAGTGGTAAAAAAAGTGTTAAAGTTGAACTATCTTGCTGTGCCAATACTTTAGTTCATCACTGTATATTCCAGCGTTTATAAAAATATGATGTCGGTCGTTGTCAATATTGTCCAGATCCTGGCTTGCCGCTGCACCACTACCAAAGGCGAAAGTATACCATATACGCACTGCATTGTGGTAAGTTAGTTTATTTGGTTAATTTTTTATAAGATCATAACAATAATTTCTCTTTTTAGTATTTAAGATAAAAACAGATTGGCCTTACTTAAAATATATTCGTCAAAAGCGTAGGTTGTGTTTTATTTTATTCGGATCGGAACTTAAAACTTGGTATAGCAAGTAAATATTTAACTGGCGACGAGGATGAGATATGTTGGGTAATAAATAACGAACCCAATCAATCTATGCAATCAGTATTAGAAATTGTGATTTTTTTTCTTAAAATCGATTTCAACCCTAAAATAGAACTGTTAAAAAAATAATAATAAACAAATTTTTAAATTTTTCTTTATACATTAAAGTGTGGGGAAAAGTGAAATTGTCCTTGTGTGGGATACGAAAAAAAGAAAAAAAATAAATTGTGGAGCAAAGTAGTACGAGTCCATCATGCCGTTATAATACACAAACAATTACTACAAACCGTTGGGGCTCCGATTTGCATAAGATAACAAAAAATTTCAATGAAATAATGACATTCATTTGAACTTGAAATTACGCAAACAATTAGTATATAGTGTTGTGGCTCCGAAAGACATTCATTTGAACTTGGAAAGGTGAGACGCAAGTGATTACAACAAACTTGGTGAAAGAGAACTACATACATATATTGAACAAAATAACTACAAATTAAAACAATTACAATCAATCAACAACAATAGGGACGACGAGTAGAAATCATTTGTAAGAATGGATTTAACATTAGCTGAGAGTTTATGCGAAGCGAGGAGTTTATCGCCTTTCAACGGGAGCGATGAGTATACGCTCAGCAATTACCTGAGAGACGTTCAGATTGTTTTGCAGTTGACACCAGCATAGCAACAAAATACAACAAAATCCGTATTAAGCAACTGATTGCAAGGTAAGACGTTGAGAGCAGCAGAAACCTTAGTGAATCCCACATTGGGATTAGTATGCATTCTCAAAGCTTAAAGAGGAATTCGGAGTAAAACGAACTTCTTTTAATTTAAAACCTTTACCACTACAGCTCAAGAAGATATACTAGACAGATTCTCCACACTGCCCAGAGCAATTCGTGTTATATCATATATATTTAGATTTTGTTCAAACGCGTCACCAAACAGAAGAAAGGAGCAATTTACAACCATCGAAATAACCCCAGACGAATTTAAATCAACTCGTTCCAAGCTAATTGTCTTAGCTCAGAAAAGATACTTTCATGAGGAACATGAAGCTTTGACCCAAGAGACCCAGATACCCAAAAAGAGTTCTATATTGACCCTTAACCCATCAATCGACCCCAAAGGAATCATGCGAGTTAATGGCCGCTTGAGTAATTCAGCTGCTCTATCATACAACGAACGTCATCCAATTCTACTACCCTACAACAGTCGATTGGCAAAATTACTCACCCAATTTACCCACTCAATAACACTACATGGAGGAAACCAGTTAGTATTACGACTCATTCTACAGAATTCTGGATTCCAAAACTGAAGACCCTTATAAAAACAACGATTCATCAGTGCAAAACTTACATGCTGTACAAAAAAACCCAAACTACTAAAATCATGGCAGCATTACCAGTTGAACGTACTACCCTAACCCTCCCAGGAATTGATTTCGCCGGACCTTACGATATAAAAAACTACACCGGAAGAGCATGCTTAATTACCAAGGGATACATATATGCTTTCGTTTGCATTGCAACCAAAGTAATACACTTAGAACCCGTAAGTGATCTTACTACAGAAGCATTTATGGCAGCATTCGCACGATTTTTCTCTAGGCGCGGATGCCCCGCCGATCTTTATTCGGACAATGGAAGGAACTTTGTAGGGGCTTCGCAACTGTTACTCAAAGATCGACGGGAATTCATGAAAACCTTGAGAACCCAAATATTAACAAGTCAAGCGCACCAAAACATCAAGTGGCATTTTAATCCTCCAGGAGCTCCTCATATGGGCGGCCTCTGGGAAGCAGGAGTTAAAAGCTTAAAAACACATTTAAAAAAGGTGGCACAGATCCAAAAATTCACTTTTGAAGAATTGGCAACACTATTAACCCGAATCGAAAGTTGTTTGAATTCTCGCCCCCTAAACCCTATCAGCGATGACCCTACAAGTTTAGAACCTTTAACCCCAGGCCATTTCCTAATCGGTACTCCGTTACTTACCCCAGCTGAACCTAATCTAGAAGACGCAAAGCTCAGTACCGTGAATAGATGGCAGAAACTAAGGATACTCCATCAACACTTCTGTATTCGATGGAAAGAAGAATACCTAAAAGAACTCCACAAGCGTTATAAGTGGAAATACCCCCAACGCAATGTAGAAGTTGGAGACTTGGTAGTTATTCGACAAGAAACCCTACCCACAAATGAATGGAAATTAGGTCGTATCGAAAAGACTTACCTCGGGTCAGACACTAGAACTAGAGTAGTCGACATACGAACCTCACAAGGCATTATGACCCGTCCAATTACAAAAGTTTTGACTCTACCCTATAACTAATATTTTATATCCATTTATAGTATCATGACACCCACTAAGGCAACAAACCCTCGAGGACACAGTCCGAGGACCGTGAGCTCGCGAAGCAGCAGTCGAAGCGTCAGCCCGAGATCCGAAGCAAGAACCCTAGCCAGTCGTCTACAACGATTCAGAGCGACCCTTTCCCCAATTCGTGAGGAAAACGACTTCACTCATCGCACAGCACAACGTACCATAACCCACTCAAAGCGGAACTGGAAACCCGCTTATAAGCACGTTGCATGTGGAATTTGTAAAAAGGACCATCGCTTGGTGACGTGCTCCAAGTACATCGCAATGAGTGTGAGAGAAAAGTTTGACACAGTTACACGACACAAGTACTGCGTCAACTGTTTGGCCCGATCACACAAAACCCGAGACTGCACCAGTAAGACAAGGTGTTCCATTTGTAATGGAGAGCACCATTCTACGCTACACGGTCATCCAAAGTTTACCGAAGAAGGGCAACAAGGCCAACGTAAACTCACCACCCGGATCCATGCTCAAGCAACAGACGTTGTTAGTCTATTAAGTAAGCAAACCGTTATACCAACAGCGATCATCCGATTAAAACATGACGACACATGGTACAAAGTCAGAGCACTCGTAAGCCCGATACGAAAATTGACCACAAATGCAACTAAATTGGTTAAAAAACTAAAGTTGCCATATTCACACAGCATTTGCAGTTTAATCATCGGATCTCTCTCCGATAATCATTTACGTGTGAAATGCAATAGTCTCGTTACAAACGAGCTACCGACCCGACCCTATGATTGTGACTTAGGTGGTGAAATCGCGAAAAGATTCGACCACCTAGTCCTCGCTGAGCCTAAATTCATAACGACAGGCAAGGTAATGATCGAACTAGGACCAGATATTTACCCGCAAATCATCCGACCCGGCTTGTTCAACCCCGATAATGGAAACGTAGTCACTCAAAACACCGCACTCGATTGGACCCTAACCGGCACAATTTGAAGCAGACCCTAAATCCTTCAAGGCGGCCGGGATGTTTATGCCCAATAAACACTTCCCTGCATTGTCCTCAAAGCGAATAAGAGGACAATGCAAAAATACAAAACAGCGCCAACATATGTATAATATTTTCAGTTTTTTGAAAACAAACAAAAGTGCAAGTAGCGAAATTTAGTGAAACCCACACAACAACAACCACATCGTTGGAAAAACAACATAAACCCACAGGTCATATATAAATATTAAAAACCCTAACCCTATACAATAAGTATAAAATTGTTATACAAAACAATTAACTTGAATTATACACACACATACACATATGCATACATATTTATAAATAAACATATATTTATGTATTTATAACGTGTTAAATCTAAAAACCCTCTTTTTTCTTTTTATTCGACACGCCGGCGATACTTTTGTCGATACAACTCGACAAAAATAGAAGGTGTTTAATAAAAGAAAAAAAAAACAATCACTAAACAAAAAAAAATTAAGGAATAAAACAAAATTGAGGATATCGAGGTAAGTCTCAGCAATAAATAACTCTAGCATAGTAAATTATATTAAAATAAATATTAAATAATAGGATAGCATTGTTCCTTTGTTTAGGTCACCAGCAAAGTAATGCAAAAGGACCTCTTTGGTAATAAGCTATAACGTCGAAGAGGGTGTAAACAACGCACTTCGATCAGCTGGGAAAAGTAGGCCATTGGAAAGAGGCCAATGTCCGAATGTACCTAAGCGCTCAACTTTGGAAACAACCATCTCTGCTGTAAAAGCGCAACAACAATAAACACAGAACTACCTGGAGTACCAGAAATTTGTTTTGTGGAGAAAAATTATAGATAACATTAGTTTTGTTTGATCTGAGTCCGATTGCGTTTCAAAAAGTTTTTTTTTGCAACCAAGTTTCATAAATATTCAGATGAAAAAATGAAATGTTTATATAATAATACTTAATAACTTTTTGATCGTAAATCTTACAACCATTCCTTTCTGCATATTTACTTCACTTATTAGTTTCACTTTTTTCCACTCAGTTTTCTGAAAATTACGCAAAGTCCACTATAATTGAAGGCATTATGATAGGTATTTGCGGTTTTGAAAAAAAGAGCAATTGCTTATGTAGACATAACGGGACTTTTGAAAAAAAGTTGCTAGATCAATCAAATTTAGGCGAAATAGCCCAGCGAAATTAAAGTGTGCCAATACCTTTATTTGGTGAAAATTGGTACCTTTTTTCATTTATAATTACAATAGTATTAATTTAACATAAAAGATATCCAAATGAGTTGAAGTGAAAATAGTTAAAAGTTTATTCCTCTGTCTAGCATTTCTTTCCGAATTGATAATGTTTTCATAAGTGGTAAAAAAAGTGTTAAAGTTGAACTATCTTGCTGTGCCAATACTTTAGTTCATCACTGTATATTCCAGCGTTTATAAAAATATGATGTCGGTCGTTGTCAATATTGTCCAGATCCTGGCTTGCCGCTGCACCACTACCAAAGGCGAAAGTATACCATATACGCACTGCATTGTGGTAAGTTAGTTTATTTGGTTAATTTTTTATAAGATCATAACAATAATTTCTCTTTTTAGTATTTAAGATAAAAACAGATTGGCCTTACTTAAAATATATTCGTCAAAAGCGTAGGTTGTGTTTTATTTTATTCGGATCGGAACTTAAAACTTGGTATAGCAAGTAAATATTTAACTGGCGACGAGGATGAGATATGTTGGGTAATAAATAACGAACCCAATCAATCTATGCAATCAGTATTAGAAATTGTGATTTTTTTTCTTAAAATCGATTTCAACCCTAAAATAGAACTGTTAAAAAAATAATAATAAACAAATTTTTAAATTTTTCTTTATACATTAAAGTGTGGGGAAAAGTGAAATTGTCCTTGTGTGGGATACGAAAAAAAGAAAAAAAATAAATTGTGGAGCAAAGTAGTACGAGTCCATCATGCCGTTATAATACACAAACAATTACTACAAACCGTTGGGGCTCCGATTTGCATAAGATAACAAAAAATTTCAATGAAATAATGACATTCATTTGAACTTGAAATTACGCAAACAATTAGTATATAGTGTTGTGGCTCCGAAAGACATTCATTTGAACTTGGAAAGGTGAGACGCAAGTGATTACAACAAACTTGGTGAAAGAGAACTACATACATATATTGAACAAAATAACTACAAATTAAAACAATTACAATCAATCAACAACAATAGGGACGACGAGTAGAAATCATTTGTAAGAATGGATTTAACATTAGCTGAGAGTTTATGCGAAGCGAGGAGTTTATCGCCTTTCAACGGGAGCGATGAGTATACGCTCAGCAATTACCTGAGAGACGTTCAGATTGTTTTGCAGTTGACACCAGCATAGCAACAAAATACAACAAAATCCGTATTAAGCAACTGATTGCAAGGTAAGACGTTGAGAGCAGCAGAAACCTTAGTGAATCCCACATTGGGATTAGTATGCATTCTCAAAGCTTAAAGAGGAATTCGGAGTAAAACGAACTTCTTTTAATTTAAAACCTTTACCACTACAGCTCAAGAAGATATACTAGACAGATTCTCCACACTGCCCAGAGCAATTCGTGTTATATCATATATATTTAGATTTTGTTCAAACGCGTCACCAAACAGAAGAAAGGAGCAATTTACAACCATCGAAATAACCCCAGACGAATTTAAATCAACTCGTTCCAAGCTAATTGTCTTAGCTCAGAAAAGATACTTTCATGAGGAACATGAAACTTTGACCCAAGAGACCCAGATACCCAAAAAGAGTTCTATATTGACCCTTAACCCATCAATCGACCCCAAAGGAATCATGCGAGTTAATGGCCGCTTGAGTAATTCAGCTGCTCTATCATACAACGAACGTCATCCAATTCTACTACCCTACAACAGTCGATTGGCAAAATTACTCACCCAATTTACCCACTCAATAACACTACATGGAGGAAACCAGTTAGTATTACGACTCATTCTACAGAATTCTGGATTCCAAAACTGAAGACCCTTATAAAAACAACGATTCATCAGTGCAAAACTTACATGCTGTACAAAAAAACCCAAACTACTAAAATCATGGCAGCATTACCAGTTGAACGTACTACCCTAACCCTCCCAGGAATTGATTTCGCCGGACCTTACGATATAAAAAACTACACCGGAAGAGCATGCTTAATTACCAAGGGATACATATATGCTTTCGTTTGCATTGCAACCAAAGTAATACACTTAGAACCCGTAAGTGATCTTACTACAGAAGCATTTATGGCAGCATTCGCACGATTTTTCTCTAGGCGCGGATGCCCCGCCGATCTTTATTCGGACAATGGAAGGAACTTTGTAGGGGCTTCGCAACTGTTACTCAAAGATCGACGGGAATTCATGAAAACCTTGAGAACCCAAATATTAACAAGTCAAGCGCACCAAAACATCAAGTGGCATTTTAATCCTCCAGGAGCTCCTCATATGGGCGGCCTCTGGGAAGCAGGAGTTAAAAGCTTAAAAACACATTTAAAAAAGGTGGCACAGATCCAAAAATTCACTTTTGAAGAATTGGCAACACTATTAACCCGAATCGAAAGTTGTTTGAATTCTCGCCCCCTAAACCCTATCAGCGATGACCCTACAAGTTTAGAACCTTTAACCCCAGGCCATTTCCTAATCGGTACTCCGTTACTTACCCCAGCTGAACCTAATCTAGAAGACGCAAAGCTCAGTACCGTGAATAGATGGCAGAAACTAAGGATACTCCATCAACACTTCTGTATTCGATGGAAAGAAGAATACCTAAAAGAACTCCACAAGCGTTATAAGTGGAAATACCCCCAACGCAATGTAGAAGTTGGAGACTTGGTAGTTATTCGACAAGAAACCCTACCCACAAATGAATGGAAATTAGGTCGTATCGAAAAGACTTACCTCGGGTCAGACACTAGAACTAGAGTAGTCGACATACGAACCTCACAAGGCATTATGACCCGTCCAATTACAAAAGTTTTGACTCTACCCTATAACTAATATTTTATATCCATTTATAGTATCATGACACCCACTAAGGCAACAAACCCTCGAGGACACAGTCCGAGGACCGTGAGCTCGCGAAGCAGCAGTCGAAGCGTCAGCCCGAGATCCGAAGCAAGAACCCTAGCCAGTCGTCTACAACGATTCAGAGCGACCCTTTCCCCAATTCGTGAGGAAAACGACTTCACTCATCGCACAGCACAACGTACCATAACCCACTCAAAGCGGAACTGGAAACCCGCTTATAAGCACGTTGCATGTGGAATTTGTAAAAAGGACCATCGCTTGGTGACGTGCTCCAAGTACATCGCAATGAGTGTGAGAGAAAAGTTTGACACAGTTACACGACACAAGTACTGCGTCAACTGTTTGGCCCGATCACACAAAACCCGAGACTGCACCAGTAAGACAAGGTGTTCCATTTGTAATGGAGAGCACCATTCTACGCTACACGGTCATCCAAAGTTTACCGAAGAAGGGCAACAAGGCCAACGTAAACTCACCACCCGGATCCATGCTCAAGCAACAGACGTTGTTAGTCTATTAAGTAAGCAAACCGTTATACCAACAGCGATCATCCGATTAAAACATGACGACACATGGTACAAAGTCAGAGCACTCGTAAGCCCGATACGAAAATTGACCACAAATGCAACTAAATTGGTTAAAAAACTAAAGTTGCCATATTCACACAGCATTTGCAGTTTAATCATCGGATCTCTCTCCGATAATCATTTACGTGTGAAATGCAATAGTCTCGTTACAAACGAGCTACCGACCCGACCCTATGATTGTGACTTAGGTGGTGAAATCGCGAAAAGATTCGACCACCTAGTCCTCGCTGAGCCTAAATTCATAACGACAGGCAAGGTAATGATCGAACTAGGACCAGATATTTACCCGCAAATCATCCGACCCGGCTTGTTCAACCCCGATAATGGAAACGTAGTCACTCAAAACACCGCACTCGATTGGACCCTAACCGGCACAATTTGAAGCAGACCCTAAATCCTTCAAGGCGGCCGGGATGTTTATGCCCAATAAACACTTCCCTGCATTGTCCTCAAAGCGAATAAGAGGACAATGCAAAAATACAAAACAGCGCCAACATATGTATAATATTTTCAGTTTTTTGAAAACAAACAAAAGTGCAAGTAGCGAAATTTAGTGAAACCCACACAACAACAACCACATCGTTGGAAAAACAACATAAACCCACAGGTCATATATAAATATTAAAAACCCTAACCCTATACAATAAGTATAAAATTGTTATACAAAACAATTAACTTGAATTATACACACACATACACATATGAATACATATTTATAAATAAACATATATTTATGTATTTATAACGTGTTAAATCTAAAAACCCTCTTTTTTCTTTTTATTCGACACGCCGGCGATACTTTTGTCGATACAACTCGACAAAAATAGAAGGTGTTTAATAAAAGAAAAAAAAAACAATCACTAAACAAAAAAAAATTAAGGAATAAAACAAAATTGAGGATATCGAGGTAAGTCTCAGCAATAAATAACTCTAGCATAGTAAATTATATTAAAATAAATATTAAATAATAGGATAGCATTGTTCCTTTGTTTAGGTCACCAGCAAAGTAATGCAAAAGGACCTCTTTGGTAATAAGCTATAACGTCGAAGAGGGTGTAAACAACGCACTTCGATCAGCTGGGAAAAGTAGGCCATTGGAAAGAGGCCAATGTCCGAATGTACCTAAGCGCTCAACTTTGGAAACAACCATCTCTGCTGTAAAAGCGCAACAACAATAAACACAGAACTACCTGGAGTACCAGAAATTTGTTTTGTGGAGAAAAATTATAGATAACATTAGTTTTGTTTGATCTGAGTCCGATTGCGTTTCAAAAAGTTTTTTTTTGCAACCAAGTTTCATAAATATTCAGATGAAAAAATGAAATGTTTATATAATAATACTTAATAACTTTTTGATCGTAAATCTTACAACCATTCCTTTCTGCATATTTACTTCACTTATTAGTTTCACTTTTTTCCACTCAGTTTTCTGAAAATTACGCAAAGTCCACTATAATTGAAGGCATTATGATAGGTATTTGCGGTTTTGAAAAAAAGAGCAATTGCTTATGTAGACATAACGGGACTTTTGAAAAAAAGTTGCTAGATCAATCAAATTTAGGCGAAATAGCCCAGCGAAATTAAAGTGTGCCAATACCTTTATTTGGTGAAAATTGGTACCTTTTTTCATTTATAATTACAATAGTATTAATTTAACATAAAAGATATCCAAATGAGTTGAAGTGAAAATAGTTAAAAGTTTATTCCTCTGTCTAGCATTTCTTTCCGAATTGATAATGTTTTCATAAGTGGTAAAAAAAGTGTTAAAGTTGAACTATCTTGCTGTGCCAATACTTTAGTTCATCACTGTATATTCCAGCGTTTATAAAAATATGATGTCGGTCGTTGTCAATATTGTCCAGATCCTGGCTTGCCGCTGCACCACTACCAAAGGCGAAAGTATACCATATACGCACTGCATTGTGGTAAGTTAGTTTATTTGGTTAATTTTTTATAAGATCATAACAATAATTTCTCTTTTTAGTATTTAAGATAAAAACAGATTGGCCTTACTTAAAATATATTCGTCAAAAGCGTAGGTTGTGTTTTATTTTATTCGGATCGGAACTTAAAACTTGGTATAGCAAGTAAATATTTAACTGGCGACGAGGATGAGATATGTTGGGTAATAAATAACGAACCCAATCAATCTATGCAATCAGTATTAGAAATTGTGATTTTTTTTCTTAAAATCGATTTCAACCCTAAAATAGAACTGTTAAAAAAATAATAATAAACAAATTTTTAAATTTTTCTTTATACATTAAAGTGTGGGGAAAAGTGAAATTGTCCTTGTGTGGGATACGAAAAAAAGAAAAAAAATAAATTGTGGAGCAAAGTAGTACGAGTCCATCATGCCGTTATAATACACAAACAATTACTACAAACCGTTGGGGCTCCGATTTGCATAAGATAACAAAAAATTTCAATGAAATAATGACATTCATTTGAACTTGAAATTACGCAAACAATTAGTATATAGTGTTGTGGCTCCGAAAGACATTCATTTGAACTTGGAAAGGTGAGACGCAAGTGATTACAACAAACTTGGTGAAAGAGAACTACATACATATATTGAACAAAATAACTACAAATTAAAACAATTACAATCAATCAACAACAATAGGGACGACGAGTAGAAATCATTTGTAAGAATGGATTTAACATTAGCTGAGAGTTTATGCGAAGCGAGGAGTTTATCGCCTTTCAACGGGAGCGATGAGTATACGCTCAGCAATTACCTGAGAGACGTTCAGATTGTTTTGCAGTTGACACCAGCATAGCAACAAAATACAACAAAATCCGTATTAAGCAACTGATTGCAAGGTAAGACGTTGAGAGCAGCAGAAACCTTAGTGAATCCCACATTGGGATTAGTATGCATTCTCAAAGCTTAAAGAGGAATTCGGAGTAAAACGAACTTCTTTTAATTTAAGAAGTGACGATTTAAATGTGGAAGCTAAAAGCATGCTTGAGCTACATTTGAAAAGTAAAGCTTAGAACCTGATTCTTTATATATGCCTGAAAACAATGAAAAATTAATTTCTGACAATTATGTAAATTTTTTACCTATCCACATCAAATCTTTAATATTACAAAATCACATAAATTCTATTAGTAGAGCCTACACCTTTTACATTGAGGATAATAAATATATTAAAAGTTATAATCCTAATAAATATTAATAAATAAATATTCCAAATAATAACTTCAGAAATCGTTCTAATTTTTCAAATAATAACAATTTTAGAAGTCATAATAATTTTTCAACTAGAAATCCATAAAACCGAAATTCAGGCAATTTTGGGAATGAAAATTGTTTGAGATACGAACATAATACGTATAATCCAGCAAATTTTAGAAGTTGATGATTTAAATGGAGCTCAAAATTATTTTTAAGTCTCTGGGTCTCAGTTACCGATAGCAGTTTTACCAATATTAATATTGTTTACTAGGTGTTTAATTGATAGTGGAGCTGCCACTACACTTGGAAGCTATAATTTTTTCTCAAATATAGAGGTAAGGAGAATGTTAATAAGACCAATTTTACTTAATACATTAATAGGGAATAGCATAATAACAGAATGTGAATTTAATGTAGGATATAAAACAATGCCAATTAAACTAGCCCATTTTGTTGATTGCATAATAGGTATTAATATATTAGGTTCGATTGGGGCAGTAGTTAATTTTAATACTGACAAAAAAGATTTTAAAATAACTTATGAAGAAATAAATTACTTAGAGAAATTTCAGTTAGCTGAGTTTAGAAAATTGATGCCAACCTATTTAAATAACGATGAAAATAAACGTTTAAAATTTTTTTACATTAAAACAAAAGGACATTTTACACTGATGGCCAAAATTTAGCAAAAACCAATTGTGTAAAACACAAAATAATAACAACTTCTGCTAAACCGATATACGTGTATGGTAAAAATTATCGTCATCCCCAAATTTTGGAAAATGAAATAGAAACACAAATACATGACATGCACGGTGTGTCCCAAAAATAACCGAACTTTTTAGATATAAAATAGTAAAATATATATTATATTATCTTTGGAAGTTATTATTTATTCAAAATAGGTTCCATTTGACTCAACACACCGTTTGGAACGATCAACCAGCGCATGCATATATTTTTTTATGTCATTTATAGAAATGTTCTTCAGTACCTCGGTTACGGCTGCTTCATTTTTTTCAATTTTATTTTTAATTTTTTAAACTTCAATTTCAATTTTGTTTCAAGTTTGACACAAAATTTTATATTTGCTCTTTGTTCCATTTTTTTTGGAACCATTAGCACACTTTTGGTTTTATTGAAATGGCTGTCAATTTTACATCTGTCATCCGACTTACATGAAGTTAGGTGCGTTTGAAAGAGGATGAATGTATCTTTTTAATGTTGCAAATTTTCAATACATGGCGCTGTATGTTGTATGATTTAAATATAGAGTTCGGTTATTTTTGGGACACACCGTGCATGCTTAAACAAAACATAATAAGGCATCGTAATTCGCCATATAAATCTCCTCTGTATATCGGATAACTCGAAAAACCAAAAATTGCGGTTAGTCATAGATTTTAAATCACTATTCGACAAGTTGGGTAGGGCGCAATGCTTCGTCGTTGGACCTTGCGGAAGGCATTCATAAAATTTTGATGGCTAAAAGCGACATTGAAAAAACGGCGTTTTCAACGTCAAGGGGTCATTTCGAGTTCATTTGAATGCGCTTCGGCCTTAAAGACGCGCCTGCTACTTTTCAGCGAATCCAAAATTATGTTCTTTAATTAATAAAATTTGTAACATTTATAAGGATGATATATTAGTGTTTTCGACTTCATTAACTGAGCATTTTGAAAATCTACGAAAAACATTTAATAAACTTAATGAATACAACTTAAAAGTCCAAATTAATAAATGTAAATTCTAGTCAAAAGAGACAAGTTCTCTTGGTCGCATTATTACGAATAAAGGAATAAAACAAAAGCCAGAAAAAATTAGTATAATATAAAATTTGCAGTTACCAAGAAAAGTAAAAGATATAAAATGGGCTTAACCGGATATTACAGGAAACTATTCCTTGGTAAGTGATCAATCTTACACAGAGTCCTTTGTAAAATTAAAAAAAAATATATTTTAACAGATCCTCCTTTATTATGCTGCCCTAATTTTAACCAAAAGTTTGCTTTAGCTATTGACGCGAGTAACAAAGCTATAGAGGCTGTTCTGAGAGAATAAAGTAAGCCAGCGTGTTACGCGACCGAAACTCTTAACGGACATGAAAAAAATTATACGACACTAGAAAAAGTGTTGTTGGCAATCGTTTGGTCAGTGAAGTATTTTCTTCCATATTTCCATGGCAGAAACTTTTAATACAAAGTGGTTGTATTCATTCCAAACTCAAAGGTGGAGAATATTGTTATTGAACTTTTTTCCAACGATAATAATTTAAAATTTATAAAATGTACGAAATTAGCCGTCCGAGGAATCTTTATTAAATATCATTAACGATATTCATTTAGAAGGAAACCATAGAGGCATTTATGAAACTTTGAGCAATTAAAATACACATACTTTAATACTACATTTTTTAAATATATAAATAGATACTGTTCTTGCGAAGCTTGTGGGGCCGGAATTCCATCTGAATTCCGGTGACGGGGGACGTGGAAGGTACTGGTCTTTGCTGAAAAAAAATTGAAAGTCTTCCTTCTCTTTGCGAACAATTCACTTGGGAAACCAATTTAGTTGTTTATTCACAGTTCATAAACTAAGTGAGAAATATATGATAACAGTTAAAAAAGAGAGGAAGCTTCAGTGTAGGGTCCGCTGAAATCTAATTGCAGCGTCTGTTCACCAGAGGTGCGAATGCGAGCGGGCGTCGGTCTTGAAAAGCGTACTTATGAGCTCTGCACCCGCTACGATGTGAAAATCGTGCCTGGCGATTTTAATGCCAGAGTGTTCAAAGAAGGTATCTTTGGTACGACTGTCGGAAGATTCAGCCTCCACAACGAAACATCCCCTAATGGGTTGAGGCTGACCAACTTCGCCAGGACCCGGAATATGGTTATGTGTGTTATGTATTTTTCTACAGTCTTCTTTACGTGCATACACTTCGAGGACCCAACATCGACTCGGACCACTATTTTATTGCAGCGGAGATAAGCATGCACCCTGTGTATCGAAGAACACCCACCAACAAACACAAGGATGGTTCGACATCGAAAAGCTGCAATCACAACAAACTGCCGAACGGTCTTCTACTCGACTTGCACTCCAACTCTTTGAGAGCACTTATCAGCAACTCTGCATAAGGGTACTGTGGGACAGATTTTAAAACTCCCTGCTTACAGCTGCAAGGAAGTTAATTAATTTCGGAAAGGGCGTAAAAACAGCTGGTGCGAAGAGGATTGCAGTGTCGCAGTGGAGAGAAAGCCGACTGCCTACCTTGCAAATTGCGATCGACCACCACGCGTGCGGGATGGGATAGATATCCAGAACTGAAGAGGGAAGCAAAACGCCGAGATGCGTGAGTATGAAGAGCTTGAGAAGCCGACAAGGGAAATGCTCGAAAACTTTATGGAAAGATACGATGGCTTGCAGAAGGTTTCAGGACCTGCGTAGACTCTTGTAGGACACAAAGAGGTGATTTAGTGACGGATGCCCGAATATATTGAGTTTATGGAGAGAGCACTTCTCCAGCCTGCTGAATGGCAGTGAAAATGAAACAGCCGGAGATGGTGAAACTCCACTCGATGACAATGGAAAAGACGTTCCACTACCCGACCATGATGAAGTTCGAATAGCGATTGCCCGGTAAAAGAACAACAAAGCGGCTGGAGCTGACGGCATGCCGGAAGAACTATTCAAGCATGGCGGTAAAGAGCTGACAAGGTGCATGCACCAGCTACTTTGCAGAATTTGGTCGGATGAAAGCTTGACTGACGTTTGGAATCAAAGTGTGCTCTGCCCAATTCATAAAAGGGTGGCGTCTGGGCTAATTACCGTGGAATAACACCCTTTAATATCGCACATACGGTCGTTTCGAGCATATTATGTCCACCGACAACAAATTGCTTGGACTTTATCGTGTGGCTTAAGACCTGATAAATCAACCATTGGCCAGATATTCACCATGCGCCAAATCTTGAAAAAGACCCGTGAAAAGAGAATCGACACACACCACCTATTCATCGATTTTAAAGCCATCTTCAACAGCCGTTACGGCCTTTACGCCGCTCTATTTGAATTTTTATCCCTGCAAAACTAAAAGCTCCGTCAGGATCAGAATTGACCACTCCAAGCCGTTCAATACCAAAAGGGATTTCAGACAGGGTGATTCCTTGCCATGTGACTTTTTTAACTTATTTTTGGAGAAAATAATAAGAGCTGCAGAGCTGAATAGAGAAGGTACAATATCCTTTTAAAGTGTACAGCTGCTGGCGTACGCCGATGATATTGACACTATTGGCCTCAACAACCGCGCAGTGAGTTCTGCTTTCTCCAGGCTGGATAAGGATGTATATGGGTCTGTTAGTGAACGAGAGCAGGACGAAATATCTCCTGTATTCTTCAGCTTTGAAAGTTTTCGATGCAGTACCCGCCGGTGGAAGCAGAGGAAGGGGAAGGCCTCAATTTTATAAATTCGGCTATAATCGCGTAAGCTACCTGTATGTCTACGCCAATAAATAAGAAGAATTTGTATATTAAAAATCCGGCTGCGATTAGACAAAAAACTGCTAAAAATTTAGTAAGTATCGTTGGACTAATCCAAATAAAATAGACACTGCCTTATTTCGACGACCACTAAAAACTATAAAATAATTGGGGAAAAAAGACGGAAAAAAATGTAAATTTTATTACACTTATTACAAAGATAAGAATTTTTTATTTAAAAATTTAGTTAACCTTCATGTAAGATATATTTTTAAAATAGTAATATTCCAAGGAGAGGCGAGTTATGTACGCATTGCGTTAGCGTAAGCTAGGTTCATTATTTATAAGATCATAATTACATGCGCGCATGTGGATGTGCAAAGCGACGTGCACATTCAAACACTTCCCGCAAACATCGCGACTACTCCTTGCACTAGTGAAATATTTACTCCACGCGGATAAAGAAGTAATCCAAAATCAACCACAATCACAATACAAAAAATATGGTCCAATTTACATTGCGATGTCCTAGAGCTGGACCATATAATCCCTCTCTGCACGACACTAGTTTTGAAACTAACCCAAAAATTACTCCACGGGGTACATGCAGTGGATTATATAATATTCTGGAATATTTGGGCATAATTTTTAGTTTCGAATACAATTTACAAACAGACACTCTAACATAATATTGGTCATATAAACTTAAATTAATATTTTATTGCCAATTTATAACATAGGGCGAGTTCCAAAACGTCAGTTGCAAAGCAACCATACATTGTCACGCATTCTTAACTGCAACTGTGCAAACTTTGTCGATGTATGATGTTCCAAAATCGGCAAAGTTATTGATGCGCAACCAAAAGCAAACCGCGCACCGCTAAGGTTTGTGATGCTTTATTTTATAATAAATTCTTAACAATAATGGCCGTCGTCGGATAGGTTCTTTGCGCTAATTCTCTTTTTAAACATTATATTACTTATTATTTTGTTCTGTTTTACAAAAATGTTAGTGTTTGCAAAGTATTCTTGCCAGGCAAATTTATAGAATGCAGGGTTGCATTGTAATGACACGATTGCGAAACTACATCATCACAAAGTACTTAGGCGTTTTGGAACTCACCCTTAGTTAAATTTGCGCATTTGTTCTATTTACATTGGAATATATTCTCAAACATATACGCGGGCTCTATGTACCAACAGCGCTCATATCTTACACATTTACACATTATCTGTATACGAGTAAAAATTTTATTGCGCACATGCAAATGCATCTTCGTTTAGTAATTGCGATCGTTTAAACACGAGCAATCATCGACTAATAATAGCGGGGTACTGAGACGAAAGTTAATCTAATATTTGATGACAGGGACTAGTTTCTGGATTCATCCAATGGTCCATACGTTCCACACATTTTTGTAGGTTTATAGTTCGGTCACACCACACTGTTAACAAAATGTGAATGTGTGAGTGTAGGAATCTTTGACTAACACAATTAGGCCAACTATATAGTGCCCAGAGAAAGCTCGAAGTGTTCGATATTACTCAGTGTAAAGAAAGCAGTATTTCCTTTAAGGACCAATTACAAACAAATACAAATGTATGCAACAGTACCGAACGAGTCAGATGAAGAAGCATTTGTTTGTCGGTAAGGAACCGCGAACACCAAAATTCAATAAAATTTTTTTGAAATTAATACTTTTCGAAAATTATAAAAAGGTGTTAGTGCTAAAAACATATGTGTAACAAAACCTGCAAAGAGCTACAAACTATGTTCATATATACATATTTACAAACAAATCAACTGTGTCGGTGAAAACATAATATCAACTAAATTGAAAGTACATACTTCAAAAACTTAACTATTCAACTGTAAACAAATTTTCTAATACGGCTTTTCCACGGCATTGTGAATTACATTGCTCGTCCTCTCAACTACGAATGCGAATTACCCAATTTACACGGCACGTACAGTTTTCTGTTTCGCTTGTTTGTGCCATTTGAAAATGCAAGGAAAAAGAAAGATTTTAGTAGAAGTTAATAAAATATTGAATTGAATAGATAATGAAAATGCCAGCATGTGAAATCCATAAAAAAAAATTTCATTAAATCAACACATTCAATCAAAATTATACCATCTTGCTCTGCTTATAATTTCAACAAGTTTAATGACCGCCTCGACATTATAGTTTCTTTAGTAATTTCTAATTTTCTTCTTCTTTAATATGCAAATGGTATTTGGTTTCAAATAAATGATTGTGTTTTAGTGTTTTCTTTTATGATTTTCATCTATTTTCTTTTGATTTAACAGCTGATTCCGATAAATTTTTGATAAGAATTAGAGAAGGCGATATGTTCGTAATTCGCATGGTAATTGAGAAAGAATTACCCACTTTTAATGTAATTCGTTTGAGACATTTGTATGGCGAATTAAGTAATTCAAAGTAACAAAAAAAAAACATTATTATTCAATTTAAATAAAAACAAGATATATGTATATAATTTAAAAAAATATAAATCTCAAAATAAACAAAAAACTACAACAGCACAATCTACAGAGATATAACAAAATAATACCACATCCCAAGTGGCAGTCGAGGTTGGAAAGTCCTGTACCTCTCAACAGGCGACAATGTCAGATAATGAGAAATTCCTAACACACTTCTCTTGTAGCGAAGGGAGAACCCTGCTCCCCATGACAATAATACCGGTTCTGGTACGATTTTCCATTGGCTAGATGACCACTGAGGCCAGTGAAAGAGAAATTCATGGGTATGTGACGATCCTGCGACTAGGTAGTGGGCACTGACATATAGGCTCGTAGCATCAGCTAGCTCGTGGGCTCAATACAAAGTCAACAGCATCACAGCTACCCCCACAAGCCAAATGATACAACAGGTAAGTGTTTCTGCACACTGAGAAAAAGCAACAATACAGCTTATAACTTAACCAAAAACCCCAATTATTCCAGCCCAGAATCTAACGTGCCCTGCAGCGCATAGGTTTATTTTAATGGCTGCGTCTTTACCCACCCTACCTTGGCTTTGTTGTTGTTGTAAAAGCACCATTGATCCATCTTCACACCCTTACCAATCAGACCACAATTTCAGGTTAAACGTACATGAGTAGTATCGAATTTATTTACTTATTAATTTCAAAATGCAATAACGTTCATTAGCTTCATACATTTATTATTAATTCTAAAAAAAGTCAATTAAGATAACGCGACATAATTTATATTCTATACACCTTATGTTTCTAATACACGACCTACCTCAACATTTCATGTGGTCATTGACTTACGCTAAATACTACTATTTACTATATATATTAGATATACATAAATAATAAGATATTTATTTATTTATTATAAATGAAAAATAATAATGCAATTATCATTTTACAGAGAAAGAAGCACTAGCTGCCAGGGCTTACGGGTATGTATATATGTATGTATGTGAAAAAAACGAGAGTACAAACTGTTCAAATTTATTAATGAAATTAAAAATAAAAATAAACTTGTGAGAGTGACCTTACATTTGAATGGAAATAACAAAAATATTACATATATATAAGTTAACACGCTCCAGTCGCACTCATTGCGACGCTCCCACGGTCGCCCGTTACACGTGCCGCAGTGTCAGCACATTTTAATTTCACAACTAAATGTAACGGGAGACATTTGCACCTGCATCTCACAACTTGCCCGTGGGAAACCAAGGCCAAAGCCGGTCTCAGACCACGGGCTGCAAACACGTTATACAACTTTTGCGACGCTGCCGCAGAAATGCTATATAAGGACAAACGATCACAGCGGGTGAGCAGTCGAGTTCGGGATGGACCTAGATTAAGTAGGATTAGTGAATTATAAAATAGGATTAGTGAGTTATAAAATACATTGTGTAATAAAGTATTGTGAAATAGAATTTAACCTTAGTTTAATTAAAACGAGCTGATGGCTCGATTATTTTTTTAAGTGTAATAAACTGTAGGACTTTAACTGGCGCCCGAGCGGGGGCCCAGTAGTGAAAAAAGAGAGTGGACATTTGAAAGAAAAAAGTTAAAAAGGATGCCTTGAAAATAAGAACAAAAAAATCAAGTCCTAATAATAAAAAAAAAAGAAAAAAAAAAAAAACATAAAACAAAGTGCAGGTGTATTGTGACGGGCAGACTAAGAGCAAAGGACCAAGCGGAACCATATGAAAATTTTTTGTATATTTTTGTGAGTATATCAGGAAAAATAAATAATAATTTTTCAGGATGAGGAAATGAGGACCACTGTTATAAATTTGACGGGGGCTGTCAATGCCCTTCTGGAGAAGATAAGTCCTCTTGAGAGGCGCGTGACACGCATGGACATGGCGAATTCCAGGGCTGCCGCATTGGGAACTAATGCCCCTCTTGAACCAACAGAGGAAGTAGTGGCTCAAGGTCCTACCACAGAGGCAGACATAAGGGACATCAGCCGGCTTCCGGACTGTGTCAAAGAGCTACAAATTTTCGATGGAAATCCAGTTCAGTACGTGTCCTGGGTTCACTCGGTGGAAGTGATCCTTTCTGTCTTTGAAGTCATAAAAACCAAACCCCTCTATCGCGCCATCTTACAACATATCAGGCAGAAGGTGCGGGGTGCTGCTGATTCTGCCTTAATCTCTTACAACATTTTTGATAGTAATTGGGCAAGAATTAAAGAATGCCTTTCCCTGCATTATGCGGACAAACGCGACATCCGCACCCTTGAGCACCAGTTGCATCAGCTGCAACAGAAGGGCTCAAGGATTGATGAATTTTACGCAAAGGTGAATCATCAGTTCTCACTGATAATTAATAAAATAAAGACCGAGTCCTACACGGAGTGAGAGAGAGTGAGAGTTCTGGTGGAAACCTACCGCAACCGCGCACTTGATGTATTCATCCGTGGTCTAAATGGGGATATGTCCCGGATGCTTCTCATACAGCGTCCTAGAACCCTGCCTGAAGCCTACTCGGCCTGCTTGGAAATTCAAAATGTGGATTTCCGAAATTTTGCTATTCTTTCTCCCGCAACAATTAATAGAGTGGTAGTACCCCTGAACAACTTCCCAAGCGACTCTTACCATGCAAATAGAAGCAATCCTCCGCCACTTCCACCAAAATCCAATTGGCGTTCTCAGGACTCTCGTCACCCATATCCAAAGAACGAGCGGCCACCGGTACGTGAGAATAATCGAAATGCTGACTTACGCCCTCCTGTGGAGAAAATGGAGGTCGATCCTTCAGTACAGACGCGAAATGTGAATTATATGAATCGGCCTAACCCATTCAAACGTAGCACCAGGTCCAAAAATTTCCCACGGAAACAGCAGAGACTGTTTCACACCGTACCGGATGCTAGTTAACAGGATCATGAGGAGGAAAAGGAAAGTGACGTAAAACCTGATGATTTTCTCTCCTCCGGTCGTCTAGCGTACCTTATTTAGAATACACACTGCCCGATGGTCGCGTGCTAGACTTTCTAGTAGATACCGGGGCGAATAAAAATTTTATTCGAAAGGGCATCGCGACTAAAACAATCCCGATAAAAACAGCGTTTAATGTAGCATCTGTGGGGGGTTGCGTGTCGATCAAAGATAAGGCACATTTGAGGCTATTTGAAAGCATAGGCGACTCCACCGGATTTGAGTTTTTCATATTACCAACTCTAAGTGGTTTTTGTGGCATCATCGGAGATGACACATTGAGGAAAATAGGCGCGGTAATTAATAGGAAAGATAATTTGCTTAAAATAGGTAATTATAAGATTCTACTTAAAGCACGCAAATCACGTGACGTGAACTTCACACTAGGCAAGGACCTGCCTGCCGGAGTTCACCAGGAAATTGACATCTTGTTACAAAAGTATTCGGAACTGTTCAAACCCTTAAATGGGAATGAGCTGATAGATACAGGTATCCGCGCTGAAATAAGAACCTCTACAACCGAGCCAATTTATAGCAAAAGCTATCCATACCCTGCGTGCGTGAGGGATAAGGTAGAAAGACAAGTTAACGAACTACTTGACGAGGGTGTGATACGACCGTCGAAAAGTCCTTATAACTCACCAATTTGGGTAGTACCGAAAAAACCAAAAGCAAATGGGGAAAAACAATATCGTATGGTGATCGATTATAAGAGGCTGAATGCGGTAACAATAGCTGACACGTATCCTATCCCTGACATAAATGCAACGCTTTGCAACCTTGGACAAGCTAGGTACTACACTACAATTGACTTAACGTCAGGATTTCACCAAATTCCCATAAAATTCTCGGATGTACCTAAAACGGCTTTCTCGACCATGAACATGAGCAAATACGAGTTTTTGAGGTTACCATTTGGTCCTAAGAATGCGCCCGCAATCTTCCAGCGAATGATCGATGATGTACTAAAACAGTATATTGGGAAAATTTGCTACGTCTATATTGACGATATTATTGTTTTTGGTAAAGACGAAAAGGATCATTTAATGAATATCGAGAAAATTTTTGCTCGACCTCTCGAAGCGAATCTTAAAGTAAATTTAGAAAAAACCTGGTTCCTAAAAACGGAGGTTGAATTTCTCGGATACGTCATTACGCCGGAAGGAGTGCGGGCGGATCCTAAAAAAGTGGAGGCTATTATGAGAAATTCGCCTCCAGAAAACCTAAAAGACCTCAAGAGTTTCCTGGGTATGACATCTTACTACAGGAAGTTTATTCGTGACTATGCCCAGGAAGCAAAGCCTTTGACGAACCTGACGCGTGGGGAAAATGCACAAATTAAAGCCACTGTGTCAAAGAAAGTTAGCATTCAACTTGGTGCTGAGGCATCAATTGATTGACGTATTAGTTTCAATCTGTCTGTTCTGTCTAAGATAATATCGTCAAGGGTCTCAAGTTTACGTAATAAGTCATATTCTTTGCCGTGCGAAATCATTTGTTGACCAAATAGCGCGAAATAAGGTGAACAACCTATCGACTGATAATGAGAGCTTCGAAGAGCTTCAGCAATGTCTGTAAGATGACTATCCCAACGGCTTTGGTCGTTTTTCAAGTAAGCTCTAATTCCTGTTATTATTGATCTATTTACACGCTCGCTGGCGTTTGATTGTGGGCTGTACAGCGCTGTGTATATATGTTTGATGCCATGTGATGATAAGAGGCTATTAAACTGTATCGATTTAAATTGTTTTCCGTTGTCACTCATCACAATTTCTGGGGTTCCGAAAATATTGAAAACTTGATGATGAAGAAAATCGCAAACAACATTTGTATTAAAATTTTTAACAAGTTTAAGTATAGGAAGCTTCGTTAGGTGGTCAAGGACGATAAAAATTCCGATGTGGCCCTGCTTAGATCGGGGATATGGACCTAAGAAGTCTACGTAAAGTTTTTGGAATGGTCGTTGTACCTTGTATTGGGATGTCATTGGCGGTCTCAAAGTAACATTAGGCGATTTGCTTTGGCGGCATATTTCGCAGCGAGCAATATAGTTTCTAACATCTACTGTCATATTTGGCCAATATAAGTTATTCCGTAACCGTTCTAGTGTTTTTGCGATACCTCCATGACATTTGTTAGGAGGACAATGAGCCTTCTCGATAGCAGTGGACACTAAAGATTTAGGAATCCATAGCTTCCAATTAAATGACTCCCTTTCCAGATTGCCATTTGGGCGTTCGGTTCTCTTATAGACCTGTTTGTTTATGACCTGTATATCTGGCAATAGACTTTTGCTGTCTTGGACTTGCTTTATCAGATTTTTATAATCTCCGGACAGAAATTCGGAAGATTCAAGATCCACTAGCGGACGGACTTCTAAATCTAAGACTTCAGCAAGTTCTTCAAAATTTTGGCGAGATAAACAGTCAGGCACAATATTAAGCTGGCCTTTCCTAAGCTTTATTCCAAACCTAAATCCTTGCAATTTCAACGATCATCATGCTAGGCGGCTAGATAAATCGACTTGTCGCATCAGCTATTGGAAACTGTTACTATCGTAAAATCTTGTCCCTCAACATATGCCTAAATTTCTTCAGACTTAATATTACGGCAAGGCATTCTTACTCTGTGACACTGTAATTGCTTTGAGCTTTGTTCAGCTTGTGTGAAAAATATGCTATTGGGACTTCGGCTATATCGGCAATATTAATCGTTAAACTGGCTTTTCTTAACCTTTGAGCAACCTCAGTTAAAACGGACATATGCGTATCGAAATGCTTTGACACAATCAAAAGATCGCCCAAGTATACAAACACTTGATTTTTGAGTGTAGGTGGTATTACTCGGTTCATCAAGCGGCAAAGAGCTTGAGGAGCATTACGAAGAACAAAAGGCATAACGCGGTATCGATAAAGCGGACGGTACGAGACTGTAAAACATGTATAATCTCTACTGTCGGCAGCTAAAGGAATTTGCCAAAAAGCACATCGTAGATCTAGTGAACTTATATATTCGGCTTTGGGTATTCTACTAAGAATCCCGTCAATATGCGGAAGTGGGTATGCATCTTTAATTGTTACGCTGTTTACTTTGCGAGAGTCAAGACATAGGCGAACTTTATTTGGCTTTTTAACTAGGACTACCGGACTGGACCATGGACTATTCGGAGCTTCTTCTATTACCCCAAGTTTAAGCATCTCGTTGATTTCAGCATGAACGAGCTTTTCGACTGCTGGAGAAATCGGAAAGTGTCGCTGCTTAATCAGACGAACATTTGGTTCTAACTCAATCTGATAATCCAAAAGAGTTGTTTTTCCTAACCCTTCTTTTTCACAATTAGGAAACTTATTATTTACAAAACTTAACTGACGCTGTTGCAAAGCATTCAACTAAACACTCTTCGTTAAGGGAAATATCTGATATTACTTGGGGTGCGATTTGGAATTTAACCCAGAAATCCACGCCTAAAATTACATTTTGGTTCATACTCAGAATAACAAAAAATGTTATCGTATTTCACGAATCTTTAAATTTAACTATTAAATCAATGCTACCAAACACTATTTGTTTCTGTCCATCAGCTGGACAAATAGATATTTCTCTCTGTCTCAATTTTTCCGTTTCAACTACATTCTTGGCCAAGAGGCCTCCTAGACATGACACTTGTGCGCCGGTGTCTAACAATCCTAAATGATTCGAATTGAGTATTTCTATTTCAGCATAAGGTCTGAAATCAAAACGCTTCTTCTGTAATGAAAAGACAAGTTTTTTCAAAGTGCGTTGGGTTCTTTTAACATTCTTCCAAAAATGTCTTATTCTCAGCGATGATCTATTTGGGTCATCATTTTGTGAAGCTTCTTCAATAAAAATTCTCTTTCTAACTTTATTCCAAACGTTCTTGGTAAGGAATTATATGCTTTAAAAACGTTTTAATCTTCGTTTTCAATCCGTGGCGTATACGTACTAAATTACTATTCGGATCATTAACATCGCTATTCTTATTTATACTGGTTTTTACTAAATTTGGTCTTTGCGAGGGTTCTGCGGCGAATCCTCGCTCGTTCTCAAGTTTTTCTACTGGCAAATCTGGCATTTTGGCCGATAAACGTTGGGAGTACCACAACCATAGCAGAAAACTGTTCTATCTTCAAGACGGTCAAAATATCTGTGTCCGTCTTGCTTACATTTCCAACAAACTAGTATTCCTCTATTTTTCGTCAATTTGGATTGATTCTTGATCAATGGGAGAAAAATTATCTAAGGGTTCAGCTATTCTAAGAATGACATTTATAAAGTCATCAAAACTTTCACTATGACCTTGTTTTCGAGCACGAATCATCTATTTAATTTCAAAGTCACTGCGGTATTCTTGAAAATTTGTTCTCACGGCTTCAAAAAGTGATGGCCAAGTTACCCTTTGGACTGATCGACGCTATCTCCAATACCAATTTTTGGCCTCGTCAGCGAATAGGCTTTGCACATGTTCACATAACAAATCGAAATTTCCACCTAACGTATCAGTCACTTGTGATTCTATACGGTAAATAAAACTATCTACTGACAAACGCTGAGTACCATCAAATTTTATATCCCAGCTGGAAATCAAATGGGCTGCTCGTCCCGGACTTAGAACGCTAGGACTGTTACTGAAGCGGAAATGGTCAATTTGTTCATGGAACTTATTATTGCTCTGATTTGGTAAAGGTGTCATATCCCTAGGCTCTAATGGGGTAGAACGATTAGGTGGATTATTTACAGGTGGTGTATTGGCGACATTCCTACTGTTTGCAGTCGGAAGTGCTTGAGAAGTTCGGCTTACATTCAATCGATCCAATAAGGCCGCTAGATTGTTTTCTTACTTCTGTTCTAATATCTGAGTAATCCTATTTTCAAGATTCTCTACCATTGTATCGTGCTTAGCTGAAACAATGGCAGAAACAATTTTTCTAACTCGAGACTCATCTTCGTCTTGCGATGCGTTATTAATACTGGTCGACTGTAGGCTACTACCTGGCATGCTAGCCGCACGTTCCTGGCGTTGTTCAGCAGCATTGGTATGCGTATTTTGGATCCCTAAGTTACTGGAATTAGCTAGACTTTCTTGGAAAGTTGTGTGCGAACGTGTTCGAGCTCCAGTATATTGGTGAAATTCTCTACTATGACAAGTGGCTCTACATTGAGGACAAGTCGAATTACTTTTCAGGTAGGATAAGAGGCAACTTCTATGGAAGCGATGAGGGCAAGCAGTAGTTAGAACATCATTTCTTTTAGACAAAGTTTCCGAACATATAATACAATTCACAACGAAAATGTAAGCAGAAATATGCAAAGCAAATCTATTCCCATCTATATATTAAACGGCAAAATAAACTTTGGGTACAGAGTTAGATGAGTTATCTCAGTCTGGGCTTTTAAATATCTAATGGTTTTGGTTACACGCTTTGTTATACAGCAAACAAAAAAAATTTTTAAATAATCCAAAAAAGAGAGAGAGAGTCTCATGAAGGAAAACTGAGAAAGATTACATATTTTGTATTTCAATACAAACTCTAGTTTGGCCAACTTGCATTTGGCATAATTGCTACCACATTCCGAAAAGTAACTTCTGGGTTACAAAATCCATAACAACGAAAATAAATAAAATAACCAATCAAAATGACAAAACTTTTATATTCATTTTTAACATCCACATCTAAATTTGGTAATAACATAGGCTAATGATAGCTTGTTCTGTCAAAACTTCCAAAATATTAGCTTCTGTTACATAAGTTGAATTTACTAATTATATTACTTCAGAAGGACAAAACGATTCAATGAACGAATCATATACGAAGGCCATAACTTGCGGCAGGAGAAGAGGGCTCGGCTTAAAAGGCCCGAAGAAGCCCTATGAAGCTCCGGTGACGAGGTGAATAGATGCCGCCTCGAAATAAGCATCCACAACCCCTAAGGGGTTGCCTCGAGGGAGTACCTACCCATGAGAGGGAGGCAACAGAGCGACGTGGGACGCTGCATCGAAACTTGAGTAAGCAAACAACCCCCGGGCTAGGGCCCATCAGGATTGAGACCAGTAAGATCCTGATTAAGGTATACTGGAAACATCGTCACGAATAAGCTAGCTTTTGGGCTGGTGAGAGTGGTATTCTGCCACTTTAGTAAGCAAGGGTGACACCTAGCTGAAATGGCTGGCAGGCTAATGCCACAATTGCCCCCGTCTCGTTAAAACCCTGGCAGGTCTCCAAGTACGTTCAAAGCACGTCGCCATTAAGTTGGCCGTGCAGGTTCAGTTGAGATAAACTCCTGATTAGCGCTGGCTGGCTCTGAACACAAGCTCCCATGAGGCCTTGTGTCAACCCTCGCGAGGAACTACAACATACGTAGACAACCTCGGGCCCTTCGTCAGAGCGACTGCACAACGTGCGGAGATAGCGGCTTGGGGCGGAGACCCATGAAAAATGATAAGTACAACAACTCCAATAAACAAAAACAACAAGACTCCGAAAAGTACGGAGAAAGAGCAGCAGAAAAAAGGAGATCGCTCGAATTTAAACGAGCGCCAAGAGGAACTCGGAAATATTTTCCGAAGAAGCAGTAGGGTACTGAGATCTCCTGTGCTCCAAATAACACCGGTTTCTCAGAAAAGCAACAACACCCAGCAATTAAATACACCCTCGACCGAGCCTAGATCTTCAAACTCAGCTGCGAATACTACGGAGCCGATGGCAGATCGAAACACTCCAGCAGCATCTCAACCAACTCTGCCCGCGCAGGAGTCGCCAAGGCATGAATTCGTGCGCAAAATGAGACAAGCAGAGGAAGAAGCAATCGAAAAGTACAGGACGATTGTTCACAAAATGAAACAGGCTATTTCCAAACAAAAAAATGTTAGCCTTGACGTCAAAAACGGAGCCGCGCAGTTGGACGAGCTTTTTGATATAATCAAAAGTTACAGACGAAACTGGACAATGGCTGAGAAGGAGAAAATAGCTACAGCTATTGCTCTAGAGAAAAACACTTTAGCAGAAACCCCCGCATCGACCTCCTCGAAACGCCGCGCGACAAGTCCGGTAGAATCAAGACCCGCTGGACGACCACGCAATGAAGAACCCGAGCTGCAATGGAAGACAGTGACAACGAAGAAGGCACAAAAACCCAATGCCAATAAGCAACCGTCGTCAACATCGAACGTACCTAAAACCGATGGACACAAGAAAGAAGCAGAAAAGGCTAAACCCAAAACTAGGCCCAAGAGACTATCAGATGCGGTAATCATTAAGCCTGCAGATGGGAGAAGCTACGCAGAAGTTCTCCGAAATATCAAGGCGAAAATAAAACCAGACGAAAACGAAATCAAGATACGAGGAATACGGAAAACAAGAACGGGCGCCATCCTCTTAGAATTAGAAAAAGGACAGACGGCTAACCAAAAGTTTTGTGAAACCCTAAAGAGCACTCTAAAGGAGTCCGCATCAGTAGCGGACTTAAAGCCAAAAGCTACAGTGGAGATCAGAGATATCGATTCCTTAACAACTAAAGAAGAAATCCTGGAGTCAGTACATCGAGTGTTGGGAGAGCCCTCCACGGCCACCAAAATTAATATCTCAGCACCCAACAGCAGAGAGCAAGTAAGAGCATATATAACCTTACCGAGCGAAGAAGCCGATAAATTAATAAAGCAGGCTCGTATTAAAATCGGATGGATCACCTGTAGGCTACGGCTTAAAGAAAGTACGAAGAGATGTTTTCGCTGCTTCGGACCCGGGCATTCAACCTGGGACTGTAAAGGACCGGACAGAAAGAATCAAGGCTTATGCATAAAGTGTGGCCAAGGAGGACACAGCCTTAAAGAATGTCGTAACCCCCCAAACTGCTGCTTATGTAAGGAGGCAAAATATGAACAGACAGATCACGTACCGGGCTCCAAGAAGTGCACGGTATACAACAGCTACTCAAAGACTTGAAAGCTCTGCAAGCCAACATGCATAGATGCAAAACTGCGGACGCGCTGCTGACACAAATGACAAGAGAAAGCCACTACGATGTCATTATTATCAGCGAACAATATAAAAAGAAGGAAAGTGGGTCATGGCTAGAGGATAGCAGTGGCACTGCCGCGATGTGGCTTCCCCCTAGCAGCAAACTCCACATCACAACAAGCGGGAACGGAAATGGTTTCGTCTGGACCAAATTCGCCCTCTATACTATTTTCAGCTGCTACCTAACACCTAGCGACAACATCCACGATTTCCAAGCTAAACTGGACTGCATAGAGGACGCCGCTCGTGAGACAGAAGGACACATGATAATCGCAGGAGACTTTAACTCTAAAGCAGTCGAATGGGGTATGCAGAGCACCGACTCCAGAGGCAAACGGATTCTAGAGATGGCCGCACGACTGGACCTTGTTGTACTCAACACCGGAATAGCAACGACTTTCAGACGAGCAGGATGCGAAGAAACAACACCCGACATAACATTGGCATCGGAGCGCTTAGCAGGCATGGTAACAGGCTGGGAAGTGCTGGAGGACTATACTGGCAGTGATCATCAGTACATAACCTTCACAATAGGATCTCAAGCTCGACCTGCTCAAAATAGTACACACAGCTCCCTCCGCAAATGGAATGCTTCAAAGCTAAACACTGGCTTACTACTATCGGAAATTGATAAACAAGCCACCGCAGAGAACAACTCGGAAAACGCAAAGAAATTAGTGGATGAAACAATGCTCATAATAACTCGAGCGTGTAATAAGGGTATGCCAAGAGCCACTAATAGGGGACAAAAACGAGCAGCGTACTGGTGGACGGAGAGTATAGCGCAACTAAGGAAAACGTGTCTTCGCCTTCGGCGGGTCTATACAAGGAACAGACGAAGAGGCAACGCAGCTACGGAAATGGAACTGTACCACGCTGCGAAAAAAGAACTTAAACGTGCCATCGAGAATAGTAAAAAAGAAAAGTGGGAAGAGCTACGTAAGGACCTAAATAGGGATCCCTGGGGGCTAGGGTACAGAGTAGTGATGAAAAAACTCGGCGCTAGGACACCACCCCCAGAATTTAACGGACATAAAATGGAACAGATTGTTAAGGCCTTATTTCCAGCACACGAGTTACGGGAAGAACAAGCAACACTTGAGAACCTCCCAATAGAAACACCTTGTTTTACCATCGAAGAGTTACAAATAGCGGCAAGTAAGCTTAAGCCAAATAAATCACCAGGTCCCGATGGCATACCCGCCGAAGTATTGAAAGTAATTGCCCGAGAACGGCCTAAACTACTTCTAAATATGTTTAATGCCTGTCTGAAAACAACTCTATTCCCAGAAATCTGGAAAAGACAGCAGCTGGTGCTCATCAATAAGGGGAAAGGAAACCCAGACAGTCCATCGGCATACCGCCCTCTCTGCATGCTGGACACTGCCGGAAAGCTTCTGGAAAGACTGCTAAAACCGAGACTAGAAGCAGCTATCGCTAGTGCTGGAGGGCTCTCAAAAAAGCAATACGGTTTCAGGCCCGGCAGATCAACACTGGGAGCAATCGAGAATGTAGTTAAAAGTGTTGAAAAGGCCCAACAAGGGTTTCACAAGCAAATAGTCCTACTAGCCACATTGGACGTCCGAAATGCCTTCAACAGTGCACAGTGGAAGGATATGATTGCAGCCTTAGAGAATAAATTCCCCCGGTATCTCAGCCTAATGATGAGGAGCTACCTTAGAGATAGGGTCTTACTCTACCAAACTACCGACGGGCAGCGAAAACACAAGGTGACGGCGGGAGCAGCGCAGGGCTCTATCCTCGGGCCAGACCTCTGGAACGTCAGTTACGATGGCATATTAGATCTCGAGATGCCTGAGAGCACATATCTTGTGGGATATGCTGACGACATTGCCGCTATAATTACCGCGCGCGATACGGAAGACGCACGCAGGAAGTTAAATCAAGTAATGATTAGAACAAAAATGTGGCTTGACCAACGCGGTCTCAAACTTGCAACAGAAAAAACCGAGTTGCTGCTATTAACAATGAAGCACATACCTCTGGAAGTAGACATGCACACAACCGCGGATACGCTGAGGTCAAGAAGAGTTGTTAACTATCTGGGTGTAAGACTAGACCCTAGACTGAGCTACTGGGCACAAATCCAGCATGCCGCAGCGAAAGCCTCCAAAGTCACTTCCCAGCTTAGTAGACTAATGGCTAACATAGGAGGTCCAACACAAGAAAAAAGAAAGCTCATCATGGCGGCAACCCTTAACATCCTACTTTATGGAGCCGAGCTATGGGCGGACTCGCTCAAGAAGAAAAATAGGCGAATGGTACTGGCCAAAGTATACCGCACAGCGGCTTTGAGGATAGCGTCGGCATACCGCACAGTATCAGGGGAAGCTATAGCTGTGATAAGCGGAAGCATTCCCATCGACCTATTGGCAGCCGAAAAGAAAAGAAGCTGGATGCTCAAAAAAATGAGGAACCAAGGATGCACTGTCAATACAAACAAAGCGGACATAAGGAAAGAAACCCTGAACCAGTGGCAAGTCCGATGGGAAGAAGGAATTCACGGACGATGGACGGCCAAAATAATAGCAGACGTCAGAATATGGACAACCAGGAAATATGGCGAAGTAGATTACTACATTACTCAGATGCTGTCTGGTCACGGATACTTCAGGAAATATCTGCATAAAATAGGGAAAGCTGAAGATCCGTCATGTATTTATAACGATGCTGACGAAGATGATGCCGAGCATACAATCTTTCAATGCACCCGTTGGCAAGACGCGAGAATCAGGCTTGAAAACTCAGTTGGAGAACTAAGAGTAGATAACATTGCCTCAATTATGTTAGAAAGCGAAGCAAACTGGGCAAAAGTAGGAGAGTTCGCAGAAGTAGTACTACGAGCGAAAAAGCGGGACCTGGACGCAGGTGGCGAGATGTAATCTCACTATGAGAAAAATGGAACGCCACCCTGAAGTAATGCGAAAGCGGTTCCAGGGTGGGCGACGGTTCCCTAGAGGAGAGTTTTTTAGTGACCTGCCAGTGGCACATACCATTGATGTGACGACACAATGATGATGCGGAAGGCATTTTTCTTCTCCTCACCCGCAAAAAAAAAAAAAAAAAAAAAAAAAAAAAAAAATAACTTGCGATAACTAAGTTGTATTCTGCAATACTTCGATCATTTCGGTCGGGCCCCACGTTGGGCGTCATTTTTATCTGTTACGATTTTCCATTGGCTAGATGACCACTAAGGCGGCCGCGATAGCCGAGTGGTTACTATTGCGTACTGACATTCGGAAGGCTCGGGCTCATATCCCAGTGCCAGCATCATCCAAAAGTTATGGAAAATTAAATTAAATGAAAAATTAAGTTAAATTTTCTAATTGCGGTCGCCCCTCGGCAGGGAATATCCACCCCTCCGAGCGTTTTTCGGACATGAAATAAAAAGGCACCTCGTAAAAAAACCATCAGCCGTTCGGAGGTGACTTAGTATAAACTGTAGGTCCCTCCATTTGTTGGAAAAACATCAAGACGCAAAAACCAAATTGGAGAGAAAAAGCAACAAGACAGCTTATAACTTAACCAAAAACCCCAATTATTCCAGCCCAAAATCTAACGTGCCCTGCAGCGCATAGGTTTATTTTAATGGCTGCGTCTTTACCCACCCTACCTTGGCTTTGTTGTTGTTGTAAAAGCCCCATTGATCCATCTTCACACCCTTACCAATCAGACCACAATTTCAGGTTAAACGTACATGAGTAGTATCGAATTTATTTACTTATTAATTTCAAAATGCAATAACGTTCATTAGCTTCATACATTTATTATTAATTCTAAAAAAAGTCAATTAAGATAACGCGACATAATTTATATTCTATACACCTTATGTTTCTAATACACGACCTACCTCAACATTTCATGTGGTCATTGACTTACGCTAAATACTACTATTTACTATATATATTAGATATACATAAATAATAAGATATTTATTTATTTATTATAAATGAAAAATAATAATGCAATTATCATTTTACAGAGAAAGAAGCACTAGCTGCCAGGGCTTACGGGTATGTATATATGTATGTATGTGAAAAAAACGAGAGTACAAACTGTTCAAATTTATGAATGAAATTAAAAATAAAAATAAACTTGTGAGAGTGACCTTACATTTGAATGGAAATAACAAAAATATTACATATATATAAGTTAACACGCTCCAGTCGCACTCATTGCGACGCTCCCACGGTCGCCCGTTACACGTGCCGCAGTGTCAGCACATTTTAATTTCACAACTAAATGTAACGGGAGACATTTGCACCTGCATCTCACAACTTGCCCGTGGGAAACCAAGGCCAAAGCCGGTCTCAGACCACGGGCTGCAAACACGTTATACAACTTTTGCGACGCTGCCGCGGAAATGCTATATAAGGACAAACGATCACAGCGGGTGAGCAGTCGAGTTCGGGATGGACCTAGATTAAGTAGGATTAGTGAATTATAAAATAGGATTAGTGAGTTATAAAATACATTGTGTAATAAAGTATTGTGAAATAGAATTTAACCTTAGTTTAATTAAAACGAGCTGATGGCTCGATTATTTTTTTAAGTGTAATAAACTGTAGGACTTTAACTGGCGCCCGAGCGGGGGCCCAGTAGTGAAAAAAGAGAGTGGACATTTGAAAGAAAAAAGTTAAAAAGGATGCCTTGAAAATAAGAACAAAAAAATCAAGTCCTAATAATAAAAAAAAAAGAAAAAAAAAAAAAACATAAAACAAAGTGCAGGTGTATTGTGACGGGCAGACTAAGAGCAAAGGACCAAGCGGAACCATATGAAAATTTTTTGTATATTTTTGTGAGTATATCAGGAAAAATAAATAATAATTTTTCAGGATGAGGAAATGAGGACCACTGTTATAAATTTGACGGGGGCTGTCAATGCCCTTCTGGAGAAGATAAGTCCTCTTGAGAGGCGCGTGACACGCATGGACATGGCGAATTCCAGGGCTGCCGCATTGGGAACTAATGCCCCTCTTGAACCAACAGAGGAAGTAGTGGCTCAAGGTCCTACCACAGAGGCAGACATAAGGGACATCAGCCGGCTTCCGGACTGTGTCAAAGAGCTACAAATTTTCGATGGAAATCCAGTTCAGTACGTGTCCTGGGTTCACTCGGTGGAAGTGATCCTTTCTGTCTTTGAAGTCATAAAAACCAAACCCCTCTATCGCGCCATCTTACAACATATCAGGCAGAAGGTGCGGGGTGCTGCTGATTCTGCCTTAATCTCTTACAACATTTTTGATAGTAATTGGGCAAGAATTAAAGAATGCCTTTCCCTGCATTATGCGGACAAACGCGACATCCTAACCCATTCAAACGTAGCACCAGGTCCGAAAATTTCCCACGGAAACAGCAGAGACTGTTTCACACCGTACCGGATGCTAGTTAACAGGATCATGAGGAGGAAAAGGAAAGTGACGTAAAACCTGATGATTTTCTCTCCTCCGGTCGTCTAGCGTACCTTATTTAGAATACACACTGCCCGATGGTCGCGTGCTAGACTTTCTAGTAGATACCGGGGCGAATAAAAATTTTATTCGAAAGGGCATCGCGACTAAAACAATCCCGATAAAAACAGCGTTTAATGTAGCATCTGTGGGGGGTTGCGTGTCGATCAAAGATAAGGCACATTTGAGGCTATTTGAAAGCATAGGCGACTCCACCGGATTTGAGTTTTTCATATTACCAACTCTAAGTGGTTTTTGTGGCATCATCGGAGATGACACATTGAGGAAAATAGGCGCGGTAATTAATAGGAAAGATAATTTGCTTAAAATAGGTAATTATAAGATTCCACTTAAAGCACGCAAATCACGTGACGTGAACTTCACACTAGGCAAGGACCTGCCTGTCGGAGTTCACCAGGAAATTGACATCTTGTTACAAAAGTATTCGGAACTGTTCAAACCCTTAAACGGGAATGAGCTGATAGACACATGTATCCGCGCTGAAATAAGAACCTCTACAACCGAGCCGATTTATAGCAAAAGCTATCCATACCCTGCGTGCGTGAGGGATGAGGTAGAAAGACAAGTTAACGAACTACTTGACGAGGGTGTGATACGACCGTCGAAAAGTCCTTATAACTCACCAATTTGGGTAGTACCGAAAAAACCAAAAGCAAATGGGGAAAAACAATATCGTATGGTGATCGATTATAAGAGGCTGAATGCGGTAACAATAGCTGACACGTATCCTATCCCTGACATAAATGCAACGCTTTGCAACCTTGGACAAGCTAGGTACTACACTACAATTGACTTAACGTCAGGATTTCACCAAATTCCCATGAAATCCTCGGATGTACCTAAAACGGCTTTCTCGACCATGAACGGCAAATACGAGTTTTTGAGGTTACCATTTGGTCTTAAGAATGCGCCCGCAATCTTCCAGCGAATGATCGATGATGTACTAAAACAGTATATTGGGAAAATTTGCTACGTCTATATTGACGATATTATTGTTTTTGGTAAAGACGAAAAGGATCATTTAATGAATATCGAGAAAATTTTTGCTCGACTTCTCGAAGCGAATCTTAAAGTAAATTTAGAAAAAACCTGGTTCCTAAAAACGGAGGTTGAATTTCTCGGATACGTCATTAGGCTATTAAGAGAATTTCGCCTCCAGAAAACCTAAAAGACCTCAAGAGTTTCCCGGGTATGACATTTTACTACAGGAAGTTTATTCGTGACTATGTCCAGGAAGCAAAGCCTTTGACAAACCTGACGCGTGGGGAAAATGCACAAATTAAAGCCACTGTGTTAAAGAAAGTTAGCATTCAACTTGATGCTGAGGCATTACAAGCCTTCAACGAACTAAAACAACTACTTATCTCCGCAGACGTTCTTGCTTTCCCAGAGTTTGACAAACCCTTTAACTTGACAACCGATGCTTCGAACTTTGCAATCGGGGCAGTGTTGTCCCAAGGGGAAATCGGGACAGACAAACCCATTGCATATATCTCTCGTTCCCTCAATGAAGCGGAGGAAAACAATGCCACAAACGAAAAAGAAATGTTGGCAATAGTTTGGGCATTGGACAACCTCAGATCATATTTGTATGGCGCAAGGAAGATCAAAATATACACTGATCACTAGCCTTTAACGTTTTCCCTAAGTTGCCGAAATTATAATGCGAAACTGAAGCGCTGGAAAGCTCGAATTGAAGAATACAACTGCGAAACTATATATAAGCCAGGTAAAATAAACGTGGTGGCTGACGCTCTTTCACGCCTGAAAACGGAAGTTTATGCTCTCACCGATTCTGTGGTGGCTCAACCATCATCATTAGCATCAGAGGGTAATCCCATGGGAAACCCTGCAGATATGGCTGGATCAGAAACTGACACTGCCACCGAATGCACTATGCACTCAGCTGAGCAAGATGTGGCTGGATCAGAAACTGACACTGCCACCGAATGCACTATGCACTCAGCTGAGCAAGATAATTCTGATCTAATACCACATGTAGAAGCCCCTATTAATGTATTTAGGAATCAATTGATTTTTAGGGATGAAAATAGTCCTCGATGCCTTGAGGAACCTCATCAAGGCTACCGTAGGTTTTTCATTTCATTACCTAAACAGAACAGCGCTGCATTGACCGCAATCCTTAAAGAATGTCTCAACCCAAATGTAATAAACGGAATAAAAATTCCAGAAAGGTTTTTTGCTCTGTTACAAAGGGTTTATATCGACAATTTCCAGAGATATAAAGTAAGGATAACGCAAAGGATTGTAGAAGATGTAACTGTCGCGGACAGGGTGTTATTGAGAACGAGCACAAAAGAGCTCATCGAAATGCCCATGAAAATAGGCTACAGATACTTGAGAAATATTACTTTCCGGCAATGGCCAGGCATATAAGGGATCATGTTAAAGAGTGTAGAATATGTAAATTGAACAAATATGATAGACATCCGTCAAAACCTTTCCTCCAGCCAACCCCTATTCCAGGCTACTCTTGCGAAATTGTGCATATCGACATTTTCGAGATTGAAAAGCAAAAGTACCTTAGTGCACTCGACAAGTTTTCCAAATTCGCAAAAGTATTTGCTATAAAGAATAAGTCATCAATCCATTTGCGCAAGAAACTAACAAGCCTCTTGCATTATTTCTCTGTTCCTAAGGAACTAGTTATGGACAATGAAAGAGGATTTTTAACCCCATTGGTCTTGAATTATATTCATTCTTTAGATATAGAAATTTACCAGACTCCAACGCAGCGCAGCGTTTACACTCAACACTGATAGAGATATATCGTTGTAGTGTGAACGAGTTTAGTGGGTTAACTCCGAAAGAGCGAGTTTCAATTGCAGTAGACCGCTATAACAACACCATCCATTCCGTTACAAAGAGGAAACCCACGGACGTATTCTTCAATAGATCAAGCAGAATAAATTATCAAGGGTTGGTAAACTTTAGGGAAAAGACTAACGAGAATATAAAAGCACTATTACAAAGGGAGCAAGACGTCAGGAATGCGAGAATTAATGCCCGTCGCACAACACCACGTGAATTCAATATCTGTAACGATTTGTTTATTGCAAATAAGCAAATAAAAGGCAAACACAAGCCATTATATAAACAAGAAAGGGTTGCTGAAAATCGAAACGTAACAATTGTAACCGATAGTGGGAAAAAATTCCACAAAACTGACGTGAAAAACGTCTAAACAAAGATAACATTGGTCAAGAGACAAAAAAACGTATGCGTAGGTCCTCAAGCCCCAAGGGTTTGGGTGCAGAATTAGTTTTTGTATTCGATGAAGTCATACTGGTTCAATTCCGGTTTACTCGGTGGTTCGAGTGACGACAATCGATGTGGTTCAACTCCACTAGAGGACTATGGCTTTAATTGACGTGAAGTCACTCGTGCCATGAGTAGACCGTTTGCAATTATAAACGCTTATGGCTAAAAGGGATCACTGCGAGCCTTCCAATGTCATCTGAGTGCATGTCTGTATTCCAATGCCAAGAAAAACAATAATGAAAAAGCTACAAGGTCTATGACCATAACCTAGGAATTGCGAAAAGTTAACGCAAAAATGAAAAAAAAGGAAAACATTCCATAGAAATGAAAAAATAACTAACTAACTAACTACTAAAAAAAAAACAAAAAAAAAACAAACAATTAAAATTAGTATGACAAGCTTCTAACGATACTAACAATATCGATAGAAGACTAATGAATTAATTCCACTCTCAACATCACTTCCTGGGTTCCCATGAATTACTGGTAACCCTTATTCCCCCCGAACTCCACTCACTAGCGGTAGTTTTAGAAATTAAGAGAATCTTTTAAGATTATGTAAAAAAAAAATTGTTATTAATGAAAATTACTCTTGCAGTCAAATAAACTTTTATCAAGGAAATTGTCACGATGTTCATTCTTAAGTATATGTTAAATTGGAATAGGCTTAAGTTAACAATTTGTTCTAATTCGTAGATTTTGCCTCTGTGCAGACGCACAAGCATATGTCGTATTCAAGTTAGATTCCCCCGTTCTAACAGTTCGTGATGGCTATGGCTGGATAGTCAACGGACACTTCAAACTGGTCCACATGATCGACCTAACGCGCTATGAAAGAATTGTGAATCGTCTAGAACGCGAAGTCAACTGGATCAACGAAACCAACGCTATCACAGATGTCGTCACCTATCAGTTGGAGAAAATTCGAACTCAACTCGATGAGCTGAAGAGCCCTAAAGTGAAAAGATCAAAGCGATCAATCAACTGGATTGGATCAGCCTGGAAGTGGATTGCCGGCTCATCTGATGCTTTAGATTGGGACGAAGTCCTGCGGGGTCAAAACGCATTAGTGGCCAATAATAACTTACAATACAAGGTAAACTCCGAAATATTCAAAAAAACTCAAGAGTTATTACGGGTTGTAAATGGAATGGCTACGGCTACAAACCACCTGGGGCGCGATCACTTGGCAAGGCTTCTACAGGAAATACAGCATAAAATTATGATTGTTAAAGATGTTAGTGAATTCATTCGAGCATGTCAGATGGCCAAGGCAGGAGTTGTAAACAGCAACCTATTGAATAAGGAGGAAATAAACCAGCTTGTAACCGAAATCGAAGTTCTCCCCTACAGCAACGTCATCGAAGCTATTGAATATAGTGAACCATCAATCTATACCAATGGCACTCTTTTACTTTACGTGTTATCTATGCCAAAGGTAGCCCCAACGAGGTTCAACCACCTAATCACACGAGCAATTCTGAGGGATGGTCACCGGGTGGATCTTAGGTATAAGACCATCTTAATGAACAAAGAACAGACGTATGGTGTCAAGGATAGCTGCCTATACCTCGCCACCACCATGGTTTGCAAGCAAGAAGCGCTAGACCTACTGCCTGAAGAGGAATGCTTACCACGCCTACTCAAGGGAGGTCAAACAAGTTGCCGCTACCTAACCTGTACAGATACAACAGTCGAGGTGCTTAAAGAAGACACAATATTCCTGAATAATATCAACAGCACCGTATGGTCAGGTAAAACCCCTAAACACCTCTCTGGTTCTTATATTCTACAGATCGAAAATGAGACGATAACAATCAATAACCAAACCTACTGGAGTACCAGCAGCTCAGGCGTGCAGGTGCTCCCATCGGTGCTGTCTGCTATAACTAACAAAAGCCTGGCGGTAAATCTCAATCTCGTTCATGAAATGACGTCCGGAAACATACGTCTCTTGGGTTACCTAGAGGACAAAGCTAACTGGTTCGCAGCATTTGAGGCTTTAGGACTTATTTTGCTGTTGGCCCTTATTTTGATGATTTGGAGGAAGTTAACAACAGGAGTAAAACTTCCTGAATTGAATTTGTCCATACTACAACAGAATCCTCAGAATCCCACTAAGCAGGACGCCTGATCTGCGGGACGCAGATCTTTAGATGGGGAAGAGTTAACACGCTCCAGTCGCAATCATTGCGACGCTCCAACGGTCGCCCGTTACACGTGCCGCAGTGTCAGCACATTTTAATTTCACAACTAAATGTAACGGGAGACATTTGCACCTGCATCTCACAACTTGCCCGTGGGAAACCAAGGCCAAAGCCGGTCTCAGACCACGGGCTGCAAACACGTTGTACAACTTTTGCGACGCTGCCGCGGAAATGCTATATAAGGACAAACGATCACAGCGGGCGAGCAGTCGAGTTCGGGACGGACCTAGATTAAGTAGGATTAGTGAATTATAAAATAGGATTAGTGAGTTATAAAATACATTGTGTAATAAAGTATTGTGAAATAGAATTTAACCTTAGTTTAATTAAAACGAGCTGATGGCTCGATTTTTTTTTTAAGTGTAATAAACTGTGACTTTAACTTATATGTACGTGCATATATTGTAAAAACAACAACTTACTTTGCGTGCTTGTTTACATACTCCCACGATGCGTTGAAGACCTCCACCACTGGAATGGGTCTACTTGATTGTTTTAAATAAGAATTGTTACTCGTGTTACCATTTGAACACTTTTATATGAATATACATCAAGACTATGTTCTTCCTAATAGTTTATATTCATAATTATCCAATTAATAAACATTAAAATCTATTCACGTTATTTTTAAAGGAGGTTTTAAAATTATAAAAATGCAAATACAAGATATCGAGCGACGGCAGTTGTCATAAAAATGTGTATGTTTATACCTATGTCTACACTGCCGTTGACCTGTTGAGGATGGTGGTTTGACCACATGGTTCTAATGATTATTATCCACTTAATTATTAAGTTTTGGTTATTTTCGTATGTGTCTTGCTGATATATGAATTTGATGCTTACCTACTAAGGTTAAGTTTAAACTATTTTAAAACATTGTGAAAAATTCATGTATTTTGTAGCTTTTACTAATCCACTTCTAAGGTATTCTTTTTAATTTAATTTCGTCAGCACTTTTATCGTAGCTATTCGAGTTTATGATCTTTGTTAGTTGAATGTATTTTCCATGGTTTGAGCTTTTATATGTACGCTAGTTACTATGGCTCAACGTGTATCAATGATTTTATATTCGAGTATTTTAGGTTGGCTTCTGGTCTGATGCTAAGTGTAACCATTTGAGGGCCCCGAAAAACGTTTTGCATCGTCAGCCTTGGGTCGAATGGCGGGGTTAACCATGAGGTTCTCGGAATGGGAGGACAAACAGTGCAAACCTCTAACAAATTATGCACGTAAACAATTTGTTCCCCAGATCTCGAAACAAAAATTACCTCTCACGCAATAGTGCTACCCCAATGAACTCAATTTCTGCCCTCATTTAAGGTAAAAGATTATAATCTTAAAGTATTGGGTGTATGCATTAATTCGTGCGGTTTTCTAAGAGAGTGCTCTACTAGTATTATTACGCGTCGTGTTCATCTGTGGCTATATTCATTTCAAAGGTACTGTCATTTCGCTTCGTTTTCAGTAGAGGTCATTTGTTTTAGCATGAACAACAATTTGTTTCATTCATTTGAAAATGTCGAAATTTGTACCAGATAAAGTGCTTTTGCGGGGAGCTCTTCTTCATTACTTTAACATTTTTTTTTTGGTTTGTTATACACAATTTATTTATTTACTGAATCTGCTTTAATATAAGCCTAACAGTAAGTGTACAAATCTTAAGAACTAAATTACAAACATCATAGCTCGAGTTATGTAACTCTGAGCCCTTTTCAAACTATAGCGCTCTCCTTAGAAGGCGGGAACATCTCATCGCTGCAGGCGGGAATTTCTTGCTGGGTTGCATAAAGCATTAGCTAGCGGGTTTGGATGATTTCTCAGATTTGTGAGAAGTACTTCCTGCTTCTTTCAATTTCAGGCTTAACCAGTAAAATACCAAGGTCTTTGTGAATGTTTACGTTACGAACGTACCATGGTGCGCCCGTTAGTGCTCTTAAAATTTTGTACTGGAACCTCTGTATTTTATCAATGTTAGTTGCACAGGGCGTACCCCACAGTTGAATACCATACATCCAAATTGGTTTTAAAACTGCGTTGTAAATAAGGACTTTGTAGTCTAGTTTTAGACCGGAGTAATTATAATTTAAAAGCCAATTTAAAATAGCTGCTTTTAATTTCATGTGAAGTATTTTTACCTCTATGTGTCTCTTTCAAGTGAGACGTCTAGGAATCTAAGTGTATACCGAGATATGTAACATCATTTACTTGGGGAATGTTTATACCATTTAAGCGAATTGCAGGATGTGATTGCGGTCTTAAAGTAAATATAATGTGTTTACACTTTTGATCATTAACTTTGATTCTCCAGTTTTCTAGCCATTCTTCTCCTTTAGGCCATTTATCCCGGCATAAAACAGCTGTGTCATCCGCAAAGGTAAATGTCTGCACTTTTCGGTTTAATGGGATATCTGCAGTGTATGTAATATATAAAATAGGCCCAAGGACGCTACCCTGCGGAACACCAGCTTTTACTGGATACTCCTCACTGATAAATTCAGATTGTTTAATTGTAAATTGTCTGTTAGTCAGATATGACTTAAATATCATATAAAATTGAACAGGCAGAGCTTTAAGTATTTTGTTCAGTAAACCTTTATGCCAGACTTTGTCGAACGCTTCTGCTACGTCAAGAAAGATTGCACAACAATGCTCCTTGAGCTCGAATGCCTTCCTGATTTCATTAGTTATTCGGTTAACTTGTTCACTAGTACTATGCTTTTCACGAAAGCCCAATTGGTGATCTGGTATCACATTGTTACGGTGGAGAAAAGGAAATATTTGTGATAGCAAAATTTTTTCAAATAATTTGGAAAGACTGGGTAGTAGGCTTATTGGTCTGTAAGAAGACGCCTGTGTTTGGTCGTTGTCTGGTTTGGCTATCATTAATATCTGCGACTTTTTCCACGAGTTTGGAAAGTTATTTAGATTTAGAATGGCATTAAAGATTTCAGAGAGCAATGCTTGTGCAACTCTTGGTAGCTCTATTAGCATTTTTGGTGTAATAAGGTCGTGGCCTGGAGATTTCTTTGGATTCAGTTCCTGTATCGCGTTTACCACTTCTAGGCTTGATATTTTAATTGCCACCTGATTTTCCTGGCCGTTAACAACAACTTCCGGCAAAATAAAATTATTAGTTGCGTCATTTGGCTGGAATATATTACTTAAATGCTTTGCAATTTGCCTTTTCTTCGTTTCTACGTGTCCAGTTACCATTTGGGTCCCTGATTGGCATATTCACTTCTATTGGAGGTTTAAATTTCTTTTGTGCTTTCCAGAGTGAGTATTTTTTGGCAGAATTTGGCGTTAGTTTTCCTATGTATGCCTTGGTATTGTGATCTTCTGCTTGTTTTAGTGCACTTTTCAGCTTACTCTCTGCTGCTTTCAACCGTAACTTTGCGGCTGGAGAGCGATATTCTTGCCATTCTCTCCGCAAACGGCGCTCATTTTTTATTAATTTTTCTATTTCCGTATTTGTTAGGATTTTTGGGCACGTAATAGGCTTTTTATTGTTTTGAGTTGCTATGGTTGCCGCAGAAACAAGGACATTATTGAGCTCATTAATGTAGTCATCAATATCGTTTTCACAATTCAATATTGGGTTGATGTTAATATGACTACTAGTATATTTTTTGTATTTTAGCCAGTTTGTTTCTCTGTTTGATAGTCTTGATTCTTGGGCAACTATCTTAGGCCGCTCATAAATTTTTATTAGAACTGGTGAGTGGTCTGAAAACAGCTCAGCAACTGTCACAGCTGATACAAGTTACCTGTCGATTTTTCTTGAGACAGAAAAGTCTATCAAGTCAGGTATTTTCTTCCGATCGGTAGGCCAGTATGTTGGTGGACCTGGGTAAATACAATCTAAATTGTTACGCTTGTTTATGATGGTATTGTATAGCTGACGGCCTTTGGGGTTTATTAGACGGGATCCCCAGTATACATGCTTTGCATTGTAGTCTCCTCCCGCTATAAATCTATCACCAAGATTATCAAAAAATTCCTTGAATTGATTTTCTGTGATCTTAAATTTTGGAGGGCAATAAACGGCTTTGCCATAATTATTCAGAGTTACAGAGGTAGCTTGTAGATAATTGGTGGCGTAAGGCTGTAAGACGCAGTGTTAAAGGCGGTTTCTTAGAAGTATTCCAGTGCCGACGTGCGCTTTGCCATCAGGGTGGTTAGTGGAGTAGAATATGAACCCAGGTATATAAAAGTTATATTTATCCGTCAAGTGCGTTTCAGACAATAGCATTACGTCTATAGCATACGTGTACTCTGGTAAAAATCGTGCCAATTCTAATTTATGTTGGTTCACACCGTTTGCATTCCAAAAACAAATGTTTAGCACGCTCATTTTTTTTGTATGAAGATTTGTAGCATGTTATTCTGGGCTTTAATCAAGTCTTGGATCATCATTTGCATAGTTGACATGAACTGTGTCATGCACTGCGTAAGGTTTAAAATCATCGATTCTATACCTCCATTAGATTGGTTCTGTGGAATATTATCTGAATCATTCTTCAGTACATTCGCATAAGATAATTTATTTGGATCCAAATTTTGCACGTTTGGAACAGTTTCATCCGTAGCTTTTTCTACAAATTGGATTTGATTTACCATTTGACTTCGGCGAGTCTGTATATTGTTAGCCAAACTAACTTTTAGATCTTTATATACAGGGCAGCCCCTATAATTAGCAGTGTGATTACCTCCACAATTACTACAATTTTTCATGGTGGCATCATCTTTCTTTGACGTGCATTCAGACGTGGGATGTTGGTCCCCACATGCTACGCAAACACTGCGCAATGTGCAGTAGGATTTAGTATGGCCGAATTCTTGGCAGTTGGTACATTGCACGGGGCCGTTTCTTTTGTGTGGTTCTTCTACTGTTACCCTACGATGTACTAAATATTTTAAATTGTATATGGGATGGGTTTCGTTTCTCTTTATCTGACTTGCATTGGGCTCTAGTTCTACCTTAAACATTGGCTGGGGTACTTTGTTTCTATTAAGTATATTTATGACCGATTTAGTACTGAAACCATTTTCTTCAAGAGCCTCTTTTTTTTCGTCTGAGGATTCGATACCATTGATTACAACTGTTAGGCCTTTCGAGCTCTTCAGTTGATATGAGTAATAATTTTTATTATTCGACGATAGAAAGCTTACTATTTGCATGAAGCTTTTTTCATTGTAAATTTTGATTTCCTCTTGACATTTATATATTGATCTAGTCCGGTCTGTATTTTTGTGTTCTTTTTTATTTCATTGGGCTTACCGCTTGACTGTTCCTTTTCATTTGTATTGGTGGGCGATTTCCTACTGGGTGTTTGCTTTCTGTAACCTTTTTTCTCTTGTTTTTCTGCCGACTTCGCCGTCTGTTTAACGCTAGCTGAGTACTGCTGAGAGACTTCTGCTTGCATGTTGCTTTCTTTTGCCGTTGATTGTGTTGGCGTTGTTTGCTCAAAATAGGAAAAATAAGCATTTGAGAGCCCTCGATCCGGCGGGTTTGACCGCGACGCACTCATTTTTGTTTTTGTACTCACTGGATAGCTTTTTGTTTATTTCTTTCCGTTTGCACTTATCGTTTATTAATATTATGTTCTATTATTTAGTTTGGAGTTTATTAATATATTCCTTTTTTCAAGTGTTCTTCAGATTATACTAAAGAGCGAGTGCCTTATACTACTTACTTATTTTGAATTATCACTGTATGTTTTGTTTTGTTTTATTTTATTTTATTTTTATGAGCAGTGCTTAATTGCTTGTGTGCTCTTACAGCTCTCTCACAAATATAATATTACTTTAACGTGAAGAAAAGTGCTACCGAAAGCCATCGTATTTTACTGGACGTTTATGCTGACCATGCTTTAGCCGAACGAACGTGCCGAAAGTGGTTTGCACGGTTTAAGAGTGGCAATTTCGACTTATACGACGGACAACCAAAAAAATTTCAAGACGAAGAATTGGAGACATTGCTCGACGCAGATGCATGTCAGACGCAAGAAGAATTTGAAAAAGTATTAGGAGTTGATCAAAACAATTTCTTCGCAATAAGGTTTTAATTTTCGAAAAAAACAGCACGAATTAATGCATATAAGATTATATTATATCGAAAATACTCATTCCAGGGCTCAAAAACTGCAGAAATCTACTAGCTCAAAACACAATTTTCAGATGGATAATAAGCGGCCCAGTCACAGAAAAAATTATGGCAGCCTCAACACAGGTAATAAAAAGCCTCGAAAACTCCTCCATATAAGACTAAAATTTCGGAATCGATTAACAAAGAGGCAGAAATTTCACAATTCTGCCCGTCAGGATGGCTCGAGACCGGAAACTTCCATAAAGCATATGTCAATCCCGAGCTTGGAACCACTCCCAGAAAATGTCTTACCCCTACTAGACAAATAGCACACAGACCTGGAGGCATTGCTAGCCAATCAGTTTCTTCTCCAAAAAGAACTGGCACCCTACGTATTAACTCTGTACGCATTCATCATTCTCACGATGTCCCAATTGCAGAAGTTCTCACGGAGACAAAGAAACTTCACAAGAAGCTGAGCTCCAACATTCCTCCAAAATGGCATCATCACTCTAAGATGAAAGACACTTATAAAAGGAATACAAATTCCGAAATGCAGTCAGCTCCACCAAGGTCAAATACCCCAATACAAAACCTTACTCACACTGTCGGAAAATTTCCCACCCGGCGCTCAGATTTCCCAACTTCGGCCAAAAACTCAAACGCACTCATTCCGCATTTCAATATAAACATGTCATAGATATCCCTACATCTCATACAACAGGCGACTCTGATTCGACGGACAGCTGCCATTTTTGTAGTCTGCCTTCCCACACACTATTCCGTCGTTACTCCACGGCGATGATTCATCTGGAACACGTCCAGGAGCTCATTCCTGTCACTATCCTGTAGGCTCGCCGGCATGTTGAAGACATGATCATATTTTAAATATATAAAATGAATTTACATATATGTACATACTTACCTTTATAAGCCCTTACATGTATTTATTGTATATCAATACTCTATACTCACCTCGAATTTACTTCTTTTTTTGCAATGCTTGCCTGCAACCCTTTATCCGTAAACGAAAGCAAAAAATGTAAATAAATAATATATGTATGTATAATAGTTTTACAAGCATTCGCTCTCTAGAACTCCAAATGGTTGTGAATTAAGCAAATATAAATGAAATTATAATTGTGAGATTCTTAAACAACTTAACTAAAGAAACAAATGCTTCAGAAATAGAAATAGTGCATTTTAGTTCAAAGTGGAAAAATATATATAATAATAATTAATATAATATTCAACAGTGTTGAAATTTATACATGGTGCCGAAACCTGTTTGCCGGTAAAGAACCGTGTTGAAGACATGAGCGAAGACCTCATCGAATTATAAATTTTAGAAATATATATATATAAAATTCCTCAAACTAATAATGAAACACTGAATTACTTACCCTTATACTTACCCACCATGAATTTACTCCTAATTAAAATACTTACCAGCAACCCTACTTCCGTTACTACTCTAAAGGAGAAACCAAAACAAAATGTATAAATATGTATGTATTGGTAATTTTAAGTATTAGTCAAATAATAATTTTCACTCGTTATAACTTCGAACGGTGGTGTGTTGAAATAATATATATATAGAAAAAAAGAAACTAAATATAAATTATAGATAATAAAACACAAAAGTTGTGAAAATTAAAGTTCGAAATAAAATAAAAAATAAAAATAATAACTGCTATTCTAAAATAAAAAAGTGCGTTTTCTTTGCTAAAAGTAAGGAAAATATATATATATAAATATATCTATTAAACATAAACCGGTGTGTCCCTGTAATATACATATATACTAAATATAACCGTGCAAGTGGACAAATACATAATAATTAAAAAACATAAATTCCTTATAATTCGGATTTATACATGATACCGAAACCCAATTACGGAGTGAACCGAAATAAAAAATAAAAAAAGAACTTTGCACATAAACTTAAAAAATAAAAAAAAATAAAAATAATGATATAAAGCGTTTAACATATGTATGTATATGTACATAATAAAGTTTATGCAATACATACATACGTACATACTTACATACAAAACGCCAACAAAGCCAAAATAAGCAAAGAAGACACAGATAGAGAAAAGTGTTTCTAAAACTAAAATAAAATAAAACTAAAAAATTAAATTCAACAAATGATAACAAAAAATTTAACGCGATCGGCAAAATAAAGAACATAGCGAGCGAAAAGTCGTGACTCGGGCGGTTAATAAAAAAAAAAGTTCAAAAAGTGCTGTGTAAAAACATAAAAAAGTTTAAAAAGAAAAAAAAAACAAAAAAATATTGAAAAAGTGAAATATTTCACAAATTAAAACAAAAAATTAAAAAGTATATATATGTATATATATAGAAAAACAAAAATAAAAATACATACATAAAGTGCAAGTGCTGTGCTACAAAATACATACACAAACAATTAAAATAGAAAATTAAAACAAAAAAAAAGAAAACACCAAAATTAAATTTAGTATACATATATAAATATATGAAAATATACATATAAATATACAAAAAACCATAAAAAGCGGTGACACAAAATATACATAAAAAAAACGAAAAAGAAATAAAGAATTAAATAAAATTTGAAAAAAAATTATATACATATACAAAAATTAACAAACGTGCACGTTAATAAGCCACGGATGACACAATCTCCAACCTCAACAACATAGGAACACCAGCACTATACAAGAGGCAACACTCCCCCGTCCCACCCCCAGAACAAAAATTTTGTTTGATTTGTACTAGCTCGTATGTCTAAGTAAGTCTCACTCACTCACTCGATTGCATATTAAATTAAGTTTAGCGGATTTTGCCACGGTGTATGATACCTCCTCATCATATATAGTATACATACAAATCTCAAAAAAAAAATAATAATTATAAAATAAAAAGTTTTATGTTTTATTACGTTTGCGCAAAATTACAAAATCCGCTAAACTATTCTCACAATATATAATAATACATAGCGGGTCCCCAAAGTCGGTAAATGAAAATCCTCTAATTTTCATTTACCGAATATAACAGCGCTCATATATAATAGGTATATTAAAACGTATATATGAAAAACGCGCGCTTTTCTCATCACAAGTATATATTTAATACAAAAAGCCGCTTGTTATATATCCCCTCATGTATATAAACTCCCCTTTCTATATACGCCAACTTGTCCAAAACACCTTCGAAAAGGACCAAAATTAGACCAGTTGCCCCTCTCATATATCCTCCCAAGTATATACATACTCTCAGTATATACACCCCAACAGGGCCGAAACTCATTACAACGGGCCCAGAACCAGTGTAAGCACATTACATTGCCCAGAGTCACCACCGCATAGCAAGTCACCGCTACCCAACCGTGGTACATGTATATACATACACATATATACATAAAGTGTTTTTTTCAAATTCCGGCAATTTCCACTTCTTCGCTATTTACAATAGCAAGCGGGCAAAGACACGTATGTACATAAGTATACATACGTACATACGTGTACTCGTGTAAGCTAAGCTAAGCACCCAGCATACAAACAAGGTATAACCAAAACCCAGTATAGGTATATTTATACATTGCTGTGTTCAGACGCGCTGAAACAGTACAATACAAAACATAAAAGCTACCCCCTAAATAAATTAATTAAAAATAATATATATGCATACTTATATATATATATATATAAATATTTTATATTAAATGGAGGACAAAATGGAGAAACCCCAATCCCTCATCCCAGGCGGAAGAAGATGAATTCTCCCAGCTGCATAAAAAAATGTTTATATGAGCTATTCAGGATGGAAAAATTCTGCGGGAAATGGTGGAATACCAAAGAAAAGACTCACTCCGAAGCAGCCCTTAAAATTTTCAAGAACCCTCTGGAAAGGCACATGGAACTAGTGGAGACAGCCAACCAAAACGTACAGATGAGCAACGTGGAGGATGAAAAGACACGCTCAGCATGCGCAGAGGCCTACGAGACCACAAACGACAACGCAATGCTCACGAAAATCCGGATAAGTGAGTTATTTGACCAAATCCAACAAAATATGGATTCCTCCCGGTCAAACACCCCATCACAAAGACGTTGTTCAACATCCAACTTGTCCACACAGAGAACGGAGAAAGGATTCAACAGATCCAGACGACAATAAATAATTGTCTTTCTACCCTACAGGCAAATGGAGTATCAACAGAAAGCTGGGACCCAATGCTTGTCTACCTCTGCTCCTCAAAACTGCCGGATGAGACACTAGCTCTCTGGGAGCAATCACTCAACTCAAGGAAGGAGTTACCTCGATGATCAGAAATGGACCAATTTCTGACAGCTCGGTACGAGGTTGTGGAGCGACTCAGCACATACAGACCCAATAAGCCAAAGATCAGTCAGCCCAGCTACCCCCAACGGGCACCAGCGGTCCCTCCCCCAACATTCAATTATCGGAACAAAACCCAATCGTTCCATACTCAAAACAAAAGGCAAGTTTCATGTAAACTATGCCAATCAAACCACTCGATGACAACGTGCGTCATATTTCGAGAACTGTCCGTCTCAGACCGGAACTAGTTTATTAAAGACATTAAAGACAACAACTACTGCAAAAATTGCCTTGCGTACTTGCATTTGGAAAAAGATTGCAAAAGCAACTTTACGTGTGTTTATTGTCAAAGACGTCACCACTCCCTCCTCCATTACACTGCGGGCAACCCCACGCCTTACCCCCCAAAACCTCAAAGAAACTTCACTACCTCTCAAGTGACAGTCGAGGAAGAACAGACCTGCACCTCTAAGCAGGCATCAAAAAACTCAAAGGCAAATGAAAGCGGTAGAACAAAAACTCTATCCCACTATTCGAGTAACAAAGAAAGGACATTGCTTCCCATAGCAAATATTCCCATTCTCCACATAGGAGAAGTAACTCACATCAGAGCTCTCATTGTAAATAACAGAGTAACAGCGTACATATTTCGTTTCGCGCAAAGGGCTAGGAAACTGCCAATTCCGCCCTCTACCACTCTCACTCAAAGCGACATAAACTTCGCAAAAACTCGTCTCATGGCTGTCACCCAGCGAAAATACTTCGGAAAAACCATCACTGCACTGGAGTCGAAATTTCCTATAGAAAAAAGAGATCCTCTCCGTACTCTCAACTCTACTGCACGCGGAAAAGCAGATGATGATTCGTGTGGTCCAACAGGAATACCATATTCCCCGAATCCGCCAGAAGGTAAAATCTTGCATTTTTCTGTGCAAGACATGCACGATATACAAGCAGAAGATGAGCACGCAATTGATGCCAGCGTTACCCCCTGAACGGTGAATGGGAGTGTATATTCCATACTACCGGTGTAGATTTTGCCGGCCCATTCCTCGTCAAAACCTCGACTCTCCGCCGAGCATCCCATTCCAAAGCATACGTGTGTATATTCGTATGTTTCTCGACAAAGGCCATTCATCTGGAAGTATGCTCCGACCTAACAACAGAAGCGTTTAAGGCAGCATTCGCACGATTTGTAGGACGAAGAGGCATTCCCCACAAGATAATGTCCGACAACGGCAAAACCTTCGTAGGAGCACAGCGAAGCCTCCAAAGAGAGCTATCCGCCTTCCTTGAGGAAGTTTCGGACAAAACCACAACGGAATATAACATTCACGGACTTACATGGCAATTTATACCGCCTTACGCTCCACATATGGGAGGACTTTGGGAAGCGGCAGTGAAGAGCTTCAAAACTCACTTCACTATAGTCGCTGGAAATCAAAAGTTCACCTTCGAAGAATTTACCACTCTCCTAATACGCATCAAAGCGGTACTCAACTCCAGACCACTCTCTCCTATGTCTCAAGATCGCGTGGTAGACATTCGCATTCAAGGCGGAACGGTCACCCGCAACATAACCAAACTCTGCCTTCTGCCACCCGCTTAGCTTATACATCCTCCTCTCCCTCTCTCTCGAAAAGCTTAACTCTGCACACCTCCACTCTTCATCATCTCATACTAAAATTGCTTTTCGAACGAGTGTCGGCTGTGCTGCCGCACCCACTCATTGCGCCACTGTCGTGCGTTCCTGGCAATGATTCCAGACGAGCGATACGAGTCTGCAAAGGTGCATAAATATTGCATTAATTGTTTGGCGACATCGCACGCGACGGGAAGCTGTAACTCTCTAGACAGCTGCCACCGCTGTGGACTCGCACACCACACTCTGCTGCACAGCTCCACACGCATGCCATCAACACGAGCCACGCCCAGCAGCTCGAAGAGAGCCCCCAAACCACCACGCGGTAAACCTGTTGCCAGTGGACGAGTCCCAAAAAGAGCACGATATCGAAAAGTGGACGCCCTAAAATCCCGAAGGCATTCTCCCTCGGCCCTCCAACGTCGACTCACTGGCCTAGTCAGCGAAGCCAAGAAGGCAATACAACAACTCGAAGAATTGGTGCATGTTACGACCCCGCATGCCCCCCGGCATGTTGAAGACATGAGCGAAGACCTCATCGAATTATAAATTTTAGAAATATATATATATAAAATTCCTCAAACTAATAATGAAACACTGAATTACTTACCCTTATACTTACCCACCATGAATTTACTCCTAATTAAAATACTTACCAGCAACCCTACTTCCGTTACTACTCTAAAGGAGAAACCAAAACAAAATGTATAAATATGTATGTATTGGTAATTTTAAGTATTAGTCAAATAATAATTTTCACTCGTTATAACTTCGAACGGTGGTGTGTTGAAATAATATATATATAGAAAAAAAGAAACTAAATATAAATTATAGATAATAAAACACAAAAGTTGTGAAAATTTAAGTTCGAAATAAAATAAAAAATAAAAATAATAACTGCTATTCTAAAATAAAAAAGTGCGTTTTCTTTGCTAAAAGTAAGGAAAATATATACATATAAATATATCTATTAAACATAAACCGGTGTGTCCCTGTAATATACCAGGTGTACAAGTATGAAATGTCGTTTTTTTAAAATCAAAAAACACGTTAAATTTTGTGGAAAAAGAAAAAATCATTTATTCAAAGTATTTGCCGTCGCTAGCTACACATTTTTCCCATCTCTCGGGCAATTTGTGGATTCCACGCCAGTAGAACTCATCGTCTTTTGCGGCGAACCATTCATCGAGCCATTTTTTCACACTTTCGTAAGAATCGAAGCGCTGCTCAGCGAGTGCGTGTCCCATCGAAGCGAATAGGTGGTAATCGGATGGGGCCAGGTCTGGTGAGTAAGCCGCATGCGGAAGCACTTCCCAATTGAGTGTTTCCAACGTGTCGCGACCGCTCTTGCCGTATGTGATGGAGCGTTGTCATGGAGAAAAATGACCTTGTGTTGTCTTTTTTGATATTCCGGTCGTTTTCTCTGAAGCGCACGGTTCAAATTGATCAATTGTTGTTGGTAGCTTGCCGTATTTGCGTTTGAGCATCGTCTTCATCCAATAATGCTTGCAGTTCGGCGTCTTCGAACCTTTTTGGTGGTTTTCCGTGCTCTTTGTCGTCGACGTCAAAATCACCACTTTTGAAGCGTTGAAACCACCGTTCACACGTTTTCACAGTTGGTACTTGTTCGCCAAAGGCTTCAACAAGCATTCGGTGCGATTCCGCAGCTGTTTTCTTCAAATGAAAACAGAAAATTAACACTGTCCGCGTTTGCTCTTTATTCGGCACGAAACTCGACATGTTGACTGCACTGAGAGTAAACGATAATGACGCTCGATTCGCGCAAAACTATGGTGGTTCGACAGTCAAGGTTGGCACTTCACAAGGTCAAAGTTTTATGACAATCGATAAATATTTACGTTTGCGAGACATCTATATGTTCGAACCGACATTTCATACTTGTACACCTGGTACATATATACTAAATATAACCGTGCAGGTGGACAAATACATAATAATTAAAAAACATAAATTCCTTATAATTCGGATTTATACAAACCGCGAACACCAAAACTCAATTAAATTTTGCAAATTAACAAAAAAACAAAATTAAAAACGAACTAAAAGCCAACGAATAAGTCACGTCTTGCAACTTTTTCAAATTAATACTTTTCGAAAATTATAAAAAGGTGTTAGTGCTAAAAACATATGTGTAACAAAACCTGCAAAGAGCTACAAACTATGTTCATATATACATATATATAAACAAATCAACTGTGTCGGTGAAAACATAATATAAACTAAATTGAAAGTTCATACTTCAAAAACTTAACTATTCATCTGTAAAAAAAATTCTAATACAGCTTTTCCACGGCATCGTGAATTACATTGCTCGTCCTCTCAACTACGAATGCGAATTACCCATTTTACACGGCACGTACAGTTTTCTGTTTCGCTTGTTTGTGCCATTTGAAAATGCAAAAAATATTGAATTGAATAGATAATGAAAATGTCAGCATGTGAAATCCAACAAAAAAAATTTCATTAAATCAACACATTCAATCAAAATTATACCATCTTGCTCTGCTTATAATTTCAACAAGTTTAATGGCCGCCTCGACATTATAGTTTCTTTAGTAATTTCTAATTTCCTTCTTCTTTAATATGCAAATGGTATTTGGTTTCAAATAAATGATTGTGTTTTAGTGTTTTCTTTTATGATTTTCATCTATTTTCTTTTGATTTGGCAGCTGATTCCGATAAATTTTTGATAAGAATTAGAGAAGGCGATATGGTCGTAATTCGCATGGTAATTGGGAATGAATTACCCACTTTTAATGTAATTCGCTCTCAAACATTTGTATGGCGAATTAAGTAATTCAAAGTAAGAAAAAAAACGTTATTATTCAATTTAAATAAAAACAAGATATATGTATATAATTTAAAAAAATATAAATCTCAAAATAAAAAAAACTACAACAACACAATCCACAGAGATATAACAAAATAATACCACATCCCAAGTGGCAGTCGAGGTTGAAAAGCTCTGTACCTCTCAACAGGCGACAATGTCAGGCAATACTCCTTCTGATAGTGAGAAATTCCTAACACACTTCTCTTGTAGCGAAGAGAGAACCCTGCTTTCCTCAGCAATAATACCGGTACTTCAAAAAGAAAAGATTACCCAGATTGATCAAGGCTCTCAAAAGACTTTTGTAACGTCTTATATACAGAAGTCACTTGGTCTACCGGTATCAAAAACCCACCATGAGGTTCTCGGAATGGGAGGACAAACAGTGCAAACCTCTAACAAAATATGCACGTAAACAATTTGTTCCCGAGATCTCGAAACAAAAATTACCTCTCACGCAATAGTGCTACCCCAATTAACTCAATTTCTGCCCTCATTTAAAGTAAAAAATTATAATCTTAAAGTATTGGGTTTATGCATTAATTCGTGCGGTTTTCTAAGAGAGGGCTCTACTAGTATAATTACGCGTCGAGTTCATCTGTGGCTATATTCATTTCAAAGGTACTGACATTTCGCTTCGTTTTCAGTAGATGTCATTTGTTTCAGCATGAACAACAATTTGTTTCATTCATTTCAAAATGTCGAAATTTGTACCAGATAAAGTGGTTTTGCGGGGAGTTCTTCTTCATTACTTTAACATAAAGAAAAGTGCTACCGAAAGCCATCGTATTTTACTGGACGTTTATGGTGACCATGCTTTAGCCGAACGAACGTGCCAAAAGTGGTTTGCACGGTTTAAAAGTGGCAATTTCGACTTATTACATTGCTCGACGCAGATGCATGCCAGACGCAAGAAGAATTTAAAAAAGTATTAGGAGTTGATCAAGACAATTTTTTCACTATAAGGTTTTAATTTTCGAAAAAAACAGCACGAATTAATGCATATAAGCTTATATTATATCGAAAATACTCATTCCAGGGCTCAAAAACTGCAGGAATCTACTAGCTCAAAACACAATTTTCGGATGGATAATAAGCGGCCCAGTCACAGAAAAAATTATGGCAGCCTCAACACAGGTAATAAAAAGCCTCGAAAACTCCTCCATATAAGACTAAAATTTCGGAATCGATTAACAAAGAGGCAGAAATTTCACAATTCTGCCCGTCAGGATGGCTCGAGACCGGAAACTTCCATAAAGCATATCTCAATCCCGAGCTTGGAACCACTCCCAGAAAATGTCTTACCCCTACTAGACAAATAGCACACAGACCTGGAGGCATTGCTAGCCAATCAGTTTCTTCTCCAAAAAGAACTGGCACCCTACGTATTAACTCTGTACGCATTCATCATTCTCACGATGTCCCAATTGCAGAAGTTCTCACGGAGACAAAGAAACTTCACAAGAAGCTGAGCTCCAACAAGAAACTTCACAAGAAGCTGAGCTCCAACATTCCTCCAAAATGGCATCATCACTCTAAGACGAAAGACACTTATCAAAGGAATACAAATTCCGAAATGCAGTCAGCTCCACCAAGGTCAAATACCCCAATACAAAACCTTACTCACACTGTCGGAAAATTTCCCACCCGGCGCTCAGATTTCCCAACTTCGGGCAAAAACTGAAATGCACTCATCCCGCATTTCAATATCAACATGTTATAGATATCCCCACATCTCATACAACAGGCGACACACTATTCCATCGCAATGATTCATCTGGAAGACGTCCAGGAGCTTATTCCTGTCACTATCCTGTAGGCTCGCCGGCATGTTGAAGACATGATTATATTTACCTTTATAAGTCCTTATATGTATTTATTGTATATCAATACCCTATACTCACCTCGAATTTACTCCCTTGTTTTTGCAATACTTATCTGCAACCCTTTATCCGTAAACGAAAGCAAAAAATGTAAATAAATAATATATGTATGTATAATAGTTTTACAAGCATTCGCTCTCTAGAACTCCAAACCGTTGTGTATTAAGCGAATGTAAATGAAATTATAATTGTGTGATTCTTAAAGAACTTAAATAAAGAAACAAATACTTCAGAAATAGAAATAGTGCATTTTAGTTCAAAGTGGAAGTATATATATACCATATATATAAAATTGGCGTTTGTAACCGCTGAAGCGATTTCGGCCGATTTGCCTCCTTTGATTTGTGGTTTTGCGTCTTGATGTTTTTCCAACAAGTGGAGGGACCTACAGATTATATTTGGCCGCCTCCGAACGGCTGGCGGCTTTTTTAGGAGGAGCCTTTATTTCATGTTCAAAAATATATATATAGGGAGTCATGTTGCGGCGAGCTCCGTAAGACCCTAGAGGTTTGTGGTTGGTTACCCAGAGTGGATAAAGGTGCTGAAAGAACTTTATTGGAGGCTAGGGTGCATTTGAGCGCTGGCAGCGTGGGGCTACATAACTTGTGGACTACTCCCTCTGTGTCTTAAGGCCTGAGCCGTTCTTAAGATGACTTCAGCCATTGCACTGGTTACAATGAAATCAGGGTCAACTTCGGTGTGTAGAACCGGCTGTCGGGAGAGTGAGAGATGATAATGATGACGTTCTCATGGACCCCTGCGGATTAGGGGCTGAAGAATTTACCAGCGGTAAGGCATGCCTGCCGTAAGAGGCGACCAAAATCCAATAAATTTCGCAACAGTCGGGTCTTTATATCGGAACGACCCGGATATTTTTATCCGGCCAAGGACTGTCACCCCCGCAACATTACCCAAAAACTACTTTGGGGAATATTTTTGCGATTACAACAACAACAACAACAACGTTCCCATGCGCAACATATATTCCGCTGACGATATGTCTAGGAAGCTGGCATATCATATTGACCAAATGCAGAACACAGGTAACTCATGGGCCAACTGCATGTGAGCAAGGTGAATGGCAAACATAGCTCAAGTATTTTTTGTTTGTTTTTTGAAACACTAATATTTTTTTATAATATAATAAGTCGTAAACTAAAAATAGTAGTCAATAGGAATGGGCTTTGTGATTGACGTTGCTCTTTAGAAGGCTGCTTTGTCCCTTCTCCGCAGGCGGGCTTGACTTGTTGCATGGACCAAGGTGTTAGCCAAAGGGTTCGGATGGTTACTCAGTCTTGTTAAGTATTTTTTTGCTGCAATTTCAATTTCTTCCTTGATGGTAGGTATATTAAGATCTCTATGAATATTTTCATTACGCATGTACCATGATGCGCCCGTTATTACTCTAAATATTTTCGATTGGAATATTTGAATTATATCTATATTCGTCGTGCAAGCTGTGCCCCATAACTGGATTCCATACACCCATATCGGTTTTATTGTTGCATTATATAAGAGGACTTTGTTCCTAAGGCTAAGTCCAGAATTCTTGTTTAAAAGCCAATGGTCTCCAGGTTAAGTGGCTGTCCAAGTGGATTCCGAAGTACGTAATTTCGTCAGCTTGCGGTATCGGCACATTGTTGAACTTAACAGTAGGACACGTTTTTGGCCTTAATGTAAAAAATATGTGTTTGCACTTGTTTCATTAACTTTTATGCGCCATTTCGCTAGCCATTCTTCAATTAGTTTAAGATGCCGCTGTAACACTTTTGTGGCTGTAATGGGGCATTTATGTCGATCTAGCAGTATCATCCGCAAATGTTGACGTAAATACTTCGTCCCTTGTAGGAATATCTGCCGTAAACAGTATGTACAATATTGGTCCAAGAACACTATCCTGAACACCTGCCGTAATTGGACACTCTTCTGTTATATATTCATTTACTTTTACTGTTGGATAAGTAGGATTCAAGGATATTGTGGAACGTGTGAAGTAATGATTTTTTAATTTTGTGGACACTTAGTCAAATGCTTGCGCCACATTAAGAAAAACGGCCAATACTCTCTCAACTCGAAAGCTTTCCTTATTTCATTTGTTGTACGATGTAATTGTTCAATTGCCCCGTATTTTTCCCGAAAACCAAATTGATGTGTAGGTAATTTTTGATAGCAGCACACGAAAAGTTTTGATAGGCAAGGCAACAGGCTGATTGGTCTATATGACTATATGACGGCAGGGTTGTGTCTTTACCTGGTTTAGCTATCATAATTATCTGCGACTTTTTCCAGAGTTGTGGATAATATCCTAGCATCAAAATGGCACTGAAAAGCTTTGCAAGAAAAACGAGAGCAATGCTTGGCAATTCTTTTAGCATTTTTGGTGAGATATGATCGTCTCCTGGAGATTTTTTTGGATTTAAGGCGGCAATAGTGTTTTTTAGTTCAGACACAGATGCTCCGCAAGTAACAGTGTATCTGGGAGCAGTATGGTTTGGTGACAAAAGTGCTCTATATGAAGCAGTATTTGGTTGAAATACTGTGCTGAGGTGCTCTGCGAAACAAGAGGCCTTTTCTTCATCCGTTCTTGCCCATGAACCATTACGCATTCTCAACGGTACTTCAGTGCTTACTGGCGGCTTAAGGTTTTTGCTAGCTTTCCATAGAGATTTTTTATTAGAATCGTTGGGAGACAAAGACGTTAAAAGATGTTTGATATTTCTTTCTTCTTCGTATACTAATGCCTTTTTTAGTTTGTTTTCTGCCACCTTAAGACGAATTTTTGCATCGTAATTCTATTCCACTATTAGTTATCAATGCCTTTGCTTTTGTATTCTGCTCTGGTGTGGCTATAGTAGCTGCTGTTGCTAGTATACTGTTAAATACAAGTAACTCATTTTCAACGTCAGTTCCTCCCTCTATTTGCGGATTGGTCTGTATATGACAGCTAATGTATTTTTTATATTTAAGCCAGTTAGTTCTTGATGTAGTAAGTCGAAAAGCATGCTCACTTTCAATTGGTTGTTCGTTCAACTTAATGATTATTGAGGAATGATCAGAAGATAAGTCAGCACAGGTTTCAGCAAATACTAAACTTAAATACTTTAGTGACTGCAAAGTCGATCAGGTCAGGTAATTTTCTTGAGTCCGTAGGCTAGTAAGTTGGTTGTCTTGGGGAGATAAAATCGTAACTATTTTTTGTACTTATGATCGTGTTATATAACTGACGATCTTTCGGGTTAATTAGCCTCGATCCCCAATGAGTATGCTTCGCATTGTAATCACCTCCAGCTAGGAACCTATCTCCTAGAGACATAAAAAAAGTCGCTAAATTGTTTTTCTGTTATTACGGAACGTGGCGGACAGTAAATTGCAGCTAAAGTAAGGTCAACCTCCCCATTTTTAAGGGTGATCGAGGTTGACTGCAACCAATTTGTTGAAAAGGAATTAAGAAAGTTTGCTTTAAACGGTTCCTTATGAGTATTGCTGTGCCACCATGTGCTTTGCCATCTGGGTGATTAGTGTTGTACAGCTTAAACCCGGGGATATGAAAATTATACTTCTGGGTGAGATGTGTTTCAGATATAAGCATAACATCAATTTCGTGGGTCTGTAAAAATAATTTGAGTGCTAATTTATGTTGGTTTACACCATTAGCATTCCGTAAGCAAATCCTAAGTTCACTCATTTTTTGGTCAACAGGGTTTGGAGCATTTGGTTTCGCGCCTTTATTAGGTCTTGAACCATACTTAGCATGGTTGACATAAATTGTGTCATGCACTGGGTTAGATTAAGAATCATGGTCTCAACTCCAGTACTGGATGGGGTGACTGGTGGGGCCTGTATATTGGCTTTTACTACGTTGGCATAGGACATTTGACCAATATTTGAGATGGGTATGTTGGAAAGGCTCAGAATGGAATCAGTATATGGGAGTTGGTTCCGTTTGGCTTGTATACCCTGAGAAAGTTTAGATTTCAAATCTTTGTAAACCGGACAACCTCTATAATTAGCAGTGTGATTACCACCGCAGTTGCTACACTTTTTTTGTGTTGCATCCGTTTTATTCAAGGGGCATTTGGTAGAATGGTGAAGATCACCACATGCTAAGCAAACGGTACGTAAAGTACAATAGGATTTTGTGTGACCAAATTCCTGAGTTTGTGCATTGCATTGGGACCATTTGCGCTTCTTCCACCGTGATTCTTCGGTATAAAAGGTATTTTAAACCGTAAATTGAATGCGTTTCATTCTTCTTAAGTTGAGCTGAGCTTGGCGATAAGAACACTTTAAACATAGGCTGCGGCACTTTGTTTCTGCTAATTATGTTAGCGGCCGCGGTAGCCGAGTGGTTAGCATTGCGTATAACATTAATTTAAATAAAAAATAAAGTTAAATTTTTTAATTGCGGTCGCCCCTCGGCAGGGAATGTCCACCCCTCCGAGTGTATTTATTTCGGACACGAAATTAAGGCTTCTCGTAAAAAAACCATCAGCCGTTCGGAAGCGGCTTAGTATAAACTGTAGGTCCCTATTTGTTGGAAAAACATCAGGACGCAAAACCACAAATTGGAGGAGGAGCTCGGCCGAAAATCGCTTCAGCGGGTACAAAGCAACAATTAAAAAAAAAAGCAAAAAGGTTAACGACCGCTCTAATTTCAAAACCTTGCTCCTCTAGAGCTTCTTTTATGTCACCTGAGTCAACAGTGGCTTCAATTCCCTTAATTACAACAATCAGGCCTTTCGCACTATTCAACTGGTAAAAGTAATAATTCTTGTTGTTTGCAGAAGGCAACACAACGACTTCACGAAAGTCTTCTTTACTGTGTACTTGTATTTTTGTCTTGTCTATGTTTATTTTTTTAAGAGGTACAATGTGAAAATTGTTGGTATCTTTTATCTAAGCTATGTCGTAACGAGTAAATTAGAGCTGCGCTCCCGCAAGTCGATTGGTGGAGGTTTAGTATTGATGACTGCGGAAACACCCTTTGGGTCTGTTATAGACTCTTCCTCATTTAACGGGGCTAATCTGTTCCCTTTTAGTGCATTGCCATCAGCACTGATAGTGGAGCCAACGGTATTATACTTCTTAGCATTAATCATTTTTTTGGGAGGACTAGATTTCCTCTTTTTGTTTACCACATTTATGTACCGATCAATGCCTGTCTGCACTGCCGACCCTTTTTCATTTTGGCTGTCTCACCTTGTTCAGTATCAGTCGCCCGCACTGGAGTTGCTGCTGCTGCTGCTGCGTTGCTTGACTGCATAGCTATTTGTTTTTCTGCTATTGCTGGGGAACTTACACATGTTGGGAAGAGAGTTATTTCGCTCTTTGCTTTCTCTGTTGTTGCTAAGTTCTGCGTTGGCGTATTTAAAGTTGAACTGCTTGCCTTTGCACTGCTGTTAGGTGGTGATTTACTCGCAACAACAGTGAAATAGGCATTTCTCTCTGCCGTCGCGACTGAATACCGTCGCTCTTTCTTATTTGAGCTTTGATCACTCATTACATCGCCGGTTCACTTTTCACTTCTCACCTTATTTGGAAATTATTTTGTTTTTTGTTATAAATATATTCTGTTAACTTTTTTTATTTGTTTATTGCCAATTTAGGTGACTGTACACCCACTACAGTCGATGTATACATTTGAACGATTTATTATTTTCGTTTTCTTAAACTTTAAGTGAAGTTACGGGGCCGATCAAAAAACACGTCCATACACTAAAGCTGTTGAATATATTTTGCTTAAGTAATAAATGTAAATTTAGTTTCAGTTATGTTATGTATTTTGGATAATAAAGAAATGGGAAACACGAAAAAATATTTTTTTGAAAACTTCGTCTCGAAACAGAATTTAACTTCTATTCGGTTGTATGGTTGGTTCGTCTATCAACATACGATTCAGTGACGATGTGAGGATATAGTCTGGCAAGAACCCAGAAGAGCTGTTCTTATTTGCGTTGCTTTAGAGTGTAGGTAGGAGCTGGTTTAAAATTTACTTGAAAACAATAGTTCAGAAAAGCAGGACCAATTTTATAACGTGTTGCATCTTTAACTAATACCAACGCTTTAGCAAGTATAACTTAATTTAAACAAGTATACGCACAATATGTGTATGAACTATTACCTCCAAACTCTGCCGTATCATCACTATTTGCTGTCATGCGACTGGTTCGAGAAACGAGAACGACTTTATATGCATATATAATTGGCGCTTTGTAACCGCTGAAGCGATTTTGTGCCGAGCTCCTCCTCCAATTTGTGGTTTTACGTCTTCATGTTTTTCTAACAAATGAAGGGACTTAATGAAGGAGCTTTGTTTCATGTCAGGAATACACTTGGAGGGGTTGACATTCCCAGCCGAGGGGTCACCGCAATTAGAAAATTTGCCTTAATGTTTTATTTAAATTAATTTTCTAAAACTTTTTGGAAGTTAGTACGACACCAGGATTTGAACCCGAGCCTTTCGAATGGCAGTACGCAATGCTAACCACTCGTCTATCGCTGCCACCACTGACGAATGGCGAACGACTTTACGTTTGAAAAAACCTGTCAGAATTGTTGCTTCTATTACATTCCTCTGTAATTATTTGACTGCTAATCCTGTGCCGTTGCAGAGTTTCGGCTGATTTATATTTCCTAGCATTATAATAGGCACACCGATTCACCGATCAAGTCAAAAGACTTCAATGTAGTAACTGATTGGTTGAGCTCATATATGTCGTGTATGCATTAATTCGTGCGATTTATTTTCGAAAATTAAAGCTTTATTGAGAAAAAATTGTCTTGATCAACTCCTAATACTTTTGTAAGTTCTTCTTGCGTCTGGCATGCGTCTTGAAATTTTTTTGGCTGTCCGTCGTCGAAATTGCCACATTTAAACCGTGCAAACCACTTTTGGCACTTTCGTTCGGCTAAATCATGGTCACCATAAACGTCCAGTAAAATACTATTGCTTTCGGTAGCACTTTTCTTCATGTTAAAGTAATGAAGAAGAACTCCCCGCAAAAACACTTTATCTGGTACAAATTTGGACATTTTCAAATGAATGAAACAAATTGTTGTTCACGCTAAAACAAATGACATCTGCTGAAAACAACGCAAATGACAGTACCGTTGAAATGAATATAGCCACAGCTGAACATGACGCGAAATAATACTAGTAGAGCCCTCTCTTAGAAAACCACATGAATTAATTCATACAACCAATACATTTTAATATGTTGCAGCGAGAATAGCTCGCTCACTCGGCTACCCCTGATCACTATACCATAATTGCTTATTATATCAGAATTGTTGCTTCTATTACATTCCACTGTAACTATTTGACTGCTAATCGTGTGCTGTTGCAGAGTTTCGGCTGATATATATTTCCTAGTATTATAATAGGCACACCGATTCACCGATATATGTAGACGTGGCTATTGATATTGCATATTACAAATAGAACAAAAAAAGGAAGCCAAACAAGACAATTAAATTTACTTCAAGAAAATCTTTCAGCGAAAAAATTTAAATTTTGCGCAAACATTTTAAATATCGCAGATAATAGAATAAACAATAAAAAAAAATTCGTCAATCAATATACCGTATGCAAATAAGTTGAAGTACGCATTATATACCATACATATAGAGAATTATCCATTTCGTGGTTTCAAAAGTGCAGGGCAGTTTTTTGATATCTGTCGGGTATTTATGAAATACCGACAAAATAGTTCGCTTAACAACCGCACAAGGGGTTAAAATTGTTAAAACCTACTGCAAAAATGGTGATTCCAGCATCGAAACGTTTCGTGCTTTGAGAGGAGATTATGGTGCACATAACCGTCCAACTACTCAAGCAATTGGTAAAATTTTAAGATACTGGTTCGGATGCGGATATCGTAAAGCCTGTGCATCATCGTTTTGCTCGCTCCACCTCAAATGTCACTACTCTAAGTGAAGGCGTAGTGGAAGACCCGAATCTGTCTATTTCCGACGTTTTCAAGGTCTGGCTCACACAACAACTGAGACGCCATACCTACGTCGATTGTGTGCTTGAACAACAACCACTAGACGACAATTTTGCGTTCAAAACTTATGTCGCAATACTTCTAAATACTTGATCGGTTGGTTATCGGGTACTTTTTGCGTCAAGAAAAGGAGTTATCACAATATAATATTCATGAGCAGATGACTGCTAATGACGATTCTTCGTCTAGGTCGTGTGGATCGGCGCATAGGTCCGTAGCATCAGCTAGTTCGTGGGTTCAATACAACAAGTCAACAGGACTATCACCGAAAACATAACTAATATTGCCCTAATGTCTAATAAGCCATGCAGCTCATAAATATATAATATTGGCTCCGTCTTATACCCACCCTATATTGACTGTGCTGTTGCTGGAAAAGTCCCTTTCTGTTAGCTTCACATCCTTAATAATCAGATCACATATGTATTGGCAACGAAGTATGATTAAATGGTAACCTTATTTGTGTATATATGTCCGGTCAAGTCAGAAGGTCCTTAATGTAACCTTAAGAACAGCTGAAATCTTTTCGAATTATTTCGACAAAATTGTATTGTATCTTCTTTAAAATCTTTCGCTCGTAACAGTGGCGACGAGGACGTAAATTTTTTTTGTATCATCAAAAAAAAAAATATATAATCAAAATGGACACACAAATCCGTGCACTCTTTGATGAAACGCAAAGAACACGTGCGCAAGACACAGACGCAATGGGAAAACTTTTTAAGCAAACAAAATCAAGCAGCCAAGTTGTGAAGATAAAGAATTCTGAGCAGACAATGGATCCGCTTTCTGCAAGCATCACCAAATTTTTCTATGATCCTGAACATAACCTCATATTTCAAGCATGGTGCACGTGGTACGAAAATTTCATCTTAGTGGATGCAAGCAAGCTCGATGACGCGGTAAAAGTTAGACTTCTTCTTCGAAAACTCAGCACAACTGTTCACAGCAAATACATAGACTATATTTTGACCAGGCATCCACGTGAATACGATTTTGGTGAAACTGTTGAGAAATTGAAGCAACTGTTTGGTCTCTAAATATCATAGTACGCTACAATTGCTTACAAGTCACCAAAACATCTGACACTGATTACACTACGCTGCAGAAGTATACAATCAATGTGAAAACTTTAAGCTAAACAGCCTGGCACTTGATCAATTCAAATGTTTGATATTCGTATTGAGACTTAAGGCGGAGTCAGAACTCGAAATAAGATTTTCCAATGAATGTCAGCTGACCATTAAATTAAAATTCGACACTGCTTTTGTAGCAAACAAATCACAGGAAAGTCATGTGAACCAACTGCACACAAACAAGCTTAAAAAGGAAAAGCCGAAAACACCTTGCTGGTTTTGTGGAGCAATGCACTATGTACGTAACGGTCCATACAAAGACCACATGTGCGAAGACTGTCACAATAAAGGGCATAAATATGGTTCTTCTTCTTCTTTATTGGCGTTGGCACCGCTTACGTGTCCACTCTTTTGCGCCAAATAGTAGGGCTGGTATGATGACCGACTTGTAGAGTTAGGTTTTCGTTCGCCGAGAGAGGAATTTACCTTTCAATTGCCTACTTAGTCCAAAGTAGCATCTGTTGGCAAGAGAGATTCGAAGTTATCTACGACTTCAAAGGTATAACTGTCAAAAGTGACGTGGGAGCCGACTCGCGAATGTGATGACTGTTTGATCGATGACAGGAGATATTTCGTCTTGCCATCATTCCTTACCAGACCCATTCACTTCGCTTCTTTATCCAGTCTGGAGAAAGCAGAACTCACGGCGTGGTTGTTGAGGCCAATAATGTCGATATCATCGGCGTACGTCAGCAGCTGTACACTCTTATAGAAGATTGAACCTTCTCTATTCAGCTCTGCAGCTCGTATTATTTTCTCCAGTATTAAGTTTGAAAAGTCACACTCTTTCTGAAACCTCGTTTGGTATCGAGCGGATCGGAGAGGTCATTTCCGCTCTTGACGGAGCTTTTAGCGTTGCTAAAGGCCAGTTTACATAGCCGTATAAGTATTGCGGAGATACTAAATTCAGATAAGGCGGCTTATAGGCAGCTCCTTTTCGTGCTGCTTTAAAATCGACGAAAAGGTGGTGCGGGTCGATTTTCTTTTCACGGGTCTTCTCCAAGATTTAGCGCAAGGTGAATATCTTGTCAAATCAGTTTGTTGACGATGGGCTTTAGTCTTTCACAAAATACGCTTAATAGGACCTTATATGCGATGTTAAGAAGGCTTATTCCACAGTAGTTGGGCAGACTGTGGGATCGCCTGTTTTCTGGATTAGGCAGAGCACACTTAAGTTCCAATCATCGGGCGTGCTTTCATCCGACCATGTTTTGTAAAGAAGCTGCCACTTCCAATTTTTTTTATTAACAATATGTGTGCGTATGTGCATGCGTACATAAATATGTATATGTAGCGACTAAATTCTCTACATATGTGTACGTACATATGTTACGCATAATCTTGTAATGAATACCAGCCTAATATACTTATTTAGTGCAGTGCGACCCATCATCAATTTTTTAGTTTGACATTTCTCACTCATTCGATCGCTCTACTTCTACGAATTCTAGATTTCTCTGCTTCTTCTCTGGCCAACCAGCAAAGGCTACGGACACATTTTAGCTACACTCTCCTCGGCCAAATAAAATTTTGTTTTATTATATTGTACTATGATTTTTTTTAAATTTTATAATTTAATAAATAATTTGCAAAATCAACATAGCTGAATTTCATTCTTTAACAGCATAAACGGTGCATATACCTACAGTGACTGTTGGTCAAGCGCCTACCAACAACCACACACATCAACAAAGCAAACTACCGCACAAAAAGGAGATGACAAAAACTTAGACGTCGTGGGTCAACAGAAAAGTGCAAGAACAGCAACTACCAACAAGAACAAAACCAAGTGAATTTCACTGACGCGGTTAACAAAACGCACGACATCAAGAATTTCACGACAGAACAAAGCTATATGTATACGTTTATACACAGAATAGACAAAATATATTTTTGGGGTGCAGCCGAGGTGTGGTCCAACTAAACTCGCACGTCTGCGCAAAAGAATGTGCTCGCTCTCGTAGATTGCTAGAATCTGAAACGGCACGCACATAGGAGCCAGGCCGCAAGCTACGCGTCGGCCTTCAGAATTCTCTGGCGAGTGTGTGGTGGTGCCCAATCATTTGGCGCTGCCCCCATTAGCCAAAGGGACCGAGTGCGACAGAAGACTCCACCACTCCTCCACCTCGGTTAGGTGTAACCAGTGCAATGGTTAGAGTCATCTTAAGGTTAAGGTTAAGGCCACGTTATGTGGCCCCATGTTGCCAGCGCCCAAGTGCGCCCCCAGCCACCACGGCAGTGCCTTCAGCACCCTTACCCACTTTGGGTAACCAGCAGACCTCCACGGTCTCCCGGAGCTCCCCGCAGCATGACTCCCGCCAACCCTCACCCCTTTCCCCTCCCACAACCAGCTCCTCTTCCTCCTCCCGTGCGAGGGCTACCCAGCAGCTCCTAGTCCCCCGCACAGTCTGTTCCGTGTGTCAGACCTTAGTACGTCGGAATGTGACCTCAGTCAGATGCAATTCTTGCTCCGCCTGTTAATACGACAACACCGTCAACCAACACCAACGTGCGGAACCAACTTCAGCGGGTATTACAGCAGCAACACACGTCATCCACGCACCACTCCCTCACCCCCCGTATCAAAAACATTCCCCCGAGACGGACCCGACTCCTTCAATTTAACTGCAACGGACTCCAGGGGAAGATCGACGAGATAGTCGACTATATGAGCCGGGAGCATCTGTCAATTGCTGCGATCCAGGAAACTAAGCTGACCGCCCTCTCGGATCTTCTGAGTCGGGCCGGATACAACATAATCCGCAAGGACCGCGAGCGAGACCATGGAGGGGGTCTGGCGTATCGTCTCATCGATGGCGGCATCGACCGCAGGGATACTACCCTAGAATGTCAGGGCATAGCTATCCGGTCAGGCGATGCCAAGCTCGAAATATTTAATATATACATTCCTCCCGTTACAAGTTGCCCAGTTGGATATACCCTGATATAGGTGCGCTACTCAGAGGCGAAAACCGTTTGGTTTTGGGTGACTTTAACGCGCACCACGATCTTTGGCATTCTAGCCTGTCAAATGACCGTAGAGGAATGGAGCTGGCGGAACAGATAGACGATTCGACATTCTGCACAATGAACGACAACACCCCCCACCAGAGTTTTGGGTAATTGCCAAAGCTCGCCCGACATAACAATTGCGAGTGCTGGTCTGATAAACAGTATAGTCTGGCGACCTATACTGACACTAGCATCGGACCACTTACCCATACACATCTCGATTGACAGACCTCCCGACTTTGTTTCCGCGGACCACCGGATCTTCGTTAACTTCAAAAAAGCTAACTGGACCGGCTTCATGGAATTCACCGAGAACGCCTTCAGTGCTCTCTCCACTCCAACTGACGTCACCTCTGGTGAACGTTCATTCCGCAGGATTGTTGTGACCGCTAACGCCCGCTTCATCCCGGCAGGCCGAATTGCGGAAATCCGCCCTAACTTCCCGTCCGAAGCGGCGGCTTTAGCAGCAAGGCGCGACATCCTCCGTAACTCCGATCCCGGGAATCCCTTAATCAGGGATTTAAATGCGGAGATTCGGACCGTTGTAAACAAACACAAGCGAAAATAGTGGGCACTTAAGGTACTGCAATCTCTCCTCTGGGGCAAACAAGCTCTGGGCTACAGTCAAGTCGCTGTCTAACCCGACGAGACGCGATGACCGGGTGGAAATTTCATTCGGTGATCGCGCCTCGTCAGACCCGAAAAGATGCGCGAGCTATTTTAGCCGGCTTTTTACACTGCATCCTTCGGTAGACAAAGCGAAAAGACCACCCTAATCATACCAGATGTGTGGAAAACCGGTAGGGTGGTCCCGCTACTTAAACCGGGGAAACCAGCCAACAAAGGAGAGTCTTATCGGCCGATAACTCTCCTCTCCCCAGTAGCGAAGACGCTTGAGGCCTTACTGCTCCCGACTTTCACTCACCATCTGCGTCCAGCAGCACATCAGCATGGCTTCCGAAAAGTGCACAGCACCACAACAGCACTTAACGCCATAAACACCCAGGTGGTCAATGGCCTGAACCAAAACCGACCCTGTGCGAGAACTGTCCTGGTAGCACTGGATTTGTCAAAAGCTTTTGACACTGTCAATCATTCAGTGCTACTCAGTGACATTGAGGAATCCTCATTACCGCCGGGGTTGCAGAGGTGGGTCATGGGCTACCTGAGTGGTCGTCAATCATCGGTCATATTCCGAGGTGAAACATCTAAATTGAGGAAAATTAAACAGAGCGTTCCGCAGGGTGGTGTACTCTCCCCGCTACTGTTTAATTTTTACATCTCGAAGCTCCCTCCTCCACCGGTAGAAGTCTCACTAACTTCGTATGCCGATGATTGCTCGATATTGGCGTCTGGCCAGGATATTAATAGCCTATGTTCGAAAGTGAACGGTTACCTCGCCGATCTTTCTCGTTTCTTCACTGCACGACATTTAAAAGTACAGCCGACGAAATCCTCGGCTACCCTTTTCACCAGCTGGACGAAGGAGTACCGGCTAGAACTTGATGTGAAAGTTGGTGACCCAAAAATTCCGACTATAAACAACCCTAAGATTTTAGGGGTCACATTCGATAGCCTGCCCTCCTTCACTCCGCATACGACCGCAATTGCCGCAAAACTCCAGGGCCGCAACAAAATACACAGAGCGCTAGCCGGCAGCACATGGGGTAAAGACAAAGAAACCTTGTTGGCAACCTACAAAGCCGACGGTCGTAAACTACGCTGCACCGATTTGGGCGCCGGGGACGAACGAGACGCAGTGGAGAAAGTTACAGGCCTGTCAAAAGACCGCCCTTAGGACTGCGACAGGAAACCTCCTGATGTCACCGGAGCACCACTTGCACAGCGAAGCATCTATGCTACGAGTTAAGAAGCATAATGCTTTGCTGTGCAAGCAGTTCCTGTTGGGATGCCACCGCGCGGAGCACCCCAGCAGGCACCTCTTAGAAGCCGAGCCTCCGCCTAGGCACATCAGGAAGGGAGTACTCGACTACAATAGCACCATACAGCACCATGTAAAACAACCGCTGGACAGGACGGCGTACAGACAGGCGCTGAACGCCATTCACCAGGAGTCAGTCAACACCTTCCTAGACTCCCTTCAAGTGAATGGCGTACTCGGAATCAAACCACCACCTATCGCAGACAGTGAGCTCGAGCTGCCTCGAGAGACCCGTGTTACACTAGCACAACTTAGATCTGGATACTCTAGCTAACCTACCACACGGATCCTTTAACTTATTCAACCAAGACAGGTTCCAACAAACTCTTGGCCGTATGACTCGGAGGAGGGACAAACGAATCCACCGATGACCTAACCGCCTCTAGTTGCCTACCTAAAGCAATTAGTTCCGAAATCGACCCTATTGTCACCAGTCCCAACTGGTTCTAGTAGAATGGTAGAAGATTCGCCCTAATCAATCCTAACATCCTTTTCTCAGATAAAGGCTCCTGAAGCCTACCAAACATTATCTTCATACCCGTTACATATACTCCGATGGACTCATTCCCTGAGTCCTTCGCCTAATCTCGTCTAGTAAGAGATCATCGTAGTTGGGGTGCAAAAACTCCAACTTCAAGTCTCTTACCAGTTCCTCCCAGCTACCTAGAGTATTCCTAACAGACCTAAACCATAATAACCCTAAACCTTCCCTGCGAACAAGTCTACCGCGCTTTTGAAAAGTTGAGCTTGAGTTACACCGCGTGCCTCGCTCAACTCCTCAACCCGTTCTAAAAATGCGAAAAGCGACCCGACTGTCTCCTCAACAACTCATCGTATTTCCACGGACGGGGTTGCTATCGGGTCCGCACGAATGGCACCCGAGCGCTCTACCGAACCAATTTCCTTTTTTTCGGCTTCTTCGCTGCCGACTACCTCTTGAAGTTCGGCGAGAAGGAGCATCAACTTGCTCTTTAGCTCCATCTGCTGAGTCATCTCGCCGTCGCTTACCGGTCGCGCCCTTCCGATTCGCGATAAACACCACTCGATCTTCGCCACCACTTTCGCTCCATGCGATGGCTTGCCTCCACCCGAAACCGACGCGATTAAATTTTCTACCTCCTCCAGTTTCGACTCGACCGCCGTCTTATCTTCGTCGAAACTGAAGGGGTAGTCTTGAAAGAGGTTTACCGAACCTCTTTTCTCTAACAAACGCGACGCCCTGATCGATTTCCTCATGGCTTCAACCGTACCGATTAGAAGGCCGCGTGCCTCCATCTCGTACGCGAGCTCATCTTGGGACAACCGATTAATCTCCATTTTAAATAAAAAAAACTCGAAAATTTGAAAAGAAGAAAAAAACCAAAAAAACCCTTATCACCAGCTGGAAGACGGAGTACCGGCTAGAACTCGATGTGAAAGTTGATGACGTAAAAATTCCAACTATAAACAACCCTAAGATTTTAGGGGTCACATTCGACAGCTTGAACTCCTTCACTCCGCACACGACCGCAATTGCCGCAAAACTCCAGGGCCGCAACAAAATACTCAGAGCGCTAGCCGGCAGCACATGGGGTAAAGATAAAGAAACCTTGCTGGCAACCTACAAAGCAATTGGCCGGCCGGTCGTAAATTACGCTGCACCGATTTGGGCGCCGGGGACGAACGAGACGCAGTGGAGAAAGTTACAGGCCTGTCCAAAGACCGCCCTTAGGACTGCGACAGGAAACCTCCTGATGTCACCGGAGCACCATTTGCACAGCGAAGCATCTATGCTACGAGTTAAGAAGCATAATGCTTTGCTGTGCAAGCAGTTCCTGTTGGGATGCCACCGCGCGGAGCACCCCAGCAGGCACCTCTTAGAAGCCGAGCCTCCGCCTAGGCACATCAGGAAGGGAGTACTCGACTACAATAGCACCATACAGCACCATGTAAAACAACCGCTGAACAGGACGGCGTACAGACAGGCGCTGTACGCCATTCACCAGGAGTCAGTCAACACCTTCCTAGACTCCCTTCCAGTGAATGGCGTACTCGAAGTAAAATCACCACCTATTGCAGACAGTGAGCTCGAGCTACCTCGAGAGACCCGTGTTACACTAGCACAACTTAGATCTGGATACAGTAGCAGGTTAAACTTCTACATATCCAGACTCGACCCCAGCATACCCAACGTATGCCCTGCATGTGGAGAGTCCCCGCACGACACTAACCACCTCTTCACATGCCCCCTTAAACCTACCCATCTAACCCCCCTCTCCCTTTGGTCCAACCCTGTCGAAACAGCACGTTTCCTGGACCTTCCGTTAGATGACCTCGGCGACTTAGACTGATTATGCCTGCCCTTAGCGGGGTTAGCGAACCGCTACAACAACAACACCTCTTTTCCACTCTGGTGAATCGCCGTAAACAGAAGGAAATCTTGACCTAATTAACTTGTAGAGGTTGCCACCTTCAACGCTGGATACGACAAAGGCTTTTTCTCTTCTAACCGCTTCATCCTTGCTAACCAAGGGTCGGTGGTACTAACTTCAGCAACAACTGGCACACTACGGGATAGCATATCCGGGACCACATGTTCCTTGCCTTTCCGATGCACTATATCTAAATCGTACTGCTGGAGCTTCAAAGCCCATCTAGCTAACCTACCACACGGATCTTTTAACTTATTCAACCAAGACAGGTTCCAACAAACTCTTGGCCGTATGACTCGGAGGAGGGACAAACGAATCCACCGATGACCTAACCGCCTCTAGTTGCCTACCTAAAGCAATTAGTTCCGAAATCGACCCTATTGTCACCAGTCCCAACTGGTTCTAGTAGAATGGTAGAAGATTCGCCCTAATCAATCCTAACATCCTTTTCTCAGATAAAGGCTCCTGAAGCCTACCAAACATTATCTTCATACCCGTTACATATACTCCGATGGACTCATTCCCTGAGTCCTTCGCCTAATCTCGTCTAGTAAGAGATCGTCGTAGTTGGGGTGCAAAAACTCCAACTTCAAGTCTCTTACCAGTTCCTCCCAGCTACCTAGAGTATTCCTAACAGACCTAAACTATAATAACCCTAAACCTTCCCTGCTAACAAGTCTACCGCGCCTTTGAAAAGTTGAGCTTGAGTCACACCGCGTGCCTCGCTCAACTCCTCAACCCGTTCTAAAAATGCGAAAAGCGACCCGACTGTCTCCTCAACAACTCATCGTATTTCCACGGATGGGGTTGCTATCGGGTCCGCACGAGTGGCACCCGAGCGCTCTACCGAACCGATTTCCTTTTTTTCGGCTTCTTCGCTGCCGACTACCTCTTGAAGTTCGGCGAGAAGGAACATCAACTTGCTCTTTAGCTCCATCTGCTGAGTCATCTCGCAGTGGCTTACCGGTCGCGCCCTTCCGATTCGCGATAAACACCACTCGATCTTCGCCACCGCTTTCGCTCCATGCGATGGCTTGCCTCCACCCGAAACCGACGCGATTAAATTTTCTACCTCCTCCAGTTTTGACTCGACCGCCGTCTTATCTTCGTCGAAACTGAAGGGGTAGTCTTGAAAGAGGTTTACCGAACCTCTTTTCTCTAACAAACGCGACGCCCTGATCGATTTCCTCATGGCTTCAACCGTACCGATTAGAAGGCCGCGTGCCTCCATCTCGTACGCGAGCTCATCTTGGGACAACCGATTAATCTCCATTTTAAATAAAAAAAACTCGAAAATAAGAAAAGAAGAAAAAAAACCAAAAATAAAGGAACAAAATTATTTACTTAAAAAAAAATAATAATTTAATAAAAATCACAATTGAAAAACTATTATCCTAATATAATTTCTTCGTTGCCCTATACTGGCACAACAAAAGACCCTAACACGAAAACAACAAGAGCCTAACCACAAGAAACACAAAAAAATTTAATAAAAGACAGATATATGGTCTACGTTGACAACACAATAATTATCCAAAACAATTTTTTTTTATTAAACAAAAATAAAAATTTAAGCAAAAACAGTAAAAAAAACAACAAAAATCCTTAATTAACATAAAAAACAAAAAAAAAAAACACAACCTAATTTGCAACGACCACTACTTGTCACTTTCGGACACAACACACTTGACCAACAATTTTCTACACCTAGATATAACACACAAATGCTCGGGTAATGTGAGCAGAAACAAAATGGAAACTGCTAATTTGCTAAGCGGAGCGAACTCACCGAACTCCTTTGTACTAACTATGTACAACCCAATCTCCTGATGGGTCTGGGTTCGACTCCCACTCTCTCCTTTACTCCTTTCTATAGTGCCCTACTAATAATACTAAAGAAAAATAGAAAATTGTCAATAATTATTTAAAACAAAAATCGACAGCACAAAACGCCACTCGAAACAGTTTTCCTAAGCACAACCTCTTCTGCAAAATATTTTTATCTTTAAATATTGGGCCCCACGTTGGGCGCCAATTTGTCACCTCCACTTTTCTTCAAAAACAATATGTATATACGTATGTGTATACGTACATATACCTACAGTGGTTGTTGGTTAAAGCCGACCAACAGACCAACAACCACACTACCCACTGAACAAACGAATCTCCGCACAAAGAGGAAGGTGACAACACAAACTAACAGAGCGACCGGCCAGCTAAGTGGAGATGGCGTGGGTCGCTAACTACGTACACTAACAAAACTATTCGCAAGGAAGGAAAACAACAAAAAGTGAATTCTACTAACGCTGGCATAAGCAAATGCACGACAACAATTAAGCAACGATATAAGACAAAATAAACAAAATATATTTTTGGGGTGCACCCGAGGTGTGGTCCAACCAAACTGGTTACGAACCCACTCGCACTACTCCCGTGCTGCCGGGGGTAACTTTAACCCGCCTGTATGACTGGGCTCTGGGTGCGGGATGCTAAAAGGATGGGTACGGACGAAAGGAGGGAACGGCACTGTCGGCACGACAAAAACAACGTACGAAAACAATAAATAGGCAAAATGATACTTAAGTTTCTCAGTCGGGTGTGAGTAGCAAACTTCGGTGCTCCTCTGGTGGTGCCGCCAAACTCCAGCTCCGCCACTATCCAATGCACTGGTATGAATTTTTGGGCTTCAACTGCCCTCTCTGCTTCTCCTGGCTAAACACAAAAATCACGTCTGTTGCCTTTAATGGCAACACTCTATTATTTATGTTTTTTTGTTTTCTACAACCACCACTCGCACGTCTGCGCAAAAAGATGTGCTCACACTTTCAAAGACTACAAGAATCTGATCCGGCACGCACTTACGAGCCAGGCCGCAAGCTACGCGTCGGCCGTCAGAATTCTCAGGCGAGTGTGTATTGGTGCCCAATCATTTGGCGCTGCCCCAATTACCCAAAGGGACAGAGTTGTATAGCGCACGCCACCATGGCACACCAAGTACACTGGGATAATTTTCCCCTCGCCGTATAAAAAAAAGGCGACACCCCTTTTTACGGAATACCCGCGAAAAGTATTCCGTTTCCCTAATATTTGTTAGTGGAGGAACCGTTTTGACGAACATCTCCTTTTGGAGACTTATAGCACTGGATAGGCACACACCGAATGCAACCGTGCCAACAATTCACGGCTTTGAATTATACAATTATTTGCCGACTGATGCCACTGCCAACGCTTGAAGTGAAAGGAATATTAGGCAAAACAAAGCAAATGAAACACAAAAGAAGTTTTTGTTGCGGCCAGTACGCGACTGAATGAAAAATCTTCTAAAAAACATCATTAACAATTGTAAAGTTTATGTCATTTACAGAAAGAAAACTTCGTCGAAGCGGCATCACACAACGGAATCTTTCAACAAATGCCCGGTGGCCCACTGAAACAAAGTCGGGAGGTCTGCCAATCGAGATTTGTATTGGTAAGTGGTCCGATGCTAATGTCAGTATGGGTCGCCAGGCTATACTGTTTATCAGACTAGCACTCGAAATTGTTATATCTGGTGAGCTTTGGCAATTACCCCAACTCTGGTAAGGGTGTTATCGTTCATGGTGGAGAATGTCGAATCGTCTATCTGTTCCGATAGCTCCATCTATCTACAGTCATTTGACAGGCTTAAATGCCAAAGATCGTTACGCGCGTTAATGTCGCCCAAAATCAAACGGTTTTCGCCTCTGAGTAACGCACCTACTCAGGAGGAGGAGCCTTTATTTCATGTCCGAATTACACTCGGAGGGGAGGACATTCCCTGCCAAGAGGCGGCTGCTATTAGAAAATTTAACTTATTTTTTTAATTTAAATTAATTTTCCATAACTTTTGGATGTTGGTGGCATCGGAATTTGAACCTGAGCCTTCCGAATGGCAGTGCGCAATGCTAACCACTCGACTAGCGCACCTATACGACGATCAGAGCTATATTCAACTGGATAACTTGTAACAGGAGGAATGTATATATTAAATATTTCGAGCTCGGCTACGCCCTGATATTCTAGGGAAGTATCCCTGCGGTAGATGTCGCCATTGATACGATATTGCATGGTGTTTTTAAGATGAACGCTAAGCCCCGGCCATGGTCTCGCCCGCGGTCGTTGCGGATAATGTTATATCCGGCCCGCCGCAAAAGCTCCAATCGGGCTTTCAACTTCGTTTCCTGAATCGCAGCAATTGACAGGTGCTCCTGGCATATATATTCGGCTATCTCGTCGATTTTTCCCTGCAGTCCGTCGAAGTTAAATTGTAGCAGTCGTGTCTGTCTGGGGGAAAATTCGTAATACGATAGGTGAGGGAGTGATGAGTGGGGGTGGCGCGTTGTTGCTGTAATACCCTGGACTGGATGCCGCACGTTGGTGTTGGTTGGCGGCGATGTTATAGATAAAGGCGGGAGCAGACTCTTACAGCATGGGGCAACGTACGCTTCACTCCACTCATGGGTGGTGAGTAGGCCAAAAACGTCCGGAAATTACACCAGCTAGAGCAGGAATTTCATCTGACTAATGTCATGTTTCGACGTACGGAGCAGACTGTGTGGGGAACTAAGAGCTGCTGCGTAGCCCACGCACGGGACCGTAGAAGTATGTTACCCAGAGTGGGTAGGTGTGCTGAAGGCACTGCCGCAGAGGCTGGTGGCGCATTGGAGCGCTACCAGCATAGAGCCACATAACTTGTGGGCCACTCCCTATGTGTCTTATGAGCACTAGATGAAGGAAGGGTGGAGTCTTTTGTGGCACACGCAGCAGAAGTAATACATCGGACCAAGGTAGGTTTTGACTTCAGCGATAATGGGAAGGTTTTGGTGCAGCCCAGCTGTGAGGTGTTGCCAATGTTACCTGTTGATCAACAAAAGGGTGATAGCTCTTGATCTGATAAAATCTGGGTCAACTCCAGAGCGTAGAAGTAGCTGTCTTGAGAGTGGTGCTATTATCGGACTTTGAGGAATCCTCATTACTACCAGGGCTGAAGAGGGCTACCTTAGTTGTCAACGGCAGAATTTTGACCTACTCTGTCGAGGGTGTGATCAGCGGTGCAGAAAGCCCCGACACCTGCAGCTGACAATCACGTCAGATTGCGCAGGCAGCCGCGACAACAGCGACCAAGGATGAGAGCCGCCCGGGAGCACATCGGTGGTCCTGCTAATACCGCACTTGGACAATTTGTCCTCACACCAACGGTCTCGGCAGACCCTGGACAAAAACCGACAACACTCTTCAGCAGCACACCCTTCTAGGCCAACGAACCCCAAGAAGAGAGAACAGAAAGCAGAGATTCCCAACTTAGATTAAGAACGGTAATGAATTTTAAAACATGTAATGAAATTTGAATTATTCAAATGTAAGTTAATGAACTGTTAATTAAGTTTGTTTTTTCCTTTATGCTTATCTTGTCATTTTATTGCAGGGATGCCGTAATGCGGGTGGCATGTTTGGCATGTAACCCTGCACAGAAGCCAGAATTCTACCTGGAGATGTTGCTGCTGCTAGTAAAAATGTATGACTCATCCCTATTGCGAAGGGTCCTTTTATTTCCGTCCCGTTGCATATTTCACCTTCTGTGGAATGCATAAAAGGCCGACGTTACCTTTTTGGCTCTATCCTTGATGTTTTTTATTCTTAGTATACTAATATAGTTTTAAGTTTGTTTTAATTAATTTGTAATTCTAGTCTTTAAGATTTGTAAATAATTAACTGAGTACAATGAATTGACTTGTAGGCGTCGCCCAGCCGCTGGCTGTCCCATTAGTTTATCGCGAGGCCTCTCCTACTGCCTATAATAGACCGGCTTCTGTGTAACTTTCTAATCATTTCAGAGTGATGTTGGAAGTTTATACGGCCGCGATAGCCGAGTGGTAACTTGCATACTGACAGTCGGAAGGCTCGGGTTCAAATCCCGATGCCACCAACATCCAAAAGTTATGGAAAATTAATTTAAATTAAAAAAATAAGTTAAATTTTCTAATAGCGGTCGCCTCTCGGCAGGGAATGTCCTCCTCTCCGACTGTAATTCGGACATGAAATAAAGGTTCCTCCTCCTGAGTAGGTGCGCTACTCAGTGGCGAAAACCGTTTTATTTTGGGCGACATTAACGCGCGTAACGATCTTTGGCATTTTAGCCTGTCAAATGACCGTAGATAGATGGTCGCCCCTCGCCAGGGATTGTAGTTCGGACATGAAATAAAGGCTCCTCGTAAAAAAACCAACATCAGCCGTTTGGAGGCGGCTTAGTATAAACTGTAGGTCCCTCCAAGTGTTGGAAAAACATCAAGACTTAAAAACCACAAATTGGAGGAGGAGCTCGGCTGAAAACCGCGGTTTAGCGGTTACAATGCGCTAATTAAAAGAAAAAAGAAAATATTATTATTTTTATTAGCACCCGTATCTAGAAGGTTACTCGTTCACAGTTATCACCGACTATCTGTCATTTAAAAGGCTGAATGCTATCGAGAGCCCCTCAGGTCGTATCGCGAAAGGGGCACTAGAACTGCAACAACACACGTTGGATATCAAGTACCGTAAAGGCCAGCTAAACGTCGTCGCAGACGCACTATCTCCGCAGCCACAGGAAGAGTAGCTGAATATATTGCTCGGAGAAAAAGAAACAGCCAACTGTAAATGGCTAAAGGCTAAAATGGAAGATGGCACCAGAAAAGTTTCCAGACTACACACTACAACACGGGGAATTATACAGATACATAGCCGTACAAATATATGAGGGAGGCGGGATTCCGTGGAAGCTTTGCATCGCAACGCCGCTACGTCAGAGAGTCCTGAAAAAAATTCACGACAGTCCCAGCGACGGTCATATGGTAGTGAGGAAAACTATCGCGAAAGCAACGGCACGTTATTACTGGCCAGGGATATTCTAGCAGGTAGACAATTACCTGTTGCATTGTTGTTACTTTTATCACCTATTCTTATTTGGGTTAGTTAACAGCGGCGGCACGCTATGTTAGTGTGATAATAATATCTGGGCTTCATATTTAATAAAGGTATACAGCGCTATTTTCACTGTTACCGGTAAAGTAAACTTTGTTACTTTTTTTTAACACCCGAAATTGAATTTGATATTCTAGCGCACATTGTTTAAACAAATTTGGCAGCACAGCATTTTTCGACCATGTCAAATTACATTTGCAAGTTGGTAAAGTAAAAACAAGAATCACATCGAAATGGAACACGGAGCACAACAAAATAAGTAAGCTTTATTTATTTGTTTATTAAGTCATAAGTAATTTAACCTTATTATGGAAAAACTTCATAGCATGCGCCTTTTTACACGTATTTCTTCATCTTCAATGAATTATAGACGTAAATGCCTGTACATTTTGGTTCCTATTTATTTTCAAATTAACAACACAAAATCAAACAGTAGTTACCTCCTGTTTCGCGGGTATACGAAATAGTAACAAAATTTACTGAATGGTAAATATTAATACCAAAGTAAATCTTACTATCTCGATTGAATAGGCCTGATAATGTATTCTAATTAACTTTTATGTTATGTATATATATATATATATTTGTTGGAAAAAACATGAAGACGCAAAACCACAAATTGGAGGAGGAGCCCGGCCGAAAAATCGCTTAAGCGGTTACAAAGCGCCAATTATATATGTATATGTATATATAAGTGTATATATTTTATACACTTAGAATTAAAAAGCTGTATTTTTTCAATTCAATGCGATATGTGATGATTAGCTGGTTGATATGAAAGAAAGTGAGGTTCAGAACAATTACCCGAATGAACCGTAGAGAAAATAAGGAAATAACATAATGTCAAAAACTAGAGTGGGTTAGCGTGAAAGAAAATAATTGAATGATTGAGTGTTTTAATGTGAACATAAAAGTAAAAAATATAAATGTATTACAATACAAATCTAAATTAGTAAAATAAAAAGGATGTTTTTCGAATATAACTATGTTGGTACGCCACAATACTCCCCTCTTGTTGTTTTAACGCGCATTCTTTCCACTTCTTTTTTATAGTTCGATTCAGAACTCTATAAGGGCCTTTGTAAGGCGACGAGAGCGATGGCCGAATGGCGTCATCTCTAACGAAGACTTGATCGCACGATTTTAGTAACGGATGTACGAAGGCGTTAGGAGTTGAATGCCATGCTGCTTCAACCGATTTCAATTCCTGCATGACCCGACGAAGCTAAGAAGAAATTTCTTGTTCGTTATTTCCTGGTTTGCTGCTCATCCGAAACTCCTAAGGTAGTCGAAGTGTGGTCCCATAAACTATCTCGGCGGGACAAGCCATTAAGTTTTATGTGAAGATGCGAAAAACATTGCGATGGAATTCTGATCCGCTGAATTGTTGTTCTGTTGTAACAAACAGTTTTTAACCTTTGGAATTTAATGCAATTCTGTGCGAATTCTCTACTATCACGTTGAATGGAGGTCCATACAAAGTGCTAAGACATAAGTCGTGGAGTAGCTCTTGTACCTGGGTTTGCCAAATCATGAATAAAATGTAAAACGTTTGCTCTGAACTTCTTCGTGAAATATAGTTACAGTTCGAAATATCATAGTATACTCTTTCTAAACTAGAAGAAATAACAAATTTCGGTAATTTAAGGGAATAAATTTTGTTTCCTGACAACAGGGACAGAAGGGCTTTATCCGTCTTTTGGTCTTCCGAAAGTTGAGCATAGTCGAGTGGTACATGATCGAGCGAGTTAATATGCAATAAAAATCAGCAGTCGCGGTACTAGCAGCCAAATTTGAGGCATGAACCCATAGTGATAACTCCGCGATCGATACCACCCAAGAACACAAGCTTTGTTTCGCCAAACTCCGATTTCGATAAGAGATACATACAAGCACAAGCATGAACAAAACACTTCATTGATCATGCGCTGAAAGGTTTGGGCTACATTTCGTAGGCCTAAAGTAATTTTGGTAAATTCATATAGACAGGGTGTACAGGTACCTGGTAAAACGTCTTCTACACATCAATTTTCGAAAAAATTGTATTGTCTGCTAAACTTTTGTAAACTCTTTGGAGGAAAGGGTACGGATAACGGTCGGGAACTGTTTTGTGCATTGAACGATCGATAGTCTCTTAGTTCCATCGGCATCGCGCACCGTGTACAGTGGACTAGCCCAGCTCGATGCTCAATGAACGGCAGACTACCAAATTTAAAAGAGATTAGAGTTCTACGCGTGCAGCTACTGATTTCTCAGGCGAGAGCCGTCCGGGGCGTGAACATATCGGTTGACCTTTCGTTTTGACTCGGTCTTATTATTTCTATTCTTATATATATATAATTGGCACTTTGTAACCGCTGAAGCGATTTTCGGGAGAGCTCCTCTTCCAATTTGTGGTTTTGCGTCTTGATGTTTTTCCAACAAATGGAGGGACCTACAGTTTATACTAAGCCACCTCCGAACGGCTGATGGTTTTTTTACGAGGAGCCTTTTTATTTCATGTCCGAAATACACTCAGAGGGGTGGACATTCCCTGCCGAGGAGCGGCCGCAATTAGAAAATTTAACTCAATTTTTTATTTAAATTAATTTTCCATAACTTTTTTTTTTGGATGTTGGTGGCACCGGGATATGAACCCGAGCCTTCCGAATGGCAGTACGCAATGCTAACCACTCGGCTACCGCGACCGCCATTAACTATATACCATACATACACCTAATTGCAATTTTTAATTTGCCTACTTACGGCACTTAGCAATTTCCCTATTGCAGGCAAACCAAAGTTGAAACATTCAACTTTCTACTTTGGTAGCCGTTCAAAGTTCATTGCCCTAAAAACCTACTTACTCTATGGTAAATGCAAAAGTTCAAAAAAATAAAAAAAATAAATAATCTAAAATAAAAAATCTAAATTCGAAAAAAAAACAAGAAAATTTTTTAAACATTGGAAAAGTGCGGTGCAATTTATTTTCGTAATACTTGTCAATAACTTTGGTAGTGGTTCTCGAGTTGAACAAACTCGACAGCGCATCGAAGCAAACAATTTACATACGTACATGCATTACGAAAATATTCACCACAAATTGTTTGCATTGAGCGCATAAAAATAAAGAGTGTTATAATAAGTAGTGATCTTCTCACTAAACTCTTTTGCAAAGGTACAAAGTTATCCACCATTCTCTTTTGTGCGATATCTGCTTTGTATAATAGCAGAGAAAGTAAATACAACGAGAAGGTTCCATTGCGGACCAGCGTGTAAACTGTCAAAAGATGCCAAGTTTCGATGGATGCATTTCACCAGGGGCCGCCAGAAACTAACAGAGTTTGCTATTGATGCACAACATTACGTACTGAGCGTAGTAAAAATAAAGATACTCAGAAATGTAGTGCTCTGTCTCCAACTAAGTTTGCTTATGTTAAATTCAGATAACGAATTTTTGTTGGCTTGTTTGTTATCAAAATAAACGAAAATATTATTTTCAAAATGTTAATAAATTTCTTGGAATAGGGGTGAAGGGGTATATTTCAATAATGTATTTAACATCTTTTTTCAAATTTCTGTATTATCTCATAAGTATTATCTCATAAAGGGACGATTTGACGTCGGCATTTCGTCATAGCATTTTTTTATAAAGGGGCTTATTTATTCATGAATTGTATTTATTACAAATTAATGAGATGTTTGATTAATAATTTTATTAACTTATAAATCTTTAAATTCATTCATTTGTACATATGTACGTATTCCCACACAAAACACTGACCTGCCTCAAGAAATACATACACGCATATATGCATATGTACATATGTATGTATATTCATATAGGCATATACAAAAACATACAAACACATTGCCACTGACAAAAGTTCAATCACCGTCTGCAGAATTGAAGCAAATAGGCTACTAAATTTGCTGATCGCTTATTAGCTCATATTGCCCAGCAAGCATTTCCTTGTCTTCCCGCATGCACCTTGTTGTGGCGAGGATTGTGTGCTAACATTCTAAAATATTCTAAAAGTTCCAAAAAATTCTAGAATGTTCTAGAATATTTGATTTCAATGAAGAAAAGTAGACGAATCATAAAAGCAAAAAAAACTTTTCATCTACAAACAGTTTCCTCAAGTCGAAGTCAAATTTTAGCAAAAATCTAAAACTTGATGTTGAACTCAGGACAAAGTGAAAACACATACATGCAAGCAATTTAATATGTATACGTAAAACGCACACAATCTTAATAACGATCACAACATTTTTGCTAGATTTCATATATTTGGCATTTTGGTGTACCTATTCAGGTACTGTAAACTTTGTGTACCACGAATATATCAATTTTTATTATAATCTTAAATTATCCTAAGTTAATAAACATTTTTAAATAATATTCCTATATTTTTAATAATTAAAATATGTATTAACTTGATAATCGAAGAAGGTTTAGAAATTATAGGAGTTATTTGTATATATTGTACCTATTATAATTAATTCCTCATAGATTTTAAGTTTCTATTAAATTTTACATTTTCTCGAATCGCTAAACATAAATTAAATTAAAAAAATCATTTTGAAAAATAATGAGACTTTTTTCAAAACATTTGTTTCGCATTCATTTAATATACGTACGTGTATTGTAATTCTAAAGAAAAAGTTCACTCTATCGAGAGCGCAATATGCTGTTGTCGAAGAAGACACAAATTTGTTCAACTTCCAATTTTTGGCACTTTGGTTTGTAGGCGAGTCGCATGCGGGGAGATGTGTGCTGCTTCCGCAGCTCGTTTAGTAGACGCTGCGCCAGCTTTCGTCTTGAGGACTTTTTTGCAATTGAACTAGCAGCTGCCATTCAAATAGTGTTGTCATGACAATGGCGTGGTATTATATTATATTTTTTTGCTAGATGTGTACGTTTTTGCTTCTTAATACATTTATATGTACATACATACATAAATACTATGTAAATATGTATGTATGTACGCTCATACGTTTAAATGAATGAATGAATTTTGAGTTGTATACTTATTTGGATATTTACCCAAAAATAATAATTAATATATAAAAGAATTTAATCAAATATCTTTTATTATATCTCAATTATCATGACAACCATTAATTTTATCTTTAAAAAAATTGTTAGTAAAAATGAGAAATATGTAAGTAAATAAAAATATAATAATAAATAACAAAAACGTTTTAATTTGCAAATTATTAAAAGCAAATAAACAGAAATTGAACACAGAAATTTCTGATAATATCCATCTACATGATAACATTTATCTTGAATAGGTTTTTATCAATTTTACATTTATTTTGCATGGAAACTCTCATTATTGTACTCATTCTACTATTTTCAGCAAAATTCTGCTAGTTCTCTGTTAAGTTGGGGTGAACAGAGCTCATCGATATCTGGGGTGAAATGCACTTATAGAAATCTGGCGTCGACTGCAAAACGGAACAGAATGACAATCTGTTGTATTTACGTTCTCTGATAATAGCTGAGCAGTGCACTGTACAGCATCAAATTATTTCAAGAGCAGTGTGTACACTCCCACGCTCAAATTTCCACACCCTTTATCATTGCTATTTTCTCAGCTTTGGTTAGCTGCATTTCTCTTTGGCAGCAATGCTCTGTCTTTGGTGGGACCAGTGTGGTGTGGTGTACTACGAGTTGTTAAAACCTGGTGAAACGGTGAATACGGATCGCTACCGACAACAAATGATCAATTTAAATCATGCGTTGATCGAAAAACGGTCGGAATGGGCCCGAAGACATGGCAAAGTTATCTTGGTATAACCAAAGAAGGCTTGTTCCTGCCATAACGTTAAAGACTGTCAGAACAAGTTTACATATGCGAAATGCCAACAAAAGCATCATACTCTACTGCACAAAGGGGTTAAACCACATGCACAAAAGTCCAGTCTTCCGTTCGAACATTCCAGGTTCGAAATTTCAGCCATGGGTGGCCACGTGGTCCAAAATTCCTCTAAACTTTGTTCTTTCATGCTGGTTTCTTCCAAAACCAAACAAAAAATTAAAGCCGATGCCATAGTGTTATCTCAGTTCACAAAGCTTCTTCCAACCTTTACAATGAGTCGTGAAAACTGGTATGAACAGAGGTAATCTCGAGCTAGCTGACCTAAATTGTCACACTCTAGCTCAGATCGATATGGTAATCGGCAGCGATCTTATTCTACAAATTCTAGTGGAAGGGCTGCAACAATTTTGCGACAATCTTCTTACGCAATATTTGGATGGATACTTAGTAGTTTGGTGACCGAAAAGGTATCCTCATTTTCCACCCAAATAGAACGAGTTTCCAATGAAACGCTCAGTGCACAACTGAGGCAATTCAGGAGGAAATCCATGTATCTCCACAAAGTACCCCTGAAAATCAGGCGTGTGAAGATTATTATATTAAGACAACAACCCGTGATTCAAGCGGTCAATGCATTGTCAGGCTTCCATTTAAGGAAACATTTCCAGAAAAACTCACCTAGTCCATTCCCGGTCTGCGACATTCCAGAAATTCCTTAGCATGGCACGCACGCTTCAAAATAAAGTGGAGTTAAAGGCAGTGTACAACAATGTGTTGCAAGAATTGAATATGGCCATATGGAACCCACAACCCCCCGTGAAATCATTTCCAATGGCAATTACCATTCATTCTATTTGCCACATCATGCAGTTGTAAAACCAGATAAAGTCACGACTAAATTACGAGTGGTTTTCAACGCATCAAAAACATCAATTTCCCTTAATGATGTTTTTTATACAGGTGCTTCTCTCCAACTGGACCTCATGTTGCTAATCTTACAACGGCGCATATATAGATACGAATTCAACGGAGACATTCTAAAAATGTATCGGCAAATCCTCATCCATGAGGACAATAACGATTATCAGCGAATTCTGTTGCGCGAGTCAGAGGATTCTCCAATCTTTGACTATAATCTTAACACAGTGACATTCGGGGTTAATTGTGCGCCATATCTCGCTATCTGTACTCTGCATCGATTGGCAGAAGATACAAAAGCGGAAGTTCCACTGGCCACACCTATACTCAAAACCCAAACGTATGTTGATGATGTCCTGTCCGGAAGTCATGATATTGATAATGCCACCGATTCACTCTTCCAATTGATCAAAGCGTAAAGTCAGCTGGCCTTATCCTCAAGAAATTAAGGGCCAATAACCCTGCCATATTGGAGAAATTCCCAAGAGAAGACTTTCTCGACTCCAATTTTTTGAAATTCGAACATGCTTCCACCAAAACTCTCGGTATTCGATAGAACGCATTAACAAACAGGTTTTCATACACCATCATGACAATTTCAGCAGCCACTGTTGCGACAAAACGGCAAATTTTCTCGTCGGTCGCAAAACTGTTTGACCCGGCAGGATGGCTATCGCCAGTTGTGATACGAGCAAAGATTCTGCTCCAAGAACTTTGGCTCGATGGCATTGATTGGGATGAATGCGCAAAGCCCACTTCATTGGTGAAATGGCAACAGTTCACTCAAAACTTGCCAGCCATTTCCGACATCGAAATTCCTCGATGGCACAGTTTTACACCGGGGCAGGATTCCCAAATTTATGGGTTCTGTGACGCCTCGGAAAAAACCTTCTGTGGACAGAAGGAAGTGTTCATGCAACATCCACTCTACTGGTTGTAAAAAGCAAAATTGCACCATTGAAAACAATAAGTCTTCCTCGATTAGAGCTATGCGAAGCAGTGCTGATCTCGGTACACGTAGTTGCGAGCCCCAAGATTTAGCCACCAATACACTCTGGTGGCACGGACCAAAGCGGCTCATACACCACTTCGACTCTGGGTTTAATTCAAAGGCACACAGCATTGATCGATTTTCTTCATTCCCTCGAGCAATTCGCGTAACTGCGTACATGTTCCGTTTCGTGAACAATGTCCAAAATAAGTCAAAAATGCAACCAACAACTACCATGTCACATATGACTGAATCCATTTCTGGATAACAACGGACTTCTTCGCGGCAATGGCAGACTAGCGCATGCCACCCTCAGCTATATTGTGTGGCACTCAATCGTCATTCCGAATACATCAAGATTTTGTCACCTACATTTGAAGTTCCTACACGCACTGCTTCTCCATGCAGAAACGCGCCTCATGCTTCAAATTGTCAGGCAAGAATACTTCATCCCGAAACTAAAGCCTTTAATCAAAAAATGCGTTTTTCAATGCAAAGCTTGCACTCTATACAAGCAACTAACGCACTCCCAGCTAATGGTCGCTCTACCCTCTGGGCGGAGCACAATGTCTTTACCATTTTCTGTAACTGGAGTGGACTTCGCAGGGTCGTTTTTAATAAAAACCCAAGTTCTGGGATCCACTTCATTCATCAAAGGGTACGTTGCTGTATTCGTTTGTTTCGCTACGAAGGCAGTACATCTTGAGTTATGCACTGATCTTACCACTGAGGCATTTAGAGCAGCATTCGTCCGATTTGTGGGCAGGCGAGGATATCCTGCCAAACTGCTGAGCGATAACGGATAACGGAAAAACGTTCATCGGAGCACAGAGAGCAACTGAACGCGAATTCGTCAAACACCTTAACGAATGTTCCGCAGACATTACCCAGAAGTATGCTCCCCATGGCATCAATAGGCAACTGCGGTGAGTTTTCAAATTCATTTCAAGAAAACCGCTGCATCCCGCAAACTTATATTTGAAGAGTTCACGACACTCTTAATTCGAATTGACGCTGAACTCAATTCTCGGCCACTTTCGACCTTATCACAGGGCCCAGCTGATTTCACAGCATTAACTCCAGGTCATTTCATTCGAGCCGCTCCGCTATTAGCCATTTCTGAGCTAAATGCAAAAACCCTCTCGTCAATAAACCGATGGGATGAGTCAAAGCACTTCACCATCAATTCAGTCGCCGCTGGAAATAGGAGTACCTCAAAGATTTCCAAAAGAGGTACGAGTGGAAATCTCCACTTAAGGAGCCTCAAGTTGGCGCACGCGCCGTAATCCCAGACGACGGTCTACCGTCGACCGAGTGGCGTCTCGGACGAATAGAAAATGTTAATCGTGGGCCTGATAATCATATCCGTGTCTCGGACCTCCGCACGCAAAACGGGACTATCAAGTGGTCCTTAGTAAAACTGTGCTTTATTCCAAATGAGCAACCTTCGCTCGAAGCACACCTATAAGGGGAAATCCATTTCTACATCAGACATATCTAATTTGTATGTGCACATCGCCGATTGTACCTTTTTTTCATTTCCAGAGGAAGGACAACGATGGCAACGCGCAGTGCAGTCCTCCTCGCGCCAACGGCAGACACCCAGAACTGCCTACGATGTCGGCTGTACCACTGCTACCACGACCTGTGCAATTGCCACGTGTTTCGGGCAATGCGTCATTGTCAGTGTATCGTGGTAGCCAACGCGCGAGGATACTGCGTCAATTATCATGGAAGAGTGTGACTCACAGGCAAAATGCCATAATATAGTCAGCAGCACACGCCGCAAACAAAAAGGCGGCGAAATAGATGAAACGGCAACAAGAGCACGCCACAAAACAGCGCACCACACCCCATTGCGCCATCCAGCAGCGCGCACCAGAGCAGCGCGCACCACAGCAACGCTCCACATCGGCACGTGACCCTCCACTGTGCGCCACCTAACAGCGCACCAAAAGAAAAAGGAGCAATGGAAAAAAGTCGTGCTCAACAATGCATACGTCCACCGGATCGGAGACGAAGGGGTTTGAACCACACCGCGAAGGGCGCCATCAACGAAGCTATCCGCACCCTGCAAAAACTGCGGAACGCACTGTCCAACGCGTCCCTTAAGGCGAACAGGAAGTTTAAACGCCCAACATAAAACATTAATGTAAACGCCGTGCGCGCCAACTTCCGATTTCCCATTCCGTCGCTGCTCCTTTCACGCGGCTATCCTTCTTTCCGTGAATACCCTACTTCGTAAGCCGATCTATCGCTTAACTGCGGTAGTTCGAACTAACAAAAAAGGGTATATATATATAATTGGCGCTTTGTAACCGCTGAAGAGATTTTCGGCCAAACTCCTCCTCCAATTTGTGGTTTTGCGTTTTGATGTTTTTCCAACAAATGGAGGGACCTACAGTTTATACTAAGCCGCCTCCGAACGGCTCATATTTTTTGTTTACGAGGAGCCTTTATTTCAATTCCAAAATACTTTCGGAGGGGTGGACATTCCCTGCCGAGGAGCGACCGCTTTTAGAAAATTTAACTAAATTTTTTAATTAAATTAATTTTTCAAAACTTTTGGATGTTGGTGACACCGGGATTTGAACCCGAGTCTTCCGAATGTCAGTACGCAATGCTAACAACTAGGCGACCGCGGCCGCGGGTATGCTTGCACAAAATATCTAACGACCTATGCGCGCACAGCGTATTTCATCGCGGAAACTATCATTGTTAAATGAATAAAGTCAGTGAGTTTCACTCATACATACATATATTGTAAACATTAAACGAGTGAAAAAGATCCATTGGTCAGTGTCTATGCAATAAACAAAAGAATTATCTCTTTTAATTCCTCCTTATCAGGTCGATTCGGAAGATAGGCACAACCTATTTTAAAATCAAAGGCAAAGTATTTAGCGGGTATTGCATCGAATACTTTCGAAGCTGGAGTACTTTCATCCATTCGAACGACATGACCTAGCCAGAATAACCGCTGTCTCTTCATTCGTTGAACTATGTCAATGTCATCGTAAAGCTCGTACGGCTCACCGTTCCATCGTCTGCGGTATTCGCCGTTGCCAATGCGCAAGGGACCATAAATCGTTCGCAAAATTTTTCTCTGGAAAACTCCTAGAGTCGACTCATCAGATATTGACATCGTCCTCGCTTCTGCGTAATATAGTAGGACCGGTATGATGAGCGACTTGTGGAGTGTGGTTTTCGTTCGCCGAGAGAGGACTTTACTTTTCAATTGCCTACTCAGTCCAAAGTAGCACCTGTTGGCAAGAGTGATTCTGCAGTGGATTTCCAGACTGAAATTGTGTTGGTGTTAATGCTGGTCCCTATGTAGACGAAATTATCTACGACCCCGAAGTTATGACTGTCAACAGTGACGTGGGAGCCAAGTCGGGTATGAGATGATTGTTTGACAGGAAATATTTCGTCTTGCCCTCATTCACTACCAGACCCATTCGCTTTGTTTCTGTATCAAGTCTGAAGAAAGCAGAACTCACGAGGGGGTTTTTGCTGTTAAAGATTGTGCCTTCTCTATTCAGCTCTACAGCTCGTATTATTTTCTCCAGCAATAAGTTAAAAAAAATCACACGATAAAGAGTCACCTTTTTTGAAACCTCGTTGGGTATCTAACGGCTCGGAGAGATTCTTCCCGATCCTGACGGAGCTTTTAGTGCTGCTTTACGTCGGTTTATATAGACGTATAAGTTTTCCGGGTATACCAAATTCAGACATAGCGGCGTAAAGGCAGCTCCTATTCGTGCTGTCGAAGGCGGCTTTAAAATCGACGAAAAGGTGGTTGGTGTCGATTCTCTTTTCACTGGTCTTTTCCAAAATTTGCGCATGGTGAATATCTGGTCAATGGTTGACTTACGAGATCTACAGCCGCTTTGATAAGGTCCAATCAGTTTGTTGACGGTGGGCTTTAGTCTTTCACACAAAACGCTCGATACGACCTTATATGCGATATTAAGAAGGCTTATTCCATGATAATTGGCGCAGACTGTGGGATTGTCTTTTTTGTGGATTGGGCAGAGCACACTTTGGTTCCAATCATCGGGCGTGCTTTCATCCGACCATATTTGGCAAAGAAGTTGATGCATGCACCTTATCAGTTCATCACCGCAAGCGATTGCTAATCCAATTTATTCGTAATCGTGCAATGAATCATTTTCCCTATCGTCACCGGTTGGGATTTCGCGTTCACAATGTCCTGGTGTTGTACCTTCACTATCTTTTAGCAGGCTAGATAAGTGTTCCCTCCATTGATTCAGTATATTCTGGGCATCCGTCACTAACTCACCACTCTGGGTAAGTCAATAAGTTTTTCGTAGAGTTTCCGAGCGTTACCCTTGTCGGCCAGCTTCTCAAGCTCCTCGTTTGCTTCCTTGTTCAAGTCTCGGTATCTATCCCACCGCGCACGTGTTGTGGTCGGTCGCAAGGTTGCGAAGTAGCGAGTCTGTTTTCTCTCCACTGACACACGACAATCCTCATCGTACTAGCTGTTTTTGCGACCTTTTCGAAGTCCAATAGCTTCGTTTACAGCTGTACGTAGGGAGTTTGCGATGCTATACCACAGTTTCCTTATGCCGTTTTGCTGATGAGTGAACTCAGAGAGCAGGTGTGCAAGTCGAGTAGAAAACCGCTTGATAGTCTGTGATTGCAGTTTTTCAACGTCGAACCTTCCTTGTGTTTGTTGACGGGCATTCTTCGATACACAGAGGCGCGTACATATCTTTCCGAACGTACGCACATCTAAAACACTGGAGCTTGTGAAGTCGCCTAGCACAATTTTGACGTCGTGGTAGAACATTTTTGTTCAAATCATCCTTCTATTCCGTTGGGGTGTGGGCGCAAATTAGTGTGGTGTTAAAGAATTTCGTTTGATGCGGATTGTGGCGAGACGTTCATCCACCGGAGTGAATGCCAATACTCGGCGACGGAGTCTCTCTCCAACAACGAATCCGAAATCAAATTTGCGCTCCTTTATATGGCCGCTGTAGTAAATTTCTCAAGGACCCACCTTCTTCCGTTCTTGTCCCGCCCATCGCATTTCTTGGACGACGGTGATATCAGCATTTAACTTGATGAGGACATCAACCAGCTGGGCAGCGGTACCCTCCCAATTAAGGGACCGGACATTCCAGGTGCATGCCCTAAAATCGTAGTAGTGCGGCACATACCATATATAATATATGTATATTTACATTTATGTATGTATATCCATAAAAGTATATATTATATATATAAATCTTCCAATGTTTCTGTTGAAGCTCCAAATCCTTTGGCTTGGGGTCTGCACAAACCTCAATTATAAGATTTCAAAGTCATATACATGGGGACATATTCTAATTTAATTACTGGGGTAGACACCGCTTAAGCGATTATAACTGCTTTAATAACATTGCGTCATTCATTTATACTCTTCGCTGTTTAGCAACGGAGTGGAAGCCATCTTTTTTCTCTACTTCCACCGGCGAGTACTGCATCGAAAACTTTCAAAGCTGGAATATTTTTATCCATCCTGACCAAATGACCTACCCAGCGCAGACTGTGGGATCGCCTTTATTGTAGATACACTTAGGCTTCAATCGTCAGGCATGCTTTCATCCGACCATATTTTGCAAATAAGCTGATACACGCACTTTATAAGTTCTTCAACTCTGTATTTCAAAAGCTCGGCTGGTAATCCATTAGCTCCCGCCACTTTGTTGTTTTTGAAGCAAGCGATTGCCAATCCTATTTCGTCGTAATCGGGCAATGAAATATTTTCTCTGTCATCGTCGGTTCAATACCTCTCAGCAGGCTGGAGAAGTGTTCCATCCATAAATTCATTATACTCCGGACATCAGTAACGAGATCACCTCTTTTTATCCTACAAGAATCTGCTCCGGCCTTAAAACCTTCCGTAAGTCGTCCTAACTTTTCATTGAATTTTCGAACATTACCCTTGTCGGACAGTTTCTCAAGCTCCTCGTACTCACGCATCCTGCCCTCTTTCTTTTTTGTGTGCAAATGTTTCCCTCTTCAGCTCTTGGTTGTATCCCTCTCCGCACTTATTGTGGTCGATCGCAAGATTGCTAGAGAGGCAGTCTGTTTTCTCACCACCCCGCACCAGCTCTTTTTCTGGCACTGCCGATGAGTGCTTTCAGGGAGCAGGTGTGCCGAGTAGAAAATCGTTCGACAGTCTGTTGTGATTGCAGCTTTTCGACTACGAGCCTTCCTTGTGTTCTGTGACGGGCCTTCTTTTACACCCAGAGGCGCGTGCGTATCTTCGCTGCTGTCGATGTTAGGACCTCGGAACGTACGCACATCTAAAACACTGGCTACATGTCTTCCGTCTATAACAACTTGATCGATATGGTTGTGGGGTTTTCGATCTGAAAACTGTGAAGAAGCTTGGTGAATTTTATGGAATCTAGTACTACAGACAACCATATTTTGGGCCCTGGCGAAGTCGGTCAGCCTCAACCCATTTGGAGTTGCTTCGTTGTGGAGGCCGAATCTTCCGATAATTGTAACAAAAACACAATGATTTTCACGTCGTGGAGTACGCTCCAGGCGCTCATAAAATGTATCCTTGGTCAAATCGCCCTTCTCTTCCGTCGGTGCGTGTGCACAAATCAGCGTTATGTTTAAAAATTTTACAACAGCGGATGTCATAATCTTTCACAATGTGACGCGTTCAAGTCAATAAGCGTTCATGACAGGTGGCAACTTGTTAAGTCGCATCAATTATGCCTTTTATGCCTACGTAAGGGCCCCAGCATATTAAACTGTCGGTCGAGGCGGAAATGTGAGATAAATGATACCACAACCAACTATTGCACAGCGAAGATGCAAAAGAGCAAAAACCACGTCGCTGGTTACAATCGGATGGTAATGTTCAGCCACTTCTTAACTGTCGAGTATCACTGAGTTCACAAGGCTTGTTGTTCAGAATCTTATATTTTCGGTCCGTATGGTAAACGAGAAGTTATCGCAATGTTTAATGAAGGTTCGTCAGTTTCAATAATGGAGTCCAGTACCGCAGACATGATCGGTGATAAAGATGTATAAGTGGTATGATGACAGAATGGTAACCGAGCGGGCCACGAAAGTTACTCTCGAATTCGGGAACATTTATAACAACAACAAATTTGCTGTAAAAGATGTTTATACGGTAAAGAGTTTGAATTTATCTGAGCAATCTTTAGTAAAAGAAAATTATAGTCATCTCTTGAAGTTACCGATATTAAATTATAATCGACACATCTACTACAGCGATTGTTTAGTCAGCCAGCCATAGTCCGTTGGCAGCCAGAACCCCCCTTGGCTGGATTGCGTATAGGTTAAGTAAATTATTAGTACCCGTGTTTTATTTGTGAAGAACGTCGAAGATTTAAATAATTTGGTGAAGGAATATTTTATCGGCGATAGTTTTGGGACCTACTCACCGATGAGGAAGTAAGAATTGCATGAAGAAACACACAGGTTCAATTTTAGAACGAATAACCAGGCAGACTCTTATGGAAAGAGTATGCACTAACACTACCTAGCAGTCGAGCCATGGCGGAGAAACGTTTATGGACGGTCGAGAAGAGAATGCGAGGCGATGCTGAGTTTTGCAAATGGTACAAAGATGAAATGACCAAGTATATTAGAAAAGAATACGCAAGGAAATTAAGTATAGCCGAAATCAACACACCAGCCGTAAACATTTAGTATCTACTACACTTCGCCATGATCAAACCCCATTATCCGGAGAAGACACGAATCGTTTTTGATGCCGCAGCCAGCGTTGCAAACTTGTCTCTTAACTCAGTTCTTTTGAAAGGTCCTGAGCATGCTCAACCATTGATATGGATCTTTTTGCAATTTCGAGAGGGGCGAATTGGAATAACAGCCGATATGCGTGAAATGTTTTCACAAATTAAAATATGCTGGTTTGGTCGACATGCATTGCCGAGTATATAAAAATAAAATTGCCAGAAAGTTCAGAGCACAGTTTCCGGATGCTGCACACACGATTATTAATAAACACTTTGTTGACGAAACAATCAGAAAATCTGAAGCCGTAAAAATCAGCCAAGATAAACTAGCAAGCTCAACGTTACCAGGAAGAGAAGCAATCCACATGGAACGGAGTGGTACAGCAGACAAAGTACTCGGTCTGTACTGGAATACGAGAGAAGATACCTTTGAATCCCATACAAACTTTCATTGCGTGCCTCAGGATATTATAAACAAGATAATAGCGCCAACCAAACGGGAGCTATTGAGCATTGTTATGGCGGTGTTTGATCCCTTTGGTATGTTGTCTAATTTCTTGATCATTACTAAACTTCTTATTCAAGAAACGTGGAAGAGCGGTATAGGATGGGATGATGTGTTCACGAAACAGTTAAGTTAGAAGTGGTCAGAATGGTGGCAAGAGTTCAGCAGCGTAAATAAGTTCACTATTCCACAATGTTACTCGCCATTCGTAACAAGTAGGAGTAAAGTCGAGGTTTGCGGATGCAAGCGAGACTGCGTTTGCTGCGGTGGGTTATCTGCAAGGTATTCTTGAAGACAAAGTCGACGTCAGTTTCAGTCGAATAGAATAGTCAACAACTATCCTGGGCGTGATAGAAATAGAAGCAGCTGAAAATAATGTAGGTAGTTTATTCCAGGAAGAGTTTTACGTAAGCGAGATATTCAACTTATCAGCAGCGCGCAATCTTAAAAAGCAGAGTTCTTTATATAAACTGCCACCGCGTATTGATCGGAGTGGCATTTTACCACTAAGCAGACGCATCGATGAAGCGACCTTTCTACAATATCAAGCCAGAAGACCGATGGTACTTCCACCAGAACATACAGTATCGGCTTTGATTACGAAAGAAATACATGAGAGAAGTCACCATCGGAACATCGCAGTAACCATCAACACCGTGCGACAAAAGTATTGGATCCCAAAAGTGAAGACGCGAATACGACATATGTATCGCCGCTGATGGGTAAATTGCCGATCGATCGAGTTACACCGCTTGTGCGTCCCTTTACGCACACTGGGGCAGATTTTTTTTGGTTCAATTAACATCACGATAGAAAGGCATACGGAGAAAATATGGAGTGTACTTTTTACGTGCCTGACTGTACGACACGCACACATCGGGTAAGCAGAAAGATTGTCAAATGATGCTTTTATTCTATGTTTTCGCAATTTCATCAATCGCCGTGGAACGCCCGTCAGGACAAGGAGTGATAATGCGACCAACGTTATTGGCGCACAGAGGAAGTTGAAATTGTTGGAGCATTTGTTTGATTCAGACAGCTTACAACCAGAAGCCATTAAATGCAACATCGAATGGGTGTTTAATTACCCAATAATTGTTCGTAATCCCAGATCAGGTGGTTGTTGGGAGCGCTTAATAAGAATTGTCAAAACTCAAGAGTAAGCACGTTGGAAAATATGTGGAGAATATTATAAATTCTCGTCCGCTAACTTATTTTCCGTTGCCTCTTGAAGAGGACGAGCCGCTTGCACCGAACCACTTCCTGCTTGGCTGTGTTAACTCAACGCAGACTCCACATCCAGTAGATGAAACAATTTGTTTACGTAAACAATGGAGAATAGCACAAAACATCAAAGACCTTATATGGAATCGTTGGGACCTAGAGTACCTGCCCCAACTTATGTGTTATACAAAGTGACAAGAGAAAGCAACACCATTGAAAGTGAATGACCTGGTGATTATATTTAAGACAACGCTACCGTGCAGACAATGGAAACAAGACAACGTTGTCGCCACCAATCTGCTAGATAGTACAAACAAAACGAAAAACAGACCGCCATTTAAATAAATTTAATAAATTTTATATTTTTATCAAAAACATTGTAAATAAGGTTTTCATAAAATAATGTATTATTAAAATCGATTATCAATAAAATTAAAGTTTTTTACAGTAATGTTGCTATCTATATAGAGTGGCAGCCAAAATCTTGTGTTGTCAACCTGTGTAGCATTTATGTAACTAGATTTTTATATATTATCATCTATACAAATATATTGACGTTTATTTGCACACAAATAAACATCCATTCAAATTATTAGGGGTTAAAAACCCTTAGGAAAGTTTTCTTTCAAATTTGTTTGTTTATCTTATCCACCCTCTCCCACATGAATTCACGTATGTATATACATACCTATTTTATGGTCCCTTTTCCCATACCTATACCAACATACACGTACGACTGTTTATATAATGTTAACTTTGTAAAAGTAAATATATCTTAAATTGTAAGCACAGTGAAATATAAAGAAACAGGTGGTGATTTTGGGAAATGAGGAGTTTGAATGAAGATCAGAGTGAAAAACAAAAATTAATTCGAGTTTAAGACAAATTTTACTGACTAACATTTAATATTACTTGCTAACGCCGAATGATAAAACAGTTTTCCTTCAAATCGCTTTAAACAAACCTTTTCTGGAGCTTATGGAAATACAACACAAAATTTAATCATTGTTCTATAATTTCTTGGCCTGGTTAGTTTTCAGTATTTTTAGGGCGTATTAATGTACATTTATTTATAAATATATTATACAAAATCATGATGATTTTTCATCCCCGACCGCAACTTCTTGCGCTCAATATTCACTAATTAAGTGTATGGTTACAATAACCTTACAGACTGGATTTAAAAATGTACTTAATACTATTACTAGAAAACAGAGAGAAACTTAAAATAATTGGAATCGACTTTAAATATCTTGACATGGCAAAACTCAGATCAACAGTTGTATATTGGGTAGAGATGTATCTAGGTACTTTTTCCGTTCTGCTGGAATGGTTTGAATAAATTGGAATTCTAAATTATAGAGCCATATGTTAGTGACCATACAATGACTACATACAAAGGCAATATTGGAACGTAATTTCTTACATTAATTTTATTATCTGATTTGAAAACTGTTGTAAAAGACGAGTTTCCAGCGATCAGTGAACACAACTGCAGAGAGTGAGATTTTTTCAAAACAAAAGTGAGGGTTGGAGAGCACTGAAGCCGTTAATAAAGTCTATTTGAGGCATATTTATATACTAGATGAGATACAAAATCACAAAATTCAAGCGAACAGACAGATGTGTTTGTTGGATGAGAAATGCTGGGCAAAGCATCGGAAAATGTTAAATTGTTAGCATCTGTGGCCAATTGTTTCTTAAAGCAAGCTTTCATAGCGACGTATGGATTTTCAATTTTAGCTCTTGTATCCCGTTGGGCTTCACTATCACTGCTATCAGCAAAGAATATACCAAGGGTGGGTTTTATGATGATGGAGAATACATAGCTGACAGTTTAGGTATATACATAAAAATGAACCCAATGTATGTACATACAAACGCCTGTACTTGTTTGATGACATTTTTCCAAAGATGTAAAAATACACGGAACTCTAATTTCAGTACAGCCACATTTCCCCACGTTGGGCGCCAAAATATTTGCTGAGGAGCGTTTTCTTGATTTTAATAAATCTTGTCGGGGTAAAAAACTAGAAAATAAACGTCTGTGTGGTTCGTTGTCTAAATTCAACTGTTTTTTTATTTCAAGTCATTAGGTTTACATAGCTATGATAAATATAGCATAAAGCATGACATAAGAAAGGCACAACAAAGAAAATGTGTAATAGAGTGCAGATTTTACTCTATACTTACAATGTATGATCTCCACAACTACATTGTAAATGTGAATATAATAAAGAGCAAGGGAATATGCTAAAAACAAGTATATTTATTAGTTGATCTAAAATTTTGCCAGTCATATTAAAAAACAAATTTCATTTAGTTTAAAAAGTTTGCAAAAAGTTTTTTGTAATGCTTTTCAATTTCCTCTTCAATAAAATATAATTGATTTACAGAAGAAGGTAGGGGTTTATAATGAAGAGGATGTCCATTGCTTTTGATAACCTGATAAAAGTTCTTATTACTAAAGAAAAACTTAACAACTTCAGCCAATCTTAAACGCTGAAAAAAAAAGCTTCTCCAAAAAGGCAAAGAAAAGAAGGAAATCCCTAAGTTTTATGTGTGACTATATTTATTAAAAAAAAAATGAATGAATGTATGGTATATAATAAATATACAGAAAACCCAAACGCACCTGATGTTGCCGCTGCTTGAGTTTCATAAAAAAAGAGAAGTTTGAAAGGGCAACAAAGGCCTTTTATGCATTCCACAGAAGGTGGAATATGTAACGGGACGGGATTCGACGGGAGTTGTGGGACTAGGAGGGTGTGCTGCCTGAAAGCATTCACCCTGACATACTATTCTGGACAGCAGGACGGGTTGGAGTGGCTGTCATGTACCTCGGCGCAGAGAACCAGCGACACGTTACTCGGGCGATAAAAACTCGGGTCGGTTGGTCGTATGTTGCCAAACTCGTTTCTGATTCTGGAAACGTACGTTCTGGGGTTAAGCGAGATAGCTTTGGCGTTATTATCGCTTAAACCTCCAGCTGCTCATGCTAACCTTTTGGAATAAGTTTGCATGTTTGCATGAAGCACATGTAGCCTGTGTGCCAAGGCCTTGAAGATTGTTGTCGTTTGTTTGTCCGGGGTCAACAATGACGCGTACTTTGGTGTAAAACCCTCTGCCATTACTTTCACAGCGACTGTATGGGTGAGGACAGATTGCCGTAGTGCTGTATGAGCAGAACCAACGATCCGCTCCCGAGTGTCTTTCATCCTTCATCGCTGTTGTTGCGGTTATCTGTGCTATCTATCGTAGTTGACGCGGTTGTCCGCTGCAGGTGTCCGTGCTTTTTGCACGTTTGACCGTATCCTCGACAGAGTAGATCTGAGGTTCGGTTGCGTCACAAGGGCAGGGGGGCTCAGTTGTTGGCGACTGGAGATCGGTCTCATCTGCATCCAAAATGAGCACCTCTTCGTCATCACTGCTTTCTTCTAGAGCATAGGCGTTGTTAAGGTGTCCTCTGCGTCGTGGCGGGGTAGCATCGTAGACCAGAACAAATGGTTCGCACTCCCCCTCACAACAGTTCTCCCCTAGGATCGATAGGCTGTGGTGTCGCTGTTGACGATAGCAGTTTGTGTTGTTTCGGGGTCATTTGGAAGCAGGCTATTCGGTCTTGAGTTTAGACAAGCTTCGATTTTGAAAACTCCACCATCACAAAGCGTATCGCTTCCGATACCTTCGTAAAATGTGTTTTGAAACTTCACACAAACCGAAAGGTATATTATCGGAATATATGCTGCGTGGGCATCCGCGTTGAGCTACGAATCGATTGAAGGTGACTATGAAGTTGGAGGTAGACAAATCGCTGGTGGTTTCTAAGTAGATAGCCTTTGTTTTAAAGCATACGAAGACGCAGACGGGAGAACTATGCTAGTGATCTAGAGAATTGGAGACCATAGCGTAGAGTAACACTCGCTGCACGGCAAATTCGACAGCGCAAGTCTACCAGAAACTTTCATTATTCCATTTCCATAGAGAAATAGGTTAAGATTTTTTATAGAACTTTTTGCGCTGACGAGAGTTTACATGCACAATGTGTGGTATTCATCCGAGTAGCCATTTTTCTGCGCTAGATTAATAAGTCGCGTCTTGGCTCCTCGAATTTCTTCCCTGGTTAATGTCGGTGCATCGGGTGAATTCGTTTATAAAACCTAAAAAATATTGCTACTGGACGCAGTGCTCTGGAGAAATATGGGAATCTAAAATGTTGTATGTACTACTACTACAATACTTTTGTTCTCTTTTGCTCCAACTTCGTATTAAAGGCTATATCCCTCTCGTGATGAGACCACTCAGATTGTTCCTTGGTTTTCCAGTCTGGTGCATGCCACCAGATAGTGCTTCTGGTTGGTTCTTGAGGTGATACTCCGCGACTGCCAAGATCAGTGGAGTTATCAGCTGAGTCACGCACGGAGCACGGTTGTTTCTTCAGCCAGGAAAGCACTATGGTCGAGTCAGTCCACTTATACACCACTGGTTGAGATATTTCCAGCTGTGGAAGCAAAGTGTTACATAATTCAAACAAAAGTATACAGTTCTAGTCGAGGAAGCGAAATAGTTTTCACAGGCGTTATTTTCGTTTTACCTACTAACAAGTTAATGAGCGGGACTCTATATGTATACCACTGCTGCCTATGCCTTTTCTAATGTATAACATGGTATTCTTATTTATCCCAAGGAGTAAAATGAGCCCATCTCGGAATTCGGGTTTCACCTATATAAATACAATTATTGAAAAACTGTTCCCAACGAAGAGAGAGATTTCTAGGTAGGGTCTATTTTTGCTAACCATATATCCTGTATGAGTATTATTGCCGCCACGACCCATCCACCCGGCGGAGTAGAATAGTTTAGCTACGCATGATAACACCTCCGTCTTGAATTAGATATGCCTTGTGTGGATGTGTAGCATGATGAAATACAAGGCGTTTTGAGCTGCATTCCATCTAATGCCCAGCATCTTCACCTTGCTCAAGTCATCATTGCAATGCATGTAAAACAAAACTCATGCACATTTTGACAACTCACATGCGTAATACTTTGTCTAAATTAATGCAGTGGCGTTTACGAAATGTAAGGGGAGGGCGACATCGAAGGGGTTAGCGCACATTGCCGCTGTGCTCGTTCGACACGTTTTGTGTTTCTATTCGTATTTGTAGATTTTGACATTCCCTTTTATTTTGTTTTCCACTTTGAGCTGACGGTAGGTGTCAAACGAATAAATCCCGTAAGTTTGGAAATTGTGTTTTGGGTTTTCCCTACAATACTTATATGTGCGTGCAAACATATATGCCTGCGTATATGTATCTAATTATTAATATTTCAGATAATGGAGTTTGCAGATAAAGTTGAACTGATGCAAGAAATATTAGAATGTATCAAAGAAACCGTTGAGATTGACTCTGATGACAGTGAAAATATGAGATATGTAAAAATTTGTAATTAAATTACACTTTGGAAATTTATTATTAAAAGCATGTCATGTACACTAGGATTCATTGAAATGTGTGACAAGGTTGCAGCTTTGCCTACTAAGAGAAAAAGACGTGTGTGGGTTAAAATATGGAGGAAAGCGAGTTCGCAGTTTGTCAAAAAAGTTGTTAATTTCGGACAAGGCCAGTTATAAAAACTATGTGTGAACGACCGAGCCACAGTTCAATTTCCTTCTTTCTCTGGTAAATGGTAAAAGCCTTCTTTTACTTTGCGATTTCTCGCTACAGGTAAATAAGAGTGCATGCATATACGAAAATTGTGCATAGAGACTAAAAACAACGAATTTTGCAAGTAAAACGTTTCACAGTTTTAGCTTTGATTCGAACATATTTGTGCTATAATTTGTGCCAGTTTCCAAGCAGTGTTACGTATGTAGACTCAAATGGAAAACTTATTTTTTTGAAATTATAAAATAGAAAATAATAATACGAGAAGAAACTGAAACTTATCTTTCTCCGATGCACCGCCCACTACTTTATCAAGCAATTCATATAATCCCCGGAGAGGAGGCGCGGAAGCTATACGCCAAGAATTTATGATAGATTTCAACAAAGAGGGTAGAATTGATATATATAAATATATATATGTAAGAAATAGATAAATAAAAGCTGTGTCTTTCTTTACACACATATAGCGTTTTTATTTTAGAAATATTGAAAAAGGATTTCCATCGTAAAGCAAAGCAATTATATGTGTACATAACCATATTTTTAAGCTTATAACCTCAAAGAAAATTTAATAACCAAATCCAATTTTTATATTCATGTTTTAACTTTAATAAATTCATATTAATATCTTAGTTTCATGCATAAATATCTTCAGTTCAGTTTCATTGTAAAATATCACAATATAGGTATATGGTATAATTGGCGCTTTGTAACCGCTTAAGCGATTTTCGGCCGAGCTCCTCCTCCAATAAATATATATATACATAATTCATATATTCGGTTCATATATTCGGTTTTTTTGTAATAAATCAGTATCAAAAAATAACATTTCATTCAATAAATATACCATGTGTGTTAGTTAAGATAAAGAAAACACTTAATTTTCAGAGGAATCTCAAAATTTTTTTATTCAAAGTATTGACCATTGGTTTCTCCACATTACGCCCATCTCTCAGGCAAATTATGGATACCAATCCAAAAAAACTTTTTCTCTTTCGAGGCAAACCATTCGACGAGCCATTTTTCGACTTCTTCAAAATTTGCGAAGCATTGCTCTGCAAGGGAGTGTCCCATCGGTGTGAAAAGGTGATAGTCGGACGGGGCGAAGTCTGCAGAGTACGGCGGGTGCGATAATATTTCCCAATTAAGTGTGTTTAATGTATACAAATATGACGCTATTATTTTGGCGGAATGTGACTTGCGTATTTTTGTAGGTTAATGCCAATAAAAAAAATTACATACATGCCAAATCATAGAAATTTATACATATTGCTAGCGACATCTACTAGTAAAACCGGCAACCTTCAACAAACACACCTGGTATATATAACAAGGGCTGTAAAAAAATAATAAATTTCCCTTCTTGGTTATAAAAACATTAAACTAAGTCAATATTACTTACATTCACTCAAAGTCGGCTTCACCTAAAACTCCACTCATCGCAATTTGCAAAATATCGCTTCTCCTTCATCAGCGTTCTGAGATTAGCGCATTAATCGGCCCAAAACGCACCGTACCTCCCATGCTGCATCTTTCTACTGAATTGGAATGATCTTCTCCATTTTTGCTACCACCTATTGCCTAGCCAAGCATATGGCCTGTTCCTCGTTTCTATTATTTTTTATTTAACCGCAGGTAATTCATTTCTGATTTGACTTTAAACGTTTTTCTGAAAAATAAAACAGCAAAATATGCAAATTATATTCATTTTAATGAAGAAATGAAGAATAATTTTAAGAAAGAAAGAATAACTGATACCTTTGTTTGCTTCCTCCGAGTCTCGTCATTGGCGCTTCTGCTACAGATATTGTAGAGTACTGGCCGCAACAAAAACTTCTTTTGAGTTTGTATGTTCATTTCCTTAGTTTTGCATAATATTCCTTTCACTCCAAGCGTTGGCAGTGACATCTGTCGGCAAGTAGTTGTATAATTTAAAGCCATGAATTGTTGGCATGATTGTACTCGGTGTTCGTATAAAACCTTCCAAAAGAAGGTGTTCGTATAAAACGGTCCCTCCACTAACAAATATTAGGGAAACGAAATGCTTTTGCGCGGGTATTCCATAAAAAGGGGTGTTCTTGCGAGGCTTACGGAGCCATGAATTCCGTCTTTGCTGAAAAAAAATTGAAAGCCTTCTTCTCTTTGCTAAAGGTTCACTTAGGAAAGCAATTTAGTTGTTTATTCACAGAAAAAAATTATATATAAAGATGTGAAAAATTTAAGGCTGAAAGAAGAAGAAAAATTACAAGAACACCAAATACACTCACCGGATATGTCGTTGATAAGGCTAATAAACGAGAAAAAATGGCATTAGAACGGTAACCTTGGTATTTTATAGACATGTACAACCCAATGAAAATTTTAAGAAACGGTACCATCTGGAAATATTCCGCCAGTGAATGAACATTTTTTGCGTTCCTTTTCAGCGACATCTCGCGGTGATATTTCTAAGTGCTAAGTAGGGTTGCATGCACGAACAAGGGGTGTCACCTTTCGCTTTGTACGGCGAGGGGAAAATTATCCCAGTGTACTTGGTGTGCCATGGCTTGTAGGTGCGTGCCGGATCAGATTCTAACAATCTTTGAAAGTGTGAACATCATTTTTTGTGCAGACATGAGTATTTTTTTGAAAAAGATAATAATGTTTTCTATAAATATTAGGTCAAGTAATCAGTTCGTTCGGTTTTTATCTAAAAGATGGCGTTATTGTCCATAGTACTAGGGTTACGCGTCGCATCATGTCATACTATACAGCACTTTACTCTATTCGCGCTAAAAGTTTCTCTTTGACAGTTTTTCGATTGATTGACTCAGTACGTTGTGAGCGCTCGTCAAAGATGGACACCAGCAAAGAGAAAATTCGCTAATTTTTAAAATTTTTCTTCGATCAAGGCGAAAAAGCAGCCAAAGCGGCTGAAAAAATTAATTTAGTTTTTAGGCCCGATCCTGTAAACGAACGCGTAGCACAAAAGTAGCACCACGCGTCGGGAGGCCTGCCGTCGAAAATTGCGATAAAAGTATGGAAATAGTGGAAACAGACCGTCACGTGAGCACTTATTTAATTGCTGAGGAACTAAAGATAAGCCAGAAAACCGTTTGGAACCATTTGCATAAATAAAAAACCGAACGAACTTCTTACTTTACCTAATATATAGAATATTATGGTGTTTTGCCAGACGGGGCAATTAATAGAAAAAGCAGTTGAAGCCTGATTTTTGTGTGGCAGGAGTTACTATCGATATAGTTGTGTTATGTTATAATGGCGGAGCTGGATTTTGTCGACATCACCGGAGTAGCACCGAAGTCGGGAGGCACACCTGACCAGAAAATGCTAAATATCTTTTTGTTGTTTGTCCAGTGATTCGCACGCTTTGGTCGTGCCGACAGTGTCACTCCCCTTGTTACGTTTCCCATACCCATCCTTCTAGCATCCCGCACCCAGAGCCCAGTCTCTTAGACGGGTTAAAGATACCCCCGACAGCACGGGAGTAGTGTGAGTAGGTTCGTAACCAGTTTGGTAGGACCACACCTCGGGTGCACCCCAAAAATATATTTTGTTTACTTAGTCTCATATCGTTATTTAATTGTTGTCCAGTCATTGCTTTGCATTTGTTTATACCATGGTTAGTAAAATTCACTTGGTGTTGTTTTCCTTCCTTTGCGAATAGTTTTGTTATTATACGTAGTTAGCGACCCACGCCGTCTTCACTTAGCTGGCCGGTTGCTCTGTTAGATTGTTTTGTCACCTTCTCTTTGTGCGGAGATTCGTTTGGTCAGTGGGTAGGGTTGTTGTTGATAGGCTTTAACCAACAACCCCTGTAGGTATATGTAAGTGTGTGCATACGTATATATGTACACATTGTGTTAGGAGTGGAGGTGACAATATCAATTGTCTACAAATACATATAATAAATTTTTAAACTGTATTTACGAAGTTTTTGTGTGCTTCACATTTACTTACTGAAAGAGTATCTTCATTTCGTGTTTTGTTTTTATTATAGATTGATTTAATGTACTTGAATATGGCCCTTCATATGTGGTGTCTAAATGTGTCAAAGTTTTTTAAAATAAATATCAAATTATTCAATAAAGATGTGGAAAATCGCATTACTTACCTCAATATTATCCTGGTCGCTCCTAATTTTGCGTTTCCAGAAATATTACATGTTGGAAACACCATAATTTGGGCTCATTCAAGTCACTGATCCCAGACCTACTTTTTCTAGAAACCTTCATCTCCCGAACTTCCCTTAAATATTATGACCTAATATTCTTTAATTTTTTCTTTCCCTCATAGAAATATCCCTTTCGCATATTTTAATAAATTCGATAAAATTAATTAAATGTTCAATTTGCATCCTCTTACTTACTTTACTGGCGTAAACACCGCTTACGCGATTATAGCCGTGTTAACAACATTGCGTCATTCGTTTCTTATTTTTGCAGTTTGGTCGCCGTATAACTCGTACAGGTCATCGTCTGCGATATTCGCCGTTGCCAACTCGAAAAGGACCATAAGTCGTTCGCAGATATTGGTGCTTCCGCACCATATAGCAGACCGAGAACGATGGAGGACTTGTAGAGTTTGGTTTTCGTTCGTCGGAAGAGGACTTTGCTTGTCAATTGCCTCCTCAGTCCAGAGTAGCACCTTTTGGCAAGAGTGATTCTGCGCTGGATTTTAAGGCTGACATTATTATTGGTGTTGATGCGGGTTCCTAGATAGACGAAATTATCTACGACCTCGAAGTTATAACTGTCAACAGTGACATGGAAACCAAGTCACGAATGCGATGACACAGCCTCGCTTCCTTTTCCAGTCTTGAGAAAGCAGAACTATAAGTTTTGCGGGGAGACCAAGTTCAGACATAGTGGCGTTAAAGCAGCTCCTATTCGTGTTGTCGAAGGGGGTTTAAAATCGACGAAGATGTGGTGGGTTTCGATCCTCTTTTCACTGGCCTTTTCCAAAATTTGGCGCATGGTGAATATCTGGTCAATGGTTGACTCACCAGGTCTAAAGCCACACTGATAAGGTCCAATCAGTTTGTTGACTGTGGGCTTTAGTCTTTCACACAATACGCTCGACAGGATCTAATAGGCGATATTAAGCTCCGAAACAGTGAGAAAAACAAAAAAAAAGAAAGTAAAAGAAAAATATACTCATACATACAACCCTACACACAGTTTCAAACTATACTATATTAAAATTAATTTAAATAAAAGTAACTAAATTTCTTAAGGAGGACAAAATACAGCACGATGCAATACCTATAGCAGGAGCTCAAATTACACATGAGCAAACAACAAAAAACAAGTAACCCCTTCCGAGTGACACACATAAGGAACGGTTTGTTTGGCTTACTACCGATATATACAGACCAGAGAACGTATAACATAGAGAAGGTGCAAAGCCAGCGTATTTGACATTTCTGGCAGCAAAATTTCGTTTGGTGTAATCGTCATTTCCTTCTTGTCTTGAATTTTTGTTTCACCTCGATGGGGGAAATTAACAGAATTGAACGTATTCAAATACACCAGAGAACTAAAGTCTATGCAAATGTAAATTAACAGTCGCATTTATTTACTTTTATCATATATTTACAAATGACCAAATTGAATTCAAATTTGAAATCATCAATTAATTACTGATAACATTTTAACAATTTTTAATAAATATGTATATAACATATGTATTTCTTAAGAACTAATGATACTTTTTAATTTCTTTTAATTGACCTTTTGCCTATATGTACATATGTACATATAGGCTTATCATTATGTACAAACATGTATGTATGTAACTCTTATAAATTGTTATCAGTCATAGTTTGCAAATTTTATTAAATATTTTATCCATCAAATAATATATTTTTAATCGTACCTATGATACGATAATTTAAGCATAAAAAAATATTTGAGTATTAGATTAAATTATTTATATTAAATATTATTTATTTTGGAAGACAAGTAAGTCTAAATTCATTCATAAAACCATTTAGCGTATGAGCGTACGTACATATATAGCAAGTACGCATGCACGCATGTACATATGTATGTACGTAAGTAAATTCATTTGTACGAATGTTTGACTTCAGCTCAATTAGAATTTCTGAATTTTGCAAATCTTGCCATCGTCGCGAAGATGTCGCTTATGGGTGCCTGGGAGAAGGGAAAAGAATGGGCAACTTTTTGTGGATGTATATGTTTTTCATATACACACATTGCATGCTTTGAATGTATGTGTCTTCAACCTCAGACCAACTAGAATTCTGATTTTTCTGAAATTTTATGGTCGTCGCGAAGAAGTCGTTTGTGGACGGCGGGTTGAAAGAGGGAATGGCATGCGCATTTTTAAGATTGTATGCGTTTTTCGTATACATATTAAAATGCTTGAATGTATGTGTTTTTACATTGTCGCAAGTTCAACATCAATTTCTGACTTTTGACAAAATTTCTGACCGAAACAGCTTGTCGATGGAGGGAGCGAAGGGAAAGATCACACAAGACTTTGTGTGTATTTGTTTTTTGTATACATAAAGAGAGCTTTTAATGTATGGGTTTGCGATTTTTGCTCAACTAAAATATTTGATCTTTGGCAAAATTTGACTTCGTCTTCAGGAAATTGTTTGTAGATGAAGAGTCGAAGGAAAGGGGGTTTGCAAGCGGTAATAGTTGTTGTTGCTTTAAGTTCTTCTTATTTTCCTTCTTGAACAAAAAATCAAATATTCTTGAATTTTAGCCTTTTAGCATTTTGTAATCCTCACAAAATTCAGCTTGTATGTATGTATGTAGCAAAGCAAAATCATGCGAGAAGGCAATGAAATTCTTGCTGGGCGATATGAGCTAATAGGCGAACAGCAAATCTAGCATAGCGATTTGCTTCAATTGAGTGGAGAATTTTAGTCGACGCTTCAAGAATTTTAAGCAATGCGAGCAGAGAATGTTCATGCCGCAGGATTGTTACGGGACTTTTTATACCCGGCTATACTATGTACACAGAGTATTAGCTTTGTTCTGCTAACAGTTTTATAATAATATAGATAGGTATAGGCTCTATATAAAAAACTGCATGGAATGATGAGATAAAACGATTTAGGAATATCTGTGCCTCCGTCTCTATACTCGATAGCTCAAGTAAGAAAGGAGATGCTTTAAACAGCGTGACATATACGTAAATAACAGCCGAGCATCTATTGTTCGGTTCCACTCGAATTTAGTCTTCCTTTCATCTTTTAGTTTGCGACCGTCACGATGAAGCAAGTGTTGAGACGGGCAAGCGGGGTTATGTGTTCGATTGCCTTTATGAATGAACGCATTTTGCTTTATTCTATAGCGCACGGGTTTATGAATGAAAACTTTGCAAATATTTTACTTATGTATATATGTATGTATGTATGTATGTATGGAAATATGTGAATTTCTGTATGTCAACAACAGAAGCACGTACTTACATACATCCTTTGCATAAGCATATGTTTGCATGGTTAATGTGGAAGTTTATATATTTGCTACAAATAATAGTAATAGACAAATGTGCATACATATTTTTGTATATATAAAATCAAAAACATCTATTTATTTTGGAAATCTGTTTGTTTATTGCGAAAACGGAGAAAACGCATTTTTTCATGTATGCGTAAGTCTGTTTTTCAAAGTTTTCAGGAGAGCAGTTTGAAAGTTCAGTCTTTCATACGTCTTCCATCAAATTTCGATAGGTTTTATGTGAATAATTTCCGTTCTAATAAGAACACAACCATAAATTATCGGTACAATGTACATATTGACCTGCTGAAAACGATGGTGATGATATTTCAATTTTGCATTAAATTGAGTTAGGCGTACAAATGTACATATGCAAAAGTCAAAATGCCGTCGGCAAAATTTGCGATATTTTCATTATTTTTATCAATGTTATCAATTTACATTCTGTTTACAAAGTAACATACTGTTACGCTCAATTCTGTTAATTAACAGCAAATTTTGCGAATATGTGAGGAGTGTGGTACGATTACGTGAAGCGAAGTAATCGTCGTCTTTGACAATTTCCACTCTGATCCGTAATTGCACCTTCTCTATGTTATACGTTCTCTGTACAGACCCGTCTGGCCCGAAACTCATACCAACAGGACCACATACGGAACAGTCTGAATATAAGTGCACTCTCGCAATTCATCAACCCAACAACAACAACAAGAAGGAGAGTTACACACACAGCCATTCATCCAATGTATTGTAGTTCCGGATACCGGTTCATCCTAATCAGTTCTTTCTAGCCATACGCACTGCATAAGAATTTTTCCCACAATAATTATGGGCACCAGCCAACCGAGGGGATCAAACGTTTTGTGATAGCGGAAAGTATTGAAAAGTCGGCAGCACAAGGTTAATATCAGCAGGTCATTAGCCGTCGTTAAATGGGTTAAATACTACGCGGACTTTCGTAGAGGTGCTCTCCTTCTTTATCACTGCATGATGCGGCAGGAAGTAGTTGTCGGTGGAGTCATCAGCTATGTTGCAGGTGAGTTTTGCCAAATTTTTCCAGGCTTCATATGTTAATGGACATTTAGAAAGAGTTTCGCAACCTGGGTAATGCGATTATTTAATATATATATGGCCGTAAACATATCTCTAAAGGTTTGCTATGAGAGATAACATCCTTTGAATATCTCGGTGTCGCAAGGTGGCAAATTAATATTGTGACCACGAGCATTGGCGCATTATTGAAATCAGATTCGAATTCGGAAATTGAATCAGCTAAACGAACAAAAGTTTCCATATTTTCAGTAATATTTTATACGAAATGAGATTAAACGGAATCACAATATTTACGTGTAGATAGAAATATCGTAGTCGATTTAATATTTATATACTCGTGTGATTTGTAATAATAGAAAGAATGCGCATCCAAAGTGAAAATATGCAATAAGTACACTAAAAGCAAAAAGGCAAAAAAAAACATTGAGCTGCAGTGAAAAACAAATATGAAAAAATGGAAATTACAAAATTCAGTGAAGAATAATAAAATAAATGTACAAAATTCTAAACAAAATTGGACATTTGAATAGTGTATTATACTCCAATATTAAACATGTCAAATGTGATATGTGTTCACTGACTTGTTAATATTCACGAAATCCCCACACTCATATAATTCTGTTTTAACAATATTTATATAATTTTTCAATTTATAATTTGTTTAGATACACTGAAATTTCACTATGTACCTTTGATTTTTTAAAATATTTGATAACAAAGTGTTGGTATGTATTGGATGAGTGCATAAGTTCATGCCCGATTCCGCTGGATGCCGTACGAATCGTTTGAGAGTGGCGCTCGTGAAAGAAATATATACATATTATATATCGTTGGAAAGGTGACAGTCTGAACTGTAAATCAAGCATAAAATAACTTCATTTTGATTTGAGTTGCGTAGTGAAAAGACGCATGGAAGATGAACAACGAAAAAGATCATATGCGTCATATTATGTTATACGAATTCCGCAAAGGAAAAACAGTGGGCGCTGCAACTAAAGATATTCGCGAAGTTTATTTGGACCGTGCTCCAGCACTCCGCACAGTAAAGAAATGGTTCGCGAAATTTCGTTCTGGAGATTTTAACCTCGAAAATCAACCTCGCAGTGGACGGCCTTCTGAGCTTGATGACGATGTTCTAAGGACTTTAGTTGCGAATAACTCACGTATTTCGACGGAAGAGGTTGCCAGTGAATTGAACGTCAACAAATCAACTGCGTTTCGTCGTTTAAAAAAGGTTGGGTACACTTTGAAGCTCCATACATGGGTGCCACATCAGTTGAGTCAAAAGAACAAAGTGGACCGTATGTCAACAGCAATTTCTTTGCTTCGACGGATCAAAAACGAACCTTTTTTGGATCGGCTCGTGACTGGTGATGAAAAATGGGTCCTGTACAACAATGTTCAACGCAAAAGAACATGGAAACAGGCACACGAAGGGGCGGAACCGATGTCGAAAGATGGATTGCATCCGATGAAGTTACTGCTGTGCATTTGGTGGGATATCCGAGGCGTGATCTTTTTTAAGCTCTTGCCAGCTGGAGAAACGATCACTGCCAACAAGTATTGTCAGCAATTGGTCGAATTGAAGAAAGCAATTGATGAAAAACATCCGATTTTGGCCAATCGCAAAGGAGTTCTTTTCCATCATGACAACGCCAGGCCACATGTTGCAAAACCGACCCTGGCCAAACTGAAGGAGATGAATTGGGAAATCATGCCGCATCCCCCATATTCACCCGACATTGCACCTTCTGATTATCATTTGTTTCGATCGCTGCAGAACAATTTGAATGGAAAAAAATTTAAAAATGTGGAAGACGTCAAAAACCACCTTGACACCTTTTTCAACGAGAAACCGCGCGATTTCTATGAATCAGGCATCCGTAAATTGGTTGAACGTTGGGAGTGGATTGCCGAACATGATGGCGAATACATAATTGATTAATAAAAGTGCTTTCTTCAAAAAATTTCAATTTTAGTTTGCACTTGAAATCGGGCACGAACTTATGCACTCATCCAATATAAACGTGTACGTGTGGTTGACGCGTGTGACACAGAAATGTTTGAATTTTCTGGATGTTGATGGTGTGTTTCCTTCGTTGGTATTATTGTTGATGGGAAATATGATTAAATAAATCCAGCTCGAAGGTCCAATAAATACAGCGGCGCCTCGTGTCAGCAGAGCGCGCCGGTGTATGGTATACTCGTACAATGAATGCAAAATAAAGAAAATCGATGTGATGGCTGGCTCCAGGTCGCTGATATCGTATGTAAGTTAACACGAGCACCTTTACAACCATAAAGTTCGCGCGTGGCCTGAGTCAGCAAAGAAGCTTTCTCACGCTGACCGGAAAATTATCAAACGTCAGCGTCTGCAGTTCTTTCTCACGCTAGCCAGCAAATTACAAACGTAAGCGTCTACAGCTCGTCCGCTGAGAACGTAACTGCAACCTAACACCTTTAAGCAGTCACGTACGCCAACGGTGACCGACTCTTCATTAATGATAAGCTTAGTTTTAAGTTTTAGTTTCTAAGTAGAACTCGCGGGTGCTAAAGCGCCGAAGCTAAGTAAAATATTAATAACCATTTTACTTGTAAAAAGAAAGTTATACAAAAATATAATTTAAATAAATATTAAATAATAACAAACGAACCTAAATAATTGGCGCACATCGTGGGCAAAGTGATTTTAACAAGTAATCGGAAATTTTAAGAATATAACACAAAAACCCTAAAAGTTGAAAAGCAGCAACAGCAATAGCTGTAAAGTGCAAATGCAAACAGATTTTGGAGAACGGTTTCAACAAAATTAAATTAAAGTGTTAAAAAAGGATACTTCATTTACAATCATCTATAAATCATAAGCATCAAGAGAAACATAAACGTAACGCCGTACACAACAACAAGGAAATACAGAAGCGGAGAAAGCAGCAAACAACAATTTTAGAAGGCGAAAATAGTTGATCTATTACTTTCTAATATTATTCTGTAAAAATATTATTATGATGTGAGTAGAAATAGTAAATTTTATTAAAAATGTGTAAATCTTTGCAAGAATATTTATGAATGATCTAGATAATATTTTTGAAAAGCTCCGAAATATAAGAATTGATAGGAAAAGGTACTGCAATAGGGACTATCAGGAAAATTGGTGGGAAGTAAAAAACAAAATGGCTTTAAAAGCTGATCAATTAAAAGCATTAATAGAAAGTGCTGTCGCTTCTACAATATTATGATGAAGTTGAAAGAAAACTTACCCTCCTTACAAACAAGACTATAATGACATACGACGAAACAGTATCAGCTCCCCTTAATGAAAAATACAGATTGGACGCATTGCGGGTGTTCATATCAGGAACCAAAAAACCACTTTGCGACGTACTCTTTTCAGCTCGTCCAAACGACTTACCTTCTGCCCTAGCCCTAGCACAATAAGTAGAATCTAATCACGAACGATACCTTTTCGCAAGCAATTTTGCAAGGACTTTGGAGGACAAAGCTCAAAAAATTTAAACGAATAAAAAATTTGAATATAAGAGTGCAGGTGGAAGAGGAATAAGTAATGACACGAATCAGATGAAAAACCCACATTTCAGTAGACCACAGAGCTTCCCTCGCAGATTTCCGCCACGGTTTGAACCTGTCCAACCGATAGATGTAGACTCTTCACGACGCTACAGAGAACATACGCAGCAGCAATCTAATAATACCTTCTGCTCAAATACAAACGGAGACTTTATCCATAACTCGACAAGGTCAAGACATATGGCCATACTTTTTTTTGCTTAGGTTGGCAGGACTGTTATATGTTTACATATCAAATTTGAGCGCGATCTGTCACATAGTTTTTTTTTACGGCACTATAAACAAGTCAACCTCGAGTGTGTTTTTCGAATTTTACTTGAAATTAACGTTGAGCAAAGAGTTTGTTTGAAATTTTGTTATTCCAATGGAATAAGTTCGACGGACGCAATGAAAATGTTGCAGAAGGCATATGGGGAGTCTTGCCTATCACGTGCACGTATTTTTGATTGGTATAAGTCGTTCAAGGACGGCCGTACATCGCTGGAGAACTTGCCCCATGATCGTCGTCCAGCAACGTCAATAAACGAAGAAAACGTCAAAAAAGTAAAGAAAATTGCGTTGGAAAATCGTCGTGTGACTAAAAGAAAGATAGCTAGTGAGCTCAACATATCAAATGGATCCGCTCATAGCATTATTCACGATGTTTTGGGCATGAGACTGTGTCTGCTCGACTTGTTCCAAAATTGTTGAATTTTCTTCAAAAAGAGGAACGCAAAACTGTCGCCAAGGAAATGCTCACAATGAGTGATACGGACATCCAGCACATCATAACTGGTGACGAGACTTGGGTCTATGAATACGACGTTAAAACAGCCCAGCAATCATCTGAATGGCGCCTTCCAAATGAGCCGAAACCCAAAAAACCACGTCAAAGTCGATCGAAAATCAAAGTTATGCTCACTGTTTTCTTTGATAGCCAAGGTGTTGTGCACTCAGAATTCCTTCCAGAAGGTCAATCCGTTAATGCTGAATATTATTTATCCGGTTTGAAGCGTTTGCGTGAGAATATTCGTCTCAAAAGGAAGGATTTGTGGGACAACAAGTCATGGTTTCTACATCAAGATAATACGCCAGCTCATACGTCTCGTCTCGTCTCGTAGTCGATTATTTGACCAAAAACAAGGTAAATATTGTTCCGCAAGCACCGTTTTCACCCGATATGGCACCGTGTGACTTTTTTCTTTTCCCTAAACTCAAATTGCCGCTTCGTGGAAAGCATTTTCAGTCGATTGAAGTCATAAAAGAGAATTCGAAGAAAGAACTGAAAGCCATACCTAAAGCGGCCTACCAGAAGTGTTATGAAGATTGGAAAAAAAGGTGGCATATGTGTATCGCCTCTAATGGTGACTATTTTGAAGGGGATAAAATAAATATTGAAGAATAATTAACCGTTTTTGTTTTATTGAGCAGTCTGCATTCCTGCAGCCCCAAAATCAAGAATACGGACAGGCAGCCAAAAGACCGCGCAGTGGAACTGCAAGGACCAAAACAGCAGAGGATTAATCACCTCACCTCACATCATGAAGAGGATACAACTTATCAAGAAATGGCAGCTTCAAAAAGCTCAAACATTTTCGACGACCTTACTGAACAGGACCAAATTAATTTTTTAGCCACTACCCTTCATTAAAAGGACAATCACAGGGAAAGAAATAAAATTCCTCATAGATACAGGGGCATCGAAGAATCACATAAAACCTCTACCGATGCTTAAACATATAGCATCAGTAGAAAAACCCTTTTTAGTAAAATCAATAAATGGCTGCAACAGCATTCAGGAAAAATGTATTGTCAACTTGTTTGGCACTAATGCACATTTTTTATACTTTCGTCACTTTCTACTTTCGACGGGATAATAGGCCTTGATTTGTTAACACATAAAAAGGCTAAATTAGACTTTAAGAAGAAAAAATTAATTACCGGTACAGAATCGGAAGCAACACAATTCTTAGAGTGTGCTAATGTAAATTTCACCCGAGTAGAGAGCATAGAAGTGCCACAAAGTGTAAAGAATGAATTTCAAAAAATCTTAAAAGATTTAGTTGGAGTATTTTCCGAATCTAACGAATCACTCCTTTATAACACGAATATTATCGCTACTATTCGCACCGAAAATAGCGATCCAGAATTCTTAAAACTGTACCCATACCCAATGGGTGTAGCAGATTTTGTGAATTCAGAAATTCGTGATTTATTGAAAAATGGCACCTAGCATTTTTCAGAGAGCAATTGACGACGTGTTAAGAGAGCAGATAGGAAAATTTTGCCATGTTTACGTCGATGATGTTATTATCTATTCAGAATCCGAAGAAGAACATGTAAAACGCATTGAATGGGTTCTAGAGAGGCTATATGAAGCCAATATGAGGGTATCTCGTGAAAAGTCACACTTTTTTAAGGAAAGTGTCGAGTACCTAGGTTTTGTTGTATCAAGTGGTGGCATCAAAACGAGCCCCAGCAAAATTGATGCAATTCAGAACTATGCGCAGCCATCTACGCTTTTTAATGTCAGATCCTTTTTGGGGCTGGCAAGCTATTACCGTTGCTTTATTAAAGACTTTGTATCAATAGCGAAACCCTTGACTGATATTTTAAAAGGTAAAAACGGAAAAGTTAGCGCCACACAGTCAAAAAAAAATAAAAATTAATTTAGATGAAAAGCAAACAAATGCTTTCAATAAATTAAAAGAAGTCCTGGTATCGGAGGACGTAATGTTGCTTTATCCCGACTTTAATAAGCCATTTGATCTAACGACAGATGCTTCATCGTTGGGTATAGGAGCTGTTTTGTCTCAGGGTGGAAAACCAATCACAATGATTTCTAGAACCTTGAAGGACAGAGAGCAGAGCTTCGCTGTGAATGAACGCGAATTACTTGCCATCGTTTGGGCTCTAAAGAGCCTTCGAAATTATCTTCATGGAGTAAAAACGCTAAATATATTTACAGATCACCAGCCACTTACATTTGCGGTTTCAGACCGAAATCCAAATGCCAAAATTAAACGCTGGGAAGCATTTATCGGTGAGCACAATGCTCACATTTTCTACAAACCGGGTAAAGAAAATTATGTTGCTGATGCACTATCACTACAGAATCTCAATACCCTAGAAGAGAAGGCTCAATCTGATGTAGCAGCAATCCACAGCGAGAAATCGCTTACTTATACACGTACGATTGAAACAACTGACAAACCGAGCGGTTTCCGAAACCAAATTGTTCTAGAAGAAGCAGACTCCTCTCTAAAACGAAACTTCATATACTTTGGGGAAAAAATTCGTCACGTAATTCAATATACCGACCGAGATAAACTAAGTGATGAAATAAAATTAATAGTAAACCCGAATGTGGTAAATGCAATATATTGCAGTCTACCCACATTGGCCAGAAGCTAGCACGAGTTAGTTAACAGTTTCCCTTCAACGAAATTTTGGCACTGTAAAAATATGGTTACAGATATAACTAATAAGGATGAACAGAGAGAAATAGTTATTACCGAGCATAATCGCGCTCACAGAGCAGGAAAATGTAAAGCAAATTCTTTGTGATTATTACTTTCCAAAAATGACAAAACTGGCAAAAGAAATTGTTGCAAATTGTAAAATTTGCAGCAAAGCCAAATACGATAGACACCCACGTAAACAGGAACTTGGTACAACAACAACACCTACCTACACAGGAGAAATGCTGCATATAGACATTTTCATGACAGACAAAAAATACTTTCTTACTTGTTTAGACAAATTTTCCAAGTTTGCTGTAGTTCAGCATATCTCATCTCGAACAATTGCGGATGTAAAAATCCCAATCGTGCAATTAATGAACATTTTTCCAAAAACGAAAACGGTTTACTGTGATAATGAGCCATCTTTCTGCTCAGAAACGATAACATCATTACTAAAAAATCTATTTGGTGTCAACGTCGTAAACGCACCACCGCTTCATAGCACTTCAAACGGACATGTCGAACGATTTCATAGTACCTTAGTAGAAATTGCAAGATGTTTGAAGCTTTCAAAGAAAATTGATGAAACAATTGACCTCATTTTACTGTCTACAATAGATTACAATCAGACGGTTCATTCTGTGACCAAAAGGAAACCAGTTGAAATAATTCATGACATGCCGGTGGAAGCGAGATATGAAATTGCGAACGAAATTGCAAAAGCTCAGCAAAAACAAATAGAAAGGAATAACATTTCCAGACAAAATAGAGTATTTGAAGTCGGAGAACTGGTGTTAGTGAAAACAAACAGAAGGTTAGGTAACAAGCTGTGTCCTTTATATGTCGAAGAAAGAGTAGAGGCAGATCTTGGAACCACAGTTCTCATTAAAGGGAGTTGTCCACAAGGACAATTTAAAATGAATATCTCCGTATAACATTTTTACATATAATTTTTCAATTTTTTATATCAGACACTACTTTCAAGAAATAGGATTATAATTTCAGAAATTGAAAACTTAATTTCAGCTATCACTCTTGCAAAGATAGGAATAATAGATCCATTAATATTAAACTCTATTGATGTAAAATGAATTATTAATGTGAGCTTTAAAAATACCACTATAACTGATTTAATGGAAGTGTCATTAGTTAAGGTCTTACTAGATAATAATTATTTGTATTTTGTAATTAAATATCCAAAGCCTATATTAGTATGTAAAAGAATCATCCTATTACCTGTACAACATAATGGAACGGTCATAAATATTACAAATGACAACAACGTCGCTGAGTGTGGTAACCAAATTCTTGCAATTACAGACTGCAAGAAAACACTGACATCAACATTCTGTAAGAAGCTGCCAAATCCGACATGCGCCCAGCAGCTTCATTCCGGTGCCACCGCTCACTGCAGCATCCACCCTAGTCACCTCGAAGCAATAAAGGGATTACCAGGTTCGGCGAGTACAACATTTCTTAATATCACAGGACAACAAGAGGTGTTAAGCCTGCCATACCTTCGAAGGCTGAGTGTAGAAAACTTGCGTTATATTGGAGTAATTGAAAAAAGAGCGGTGATAGGGCCAGCACTATCAACTATAACTACCATCATCATTTTAATTGGCTGCTACATTCTCTTTAAGCTTTATCAGAAGAGAATTAGGAAGTACCAGCATTATGACCTCCAAGCTGTAATTGACAGTTTCCGGAGGCCCGAAGACGGCCCTCACTTAGAAGGGGAGGAGTTAACACGAGCACCTCTACAACCATAAAGTTCGCGCGTGGCCTGAGTCAGCAAAGAAGCTCTCTCACGCTGACCGGAAAATTATCAAACGTCAGCGTCTGCTGTTCCTTCTCACGCTAGCCAGCAAATTACAAACGTAAGCGTCTACAGCTCGTCCGCTTAGTTTTAAGTTTTAGTTTCTAAGTAGAACACTCGGGTGCTAAAGCGCCGAAGCTAGGTAAAATATTAATAACCATTTTACTTGTAAAAAGAAAGTTATACAAAAATATAATTTAAATAAATATTAAATAATAATAATCGAACCTAAATAATTTGTATAGAAAAACTTTCGGGAACTTGTGGCAGCTGAAATTTCTAAAAAAGCAGTGCCATAAGAAACCTCTATAAAAATCTGATCAACCCGTTTTGATTTGATTTGAAACCGTAATTCATGTAACGATCTGGTTAACTTTCGAACTTATAATTCAAGGTTTGTGTATCTTTCACAATATATTTTTCTTTACGGATTCGCGGTTTTAAATCTGCCGTGCGGTTTAAGCGAGTGCTTAAACATTCTCCACGCCCTGCAGGGAGCGTTTGCAGGGCCCGGATCGCTTCTCCTATGGCGACTCTTGTCGCACGGTTGTGGAAGACGGGCGTTTCCAAACCCGTAGCAGTGCGCGATTTGGTGCACGCCTTCTTCTCTCGCGGTCGCCTCGCTGGTGCTGCTTTGCGGCGTCTAGAGTAGCTTCGCCTTTTCGTGGTGAAAGGCGCACGATGTTTTGCTCGTTTAGGTCATGAACGCTCGTTGCGCGCTGGTTATGCGAGTTTAGTTGTTGTGGCTCTCCTTCTTGTCACTACTTGGTGCGCGGCGTTTGTGGCTGACTTGGGCTTTACGGATGCACCTTGGTGCATCAACGTGTGAGGCGCTTTGTGGCAGCGCTTGCAACTGCTTGGCGAATCACACTCGCATCTGGTGTGCATCAACTTCAGTCAATTGATATAATAGCTTTTAATAGTAGAATGGGCCGCACATGCGCAGAGGGTGGTATTTGCGGCAGAGTATGCACTGGAGGCAGTTTTTCTGTCTCTGCCGTAGGGGACAAGGGTATGGTCGTTTTTGTCGCCATTTTCTGAAAAGAAAGGATCAAAGAAGAATGTGACAGTAATAGGTAAAACAGGATGGATATATAGTTTAGCCCTGAATTAAAGGGGTTTTGAGTGTGTACATCTAAAACTCAAATCTGGTTATCCAGTCCACGGCGAACATGTTCAATTCCACCGAGTCGCCACTCGGTGGGTGGTAGTGGGTCTGGTTGAGGATTCTTCCACTTATATCTCTTCTGAAGGTCTTTGAGATGCTCCTCTTTTCAGCGTCGCCTGAATTCGTGGTGAAAGATTTTGATCTTCTCCCATTGATTGGTCAGTGAAAGATCGATCGCGTTTGGCTCGGGAAAGGCCATAGCGGTGCGCCTCGGTTGAAATGACCAATAGTAAGTGCAGTGAGGTCATCGGTGCCTTGCGAAATAGCTGATAGAGGTCTCGAGTTGAGAACTGCCTCAATTCGCACTAGTAGTGTTGTAAATTCATCAAACGTAAATTTATGAGATGCGACAGTTTTTTTGAGGTGAATTTTAAAGTTTTTAACTGCTGATTCCCATACGGGAGAAATGTAATGCTAATTTGTGCTTTTGTGAGTATATTTTTGGACTATGTCGACAGAGCAGGCGTTAAGGAATTTAAGCATTTTACCGTGCAAACGCTGCTCGAAATGCCTCAGTTTCCAGATCTGAACATAGCACAAGATGCACGGTCTTCGTTGCAAAGCAGACGACCTCAACACTGAAGCTTTTATTTAAAATGGCCTTACAAAATTTTAATCAGAGGCTTGAGGCTTGAGCTTCGGAATGAAGAACTCATGCCTGACCATTTGAAGCATCAGATGTGTCTCTGCGTGCCTCTTGGACTTATTTCGAACGTTGTCCACAAAACGGAACATATACGCAGTCACGCGAATCGCTCAGTCCGTGCTCCGTGCCACCAAAGTGAATTGGCAGCTAAGTCCTGCTGCTTGCAGCCGCGTGTACAGAGATCAACGGGATCCACTCCGCTCGCAACATGACGCCATGTACCGCTTGGAACATAATCTGGGAGGTGCAATTCGATACATACACGTAGGTCCTTCATGTGCATGGTAGCTTCTCGAGCCATGCCAATACGATTCCGGAATCTGACCATAGAAATATGTTACACGCTTGTAAGCTGAGTTTTTTTTTTTTGAATGGTTGCAACCAGTTTTGCTAATAGTAAAGCGCCACACAGCTCTAAGCGTGGTAGGCTTACCGTTTCCAACGGTGCTACCTTTCGTTTTGCAACCAGAAGGGTGGACCTTATTTCATTATTAACATGTTTGCTGATGTTAATTGTTGCACAATATGCTTTCTCTGCAGCATCGCAAAACCCGTGGATTTGGGTGTCCTGCCTTGAAGCGAAATTTACCCAGCGTGTTATTTCAATCTGCTTTCTTACAAAAGTCGTTTACGGCTTATTTATCTGCCTACACTCCATGGTCGTAGAAATAAAGTTTAATAGGCGCGTTAAAAAACGCCCTGTATCAACAAAAGAAGAGTTGAAGCTGGCACTGGTGGAGGAATGGCAGAATATTGTGCAGAAACCACACAAAAATTGGTGTCATCAAACATAAAGACTTGGCTTCAAAATATTAAATTCGTTAAAATTTTACCATTTTATTATAATTTTTTTGTGTTTTTATGAAGTGTGCCAATACTTTTGTTTGGTGAAAATTAGTAGCTTTTTTCATTTATAATTAGTATTAATTTGATATAAAAGATAATAAAATGAAATGAGGTGAAAATAGTTGAAAATGTGTCCCTCTATCTAGCATTTTTTTCGGAATTACAAATATTTTCATAAGTGCTGTGCCAATACTTTAGTTCATCACTGTACGTATACATATGACGATCGTAAACAGATACAACAGCTGTTTGAGTATATACGTATGTGTATATATGTAAGTTAAAGTCTTTTATTTTGTTACACTGAAAAAAATAATCGAGCCATCAGCTCGTTTTAATTAAACTACGTTTGAATTCTATCTTATGACACAATTTATTCTATAAATCACTAATCCTATTTTATAATACACTAATTCAACTAAACCTAGGTCCGTCCCGAACTCGACTGCCCGCCCGCTGTGATTGTTTGTCCTTATATAGTCTTTCCGCGGCAGCGTCGCAAAAGTTGTTTAACGTGTTTGCAGCCTGTTGTCTGAGACTGGCTTTGGCCTTGGTTTCCCACGGGCAAGTTGTAAGATGCAGGTGCAAATGTCTCCCGTTACATTTAGTTGTGAAATTAAAAATGTGCTGACACTGCGGCACGTGTAACGGGCGACCGTGGGAGCGTCGCAATGTGTGCGACTGGAGCGTGTTAACTCTTCCCCCTCTAAAGATCTGCGTCCCGTAGATCAGGATTTGGATGGGCGTCCTTCTTAGTGGGATTCTGAGGAGTCTGTTGTAGTATGGACAAATTCAATTCAGGAAGTTTTCCTCCTGTTGTTAACTTCCTCCAAATCAGTAAAATAAGGACCATCAGCAAAATAATTCCTAAAGCCTCGGATGTTGCGAACCAGTTAGTTTTTTCCTCTAGGTGATCCAGGAGGCGTATGTTTCCGGACGTCATCTTATGAACAAGATTGAGGTTTACCGCCATGCTTTTGTTTGTTATAGCAGACAGCACAGATGGGAGTACCTGCGCACCTGAGCTGCTGGTGCTCCAGTAGGTTTGGTTGTCGATTGTTATCGTCTCGTTTTCCATCTGCAAAATATAAGAACCAGAGAGGCGTTTAGGGGTTTTACCTGACCATACGCTGCTGTTGAAGTTATCCAGGAATATTGTGTCTTCCTTAAGTACTTCAACCGTTGTATCAGTGCAGGTTAGGTAGCTGCAACTCGTTTGACCTCCTTTAAGTAGGCGTGGTAGGCATTCCTCTTCAGCCAGTAAGTCTAACGCTTCCTGCTTGCAAACCATGGCAGTGGCGAGGTGCAGGCAGCTATCTTTAATACCAAACGTCTGCTCTTTGTTCATTAGAATGGTCTTATACTTAAGATCCACCCGGTGGCCATCTCTCAAGGTTGCCCGTGTGATTAGGTGGTTGAACCTCGTTAGGGCTACCTTTGGCATGGACAACACATAAAGTAGCAGAGTACCATTGGTATGGATTGATGGTTCACTGTATTCGATGGCTTCGATGACGTTGTTGTAGGGGAGAACTTCGATTTCGCTTATCAGCTGGTTTATTTCTTCCTTATTCAATAGGTTGCTGTTCACAACTCCCGCCTTGGCCATCTGACATGCTCTGATGAATTCGTTAACGTCTTCCTTGATGATCATAATCTTATGCTGAATATCCTGCAAAAGCCTTGCCAAGCGATCGCGCCCCAGGATTTCATTTGTGACCGTAGCCATTCCATTTACAACCTGTAATAACTCTTGAGTCTTCTTGAAAATTTCAGAGTTTACCTTGTATTGCAAATTATTATTTGCCACTAATGCGTTTTGACCTTTCAGAACTTCGTCCCAATCTAGAGCGTCAGGCGAGCCGGCAATCCACTTCCAGGCTGATCCAATCCAGTTGATTGATCGCTTTGATCTTTTCACTTTAGGGCCCTTCAGTTCGTCGAGTTGATTTCGAATTTTCTCCAATTGATAGGTGATGACATCAGTGACATCTATGAATTAGATTACAAACTGTTAACTTAAGCCTATTCTAATGTAACAAATACTTAAGAATGATCATCGTGAACAATTTCCTTGAATTTGACTGCAATAGTAATTTTCATTAATAACTATATATTTTCTTCCATAATCCTAAAATATTCTCTTAATTACTAAATAGTAATTTTCATTAATAACTATATATCCTTTTTCCTTTAACATAATCTTAAAATATTCTCTTAATTACTAAATAGTAATTTTCATTAATAACTATATATCTTTTTTCTTTAACATAATCTTAAAATATTCTCTTAATTACTAAAACTACCGCTAGTGAGTGGAGTTCGGGGGGAATAAGGGTTACCAGGAATTCATGGGGACCCAGGAAGTGATGTTGAGAGTGGAATTAATTCATTAGTATTTCAGTACTAATGTTAAGTTAGCTAATTATTTAATTGTTTTTTTTTTTTTTTTTTTTTTTTTTTTTTTTTTTTTTTTAAATATTAGTAAGTTAGTGTTTTTAAATAATTTTAGTAGTTAGTTAGTAATTTTTTATTATTTTTGCTGTATGGAATGCTTTCCTTTTTTTTTGTTTTTTTTTTTTTTTTTATTCATTTACTTTTATTCATTTATTATTATTTTATTTATTTATTATTTATTGCGTAATATTTGCAATTTTGCAATTCATGTCATATTGGCTCGTGGTCTTAGACCTTGTAGCTTTTTTTTATTGTTGTTTTTCTTTGCATTGGAATACAGACGTCAACTCAGATGACATTGGAAGGCTCGTAGTGATCCCTTTTAGCCATAAGCGTTTATAATTGCAAATGGCCTACTCATGGCACGAGTGACTTCACGTCAATTAAAGCCATAGTCCTCTGGTGGAGTTGAACCACTTCGATTGTCGTCACTCGAACCATCGAGTAAACCGGAATTGAACCAGTATGACTTGATCGAATACAAAAACTAATTCTGCACCCAAACCCTTGGGGCTTGAGGATCTACGCATAAGTTTTTTGTCTCTTGACCAATGTTATTTTTGTTTAGACGTTTTTCACGTCAGTTTTGTGGAATTTTTTCCCACTTTCGGTTACGATGGTTACTTCTCGGTTTTCAGCAACCTTTTCTTGTTTGTATAATGGCTTGTGTTTGCCTTTTATTTGCTTGTTTGTAATAAATAAATCTTTACTAGTGTTAAATTCGCGCGGTATTGTGCGATGGGCATTAACTCTCGCATTCCTGACGTCTTGCTCCCTTTGTAATAGTGTTTTTATGTTCTCGTTGGTCTCTTCCCTAAAGTTGACCAGTCCTTGGTAGTTTATTCTATTGGATCTATTGAAGAAGACGTCCGTCGGTTTCCTCTTCGTAACGGAATGGATGGAATTGTTATAACGGTCCACTGCGATTAAAACCCGCTCTTTTGGAGTTAACCTACTAAAGTCGTTTGCAATACAACGATATATCTCTATCAGTGTTGAGTGCAAACGTTCAACTTGTCCGTTTGCCTCGCTGTGCTGCGTTGGAGTCTGGTAAATTTCTATTCCTAAAGAATGAATATAATTCAAAACTAATGGGGTTAAGAATCCTCTTTCATTGTCCATAACTAGTACCCTGGGAACAGAGAAATAATGTAAGAGGCTTGTCAGTTTCTTGCGCAAATGAATTGATGATTTATTTTTTATAGCAAATACTTTTGCGAATTTGGAAAATTTGTCTAGTGCACTAAGGTACTTTTGTTTTTCAATTTCGAAAATATCAATATGCACAATTTCACAAGGGTAGCCGGGAATAGGAGTTGGCTGAAGGAAAGGTTTTGATGGATGTCTGTCATACTTGTTTAACTTACATGTCCTGCATTCTCTAGCATAATCCCTTATTTGTCTGGCCATTGCCGGGAAATAATATTTCTCCAGTATCTGTAGCCTGTTTTCACGGGGATTCCGATGAGCTCTTTTGTGCTCGTTCTCAATAATATTGAACACCCTGTCCGCAAGAGTTACGTCTTCTACAATCCTTTGCGTTATTCTTACTTTATATCTCTGGAAATTGTCGATATAGACCCTTTGTAACAGAGCAAGAAAACTTTCTGGAATTTTTATTCCGTTTATTACATTTGGGTTGAGACATTCCTTAAGGATTGCGGTCAATGCAGCGCTGTTCTGTTCAGGTAATGAAATGAAAAACCTACGGTAGCCTTGATGAGGTTCCTCAAGGCATCGAGGACTATTTTCTTCCCTAAAGATCAATTGGTTTCTAAATACATTAATGGGGGCTTCTACATGTGGTATTAGATCAGAATTATCTTGCTCAGCCGAGTGCATAGTGCATTCGGTGGCAGTGTCAGTTTCTGATCCAGCCACATCTTGCTCAGCTGAGTGCATAGTGCATTCGGTGGCAGTATCAGTTTCCGATCCAGCCACATCTGTAGGGTTTCCCATGGGATTACCCTCTGATGCTAATGATGGTTGAGCTATAACAGAATCGGTGAGGGCATTAACCTCCGTTTTCAGGCGTGAAAGTGCGTCAGCCACCACGTTTATTCTACCTGGCTTATAAATAGTTTCACAGTTGTATTCCTCAATCCGAGCTTTCCAGCGCTTCAGTTTCGCATTGTAATTTCGGCAACTTAGAGAAAACGTTAGAGGCTGGTGATCGGTGTATATTTTGATCTTCTTTGCGCCATACAAATATGACCTGAGGTTGTCCAATGCCCATACTATTGCCAACATTTCTTTTTCGTTCGTGGCATAGTTTTCCTCGGCTTTATTGAGAGAACGAGAGATATATGCAATGGGTTTGTCTGTCCCGATTTCCCCTTGAGACAATACTGCTCCAATTGCATAGTTGGAGGCATCGGTCGTTAAGTTAAAAGGTTTGTCAAAGTCTGGGAAAGAAAGGACGTCGGCGGAGATAAGTAGCTGTTTTAATTCGTTGAATGCTTGTAATGCCTCAGCGTCAAGTTGAATACTAACTTTTTTTGACACATTGGCTTTAATTTGTGAGTTCTCCCCACGCGTCAGGTTCGTCAAAGGCTTCGCTACCTTGGCGTAATCACAGATAAACTTCCTATAGTAAGATGTCATACCCAAGAAACTCTTGAGGTCTTTTAAGTTTCCTGGAGGTGAAATTCTCTTAATCGCCTCTACTTTTTTAGGATCCGCCCGCACTCCTTCGGGTGTAATGATATATCCGAGAAATTCGACCTCCGTTTTTAGGAAGCAGGTTTTTTCTATGTTCACTTTAAGATTTGCTTCGAGAAGTCGGGAAAAAACCTTTTCGATATTCGTTAAATGATCTTTTTCATCTTTACCGAAAACAATAATATCGTCAATGTAGACGTAGCAAATTTTCCCAATATATTGTTTTAACACGTCATCAATCATTCGCTGAAAGATTGCGGGCGCATTTTTTAGGCCGAATGGTAACCTCAAAAATTCGTATTTGCCGTTCATGGTCGAGAAGGCTGTCTTAGGTACGTCTGAGGGTTTCATGGGGATTTGGTGAAATCCCGACGTTAAGTCAATTGTAGTATAGTACCTAGCTTGTCCAAGGTTGCAAAGAGTTGCATTTATGTCAGGGATAGGATACGTGTCCGCTACTGTTACTGCATTCAGTCTCTTATAATCGATCACCATGCGATATTGTTTTTCCCCATTTGCTTTCGGTTTTTTTGCTACTACCCAAATTGGTGAGTTATAAGGGCTTTTCGACGGTCGTATCACACCTTCATTAAGTAATTCGTCAATTTGTCTTTCCACCTCGTCCCTCATACACGCGGGGTATGGATAGCTTTTGCTATAAATCGGCTCGGATGTAGTGGTTCTTATTTCAGCGCGAATACCCGTGTCTATCAGCTCACTCCCGTTTAAGGGCTTGAATAGTTCTGAATAATTTTGTAACAACATGTCGATTTTTTGGTGAACTCCGGGAGGCAGGTCCTTGCTTAATGTGAAGTTCACGTCACATGATTTTCGTGCTTTAAGTGGAATTTTATAATTGCCTATTTTAAGCAAATTGTCTTTCCTATCAATTACCGCGCCTAACTTCCTCAATGTGTCATCTCCGATGATGCCACAGAAACCACTTAAAGTTGGTAGGATAAAAAACTCGAATCCGGTGGAGTCGCCTATGCTTTCAAATAGCCTTAGTTGTGTCTTATCTTCAATCGACACACAACCCCCCACAGATGCTACGTTGAACTTTGTTTCTACCGGGAATGATTTGGTCGCGATGCCTTTGCGAATAAAATTTTTATTCGCCCCGGTATCCACTAGAAAGTCTAGCACACGACCATCAGGCAGTGTATATTCTAGGTAAGGTACGCTAGATGACCGGAGGATAGAAAATCCTCTGGTTTTTCGTCACATTCCTTTTGTTCGTCATTAACCTGTCCACTAGCATCCGGTACTGTGTGAAACAATCTCTGCTGTTTCCGTGGAAAATTATCGGACCTGGCATTACGTTTGAATGGATTAGGCCGGTTCATGTAATTCACGTTTCGCGTCTGTACTGAAGGATCGACCTCCATTTTTTCCACAGGAGGGCGAAAATCCGCGTTTCGATTATTCTCGCGTACTGGTGGACGCTCGTTCTTAGGATATAGTTGACGGGAGTCCTGAGAACGCCAATTTGATTTCGGTGGGAGTGGGGGAGAATTGTTTTTATTTGCATGGTAGGTGCTGCTTGGAAAATTGTTAAGGGGTACTACCACCCTATTAGTTGTTGCAGGAGAATGAATAGCAAAATTCCGGAAATCCACATTTTGAATTTCCAAGCAGGCCGAGTAGGCTTCAGGCAGGGTTCTAGGACGCTGTATGAGAAGCATCCGGGACATATCCCCATTTAGACCACGGATGAATACATCGAGTGCGCGGTTGCGGTAGGTTTCCACCAGAACTCTCACAGTTTCGTCCGTGTAGGACTCGGTCTTTATTTTATTAATTATTAGTGAGAACTGATGATTCACCTTTGCGTAAAATTCATCAATCCTTGAGCCCTTCTGTTGCAGCTGATGCAACTGGTGCTCAAGGGTGCGGATGTCGCGTTTGTCTGCATAATGCAGGGAAAGGCATTCTTTAATTTTTCCCCAATTACTATCAAAAATGTTATAAGAGATTAAGGCAGAATCAGCAGCACCCCGCACCTTCTGCCTGATATGTTGTAAGATGGCGCGATAGAGGGGTTTGGTTTTTATGACTTCAAAGTCAGAAAGGATCACTTCCACCGAGTGAACCCAGGACACGTACTGAACTGGATTGCCATCGAAAATTTTGTAGCTCTTTGACGCAGTCCGGAAGCCGGCTGATGTCCCTTATGTCTGCCTCTGTGGTAGGACCTTGAGCCACTACTTCCTCTGTTGGTTCAAGGGGGGCATTAGTTCCCAATGCGGCAGCCCTGGAATTCGCCATGTCCATGCGTGTCACGCGCCTCTCAAGAGAACTTATCTTCTCCAGAAGGGCATTGACGGCGCCCGTCAAATTTGTAACAGTGGTCCTCATTTCCTCCATCCTGAAATTATTCAAAGCAAAATTTCTCTGATATACTCACAAAAATATACAAAAATTTTTCATATGGTTCCGCTTGGTCCTTTGTCTGCCCGTCACAATTCACTTTACACCTGCACTTTGTTTTATGTTTTATGTTTTTTTTTTTTTTTTATAAGGACTTGATTTTTTTGTTCTTATTTTTAAGGCTTCCTTTTTAACCTTTTTTTTTTTTGTTTTTTTTCTCTAATGTCCACTCTCTTTTTTTTCACTACTGGGTCCCTGCTCGGGCGCCAGTTAAAGTCTTTTATTTTGTTACACTGAAAAAAATAATCGAGCCATCAGCTCGTTTTAATTAAACTACGTTTGAATTCTATCTTATGACACAATTTATTCTATAAATCACTAATCCTATTTTATAATACACTAATTCAACTAAACCTAGGTCCGTCCCGAACTCGACTGCCCGCCCGCTGTGATTGTTTGTCCTTATATAGTCTTTCCGCGGCAGCGTCGCAAAAGTTGTTTAACGTGTTTGCAGCCTGTTGTCTGAGACTGGCTTTGGCCTTGGTTTCCCACGGGCAAGTTGTGAGATGCAGGTGCAAATGTCTCCCGTTACATTTAGTTGTGAAATTAAAAATGTGCTGACACTGCGGCACGTGTAACGGGCGACCGTGGGAGCGTCGCAATGTGTGCGACTGGAGCGTGTTAACTTGTATGCCGACTAATGTTTTGACTTCAGCTGCTCATATAAAACAATACCATGTTGAAAAACAATAAGAGCACATCAAAGAGTAATTAAGTGCTCATGTGTGCCCAAAGTTTTGAAGAAAAACATACACACAATATATGCTTCTCTTGTAATGCCGAGAGCGAATTGCAAGGGAGAAGTTCTTTAATAGCTGCCTTCTCTTAGCAAAGTGGTGAATGTCTCCAACTTAATTAATTTTTTGCTATTGTTTTTGATACTGTATTTTCTGGGCCAATGAACCATACAGGACAGCTGACAACGCAAATAATTTCAAGTTTGACCTATTGTTTTTGGTATGTTTTCAATATGGATATTACACAGTAATGCAAGTAGGCTTTAAAACTGCTACATATGTACATGAGCGGAATGTATACAGTAGGGATGCTATATCCGCGTTTATGTAGGTAGCGGTCAAGAAAATTAATCGCCTACCTCTCGTTTTGCGGGAGTTTAAACCGGGAAAATTCTTTAATTTTTATAAAATGTTATAAGCCGTAATTTGAAAAATTTTTTTTGCTTTTAATACTTAAATATTAATATTTTTTTGTAGTTTTCTTGCACTGTACAAAGTTATTATGTTTTCATTACTTCTATGTTTATATTTAATTAAATTAGTTTTGATTGCACAGCACTTAGTGTTTCTTTTGTTCTTCAACTAGTTAAAACTTCAATAAGAAACAAACAACTTTTCTTTCGTGTTCATTCACAAGTAATAGTGTATTCCTTTATTTATATTTAAACTTATCGGTGATAAGTTTAGTTTTATTTTCACTTAGTTTGTATCAATATGTATACACGTTTATACAAGTTATTAGGTATGTAGCGCTCCGGCCATGCATTGAAGCTTTGTACCTATGTAACCAATTACAAGATCTATATAAATATATGTATGCTTATATCTGATTAACTTTCCAGCTAATAATTCAAGGTTTGTGTATCTTTCGCAATATATTCTTATTTACGGATTTAGCGGGCGCTTCATACATTTCGAACATAGGTACATAAATAGGAGAATAATGAGAGCAACAATGAGTAAGCTAACAAATGAGCATGAAATTATGGTAAACTTAAATGACATGAATATGAAATAATTTTGGAGGCACGAGTTCCCAAGATTCCCACCCCCGTGAATCAGCCATTGCACCAAGCGCTCCCAAACACTACCCTCCGCGGGGTTGAAAGGCGAATTAAAAAACGCTGAACCGCTTTGCGTCTATGTCGGCGCCAACTAAATTTTTCGCATTATCAGACCTTATCCGAACCGGTACGCCACGGCGATTTATAAAGTTACATATAGTGACTATGCATGAGTCCGTGCTTAGATCGTGAGCCAGCTCCAAGTGTACAGCCCTCACGGTCAAACACGTAAATGACGAAACCCATCTTTTTTCGATGCTGCGTCGTACGGTGACGGTTACTGAACCGAAGTAATCGAGGTCAGTATAGCTAAATGGCCTTACATAGGGCGAACCCATTAGTGGTCTGACTTTTACGCCTCGTACTTATTGGAAGCCACGTGGCGGCACGCGAAGTACTCCATCTTCATCCTTATATGGCGAGAGCTTAATTAGGGAACTGGAACGTGCTAAGGTTTTTTCGTCTTCGATCTGCTGAAGCTCGTCAAAGAACTCATCATGTTGAACCAAGCGGCACAATCGGAGCATAGCCGTCTCGATTTCCTTTGCTGTCAGGTCATAGCACCGGTCTGCTTGATTACGGCGGCGGCAAACATGCTACAGTTCTCACTAATTTGCTGAAGGGGGAGATTCGATTAAAGTTTAAAATCTTAGAGGTTAGGATAGTAGGGGTGTATTTATGGCGAAGTTCTTTGCCCGCTTACTTTTGAGGACTGCACGTTGAGGTTTCTAATTGCCAAAGGTGCTCGTCTTGAAGTAATAGGCAACCCTCTCCAATTTTCAACTGTAGTGACAGTTAGTATTTCCATGCTGCACGAAAAGCTTATAGCGCCGGTATTCACTCCAGATCCCTTAGATTACTGTTTTGGAATCGCTCCGTATTATACACTCTTTGATGGCCAACGAGCCATCCTCACGTACGCAGCTCATTAGTCGTGTGCCCAGAACTGCCGCTTGAAGCTCCAGTCTCTATATGCTAAGGGCCTTTATCAGTGCACATTTGGTTTTTGCACAGATAAAATAAATGGGTAGACCGTTGCGAAAGTAGAATGGAGGAATGACATAGTCGGCAACAAGCTGAAAATTGTTAACGCTACTTCTCTAATGCACCATTTACTATGTTCAGCAAAGGCTCATCCCACTGGATGCCATACTTCCATAGTTCCCATATGAGCAGTTTAGCGCTGACTACGAAATTCCTTAGAAACCCCAAGGGATCAGAGATCGAAATGACCACATTTAGGAGTTCTCACTTTGTTGGACGTCGTGCTCGGTTCACCAAACTGTGTTCTAAATTGTGAAATCTCAGATTAAACCCAAATTTGTCAAATGATTCCTTCCAGAATAAATCAAGAATCTTCTCCATCTGTCCTCCTTCTTTCTTCACAATCTGACGACCCCCTAAATGCACATGTAACTACGGACGAATTTGTCGTGAACTCAAAGCCTGCTCTCGCGTAAATTGCACGCATCTGTTTTGGCCCATCGACTGCTTCCTTTTCCGCGTTAAAGCTGTCGACATAGTCATCCACGTAGTGGTAGTCTAATATGGATTTCACTGCTGTAGTAGCACCACTGTTCTCTTTGAGATACTCCATAGCGTATATCGTTTTGACGTAGTTGGCAGCACAAGGCAAGCATGCAGCTCCGAAAGTCTTTAAGCGCATTTCAAAAATCTCGTGTTCTTTGACAGTGTCACCTTTGAAAGAAGTCTTCGGTCATTACGCTGAAGTAACACCTGGTCGAACATCTCTTTGATGTCACCGCAAACGGCAACGGATCTCTCATGTAAGTTGAACAATATGGCAGGTAAAGGCCGATATTGATATGAACCTTTTAGAAGCTGAACACCTATAATACGAATACTATACTATTTATCCTGGCGACGTAAATCATTTCTGCTTAAACTCTGAGAAGGCAGCTGTAAGTTTGACACACCATACGCATTCCGCAGCTTCTGACTCCTTTCATCGGCGGCTGGTTCATCAGTAGCACGCCCTCTGAACCATTTTAAGTTCAAATGTTCGGTCCATCCATGTACGTCCAGTTCATTAATAATAGTGTTGTCAACCATTGTCCAAAGGTGCACACGTTTCGACATACTTTTTGTTCCCGTAGAGAAGGACAGGCAGGATTCGAAATAGCAGTTTGTTTGCGGCGACATCATTACTACAACTATGGACCGTTGCGTCTCTATCGCCTTACTGTTGACTATGCGACGCAGTGGCCGGATCGGGGACTCGTCGACAGTACTGTCAGCTGTTTTGTGCACAAATTTGTGGTGCATCCTTTTACATCCATTGATGCTACATACTTTTCAACGTCGGGAGGACAGGCAGGACTCGAAATAGTAGTTTGTTTGCGGCGACATCATTACTTCAACTAAGGACCACTGCGTCTATATCGGTGTCGGATTCGTGGTGGGAGAGAGACACCGTCGCCGAGTGCTCGCATTCACTCCGGCGGATGAACCTCTCGCCACAATCCGCTTCAAAACGAAATTGTTCAACACCACTCTAATTTGCGCCAACGCTCTGATAGAAGAGAAGGACGATGTGACCACGGATACCTTTTACGAGCGCCTCGAACGCACTTATGAGCGCTGCCTTCGCCACGACGTCAAAATCGTGCCTGGCGACTTCAACGCCAGGATGGGAAAGAAGGTATTTTTGGAACAACAGTCGGAAAATTCAGCCTCCACGACGAAACATCCCCTAATGGGTTGTCTGTAGTACTAGATTCCAGCAAAAAGAAAAGACATGACGTTACTTGGCTGTCCCCTGATCGAAAACATAAAACCGACCGATCATGTTGTGATAGACGGAAGACATGTATCCAGTGTTTTAGATACGTACGTTCCGAGGTCTTAACATCGACTCGGATCACTATCTTGTCGCAGCGAAGATACGCACCCGCCTCTGTGTATCGAAGAACGCAAAATACAGGGAAGGTTCGACATTGAAAAGCTGCAATCACAACGGACTGCTGAGCGGTTTTCTACTCGACTTGCATACCTGCTCTCTGAGAGCACTCATCAGCAACCCGGTATGAGGGAAATATGGACGGCATTTCAAACTCCCTATGTACTGCTGCAAACGAAACTATTGAATTTCGGAAAGGTCGCAAAAACAGCTGGTATGATGAGGACTGCCGTGTCGCGGTTTAGAGAAAACAGACTGCCTACCTCGCAACCTTGCGACACACGTGCGGGGTTGTATAGATACCGAAAACTGAAGAGGGAAGCAAGACACGTCTGCAAACATAAAAAGAAGAAAACTCGAATTGTTCCGTTACACGACTATGAAGAAGTCCGAATAGTAATCGCCCGCTTAAATAACAACAAAGCGGCGGGGTCCGATGGATTACCGGTCGAGCTATTCAAATACGGCGGTGAAGAACTGATCAGGTGCATTCATCAGTTTCTTTGCAAAATATGATCGGATAAAAGTACGCCCGACGATTGTATTGATGCCGCAAAGTTGTGCTCTGCCCAATCCACAAAAAAGACGATCCCACAGCCTGTGCCAATTACCGTTGAGTAATCCTTCTTAACATCGCATATAAGGTCCTATCAAGCCTATTGTGTGAAAGACTAAAGCCCACCGTCAACAAACTGATTGGACCTTATCAGTGTGGCCTGGTAAGTCAACCATTGACCAGATATTCACCATGCGCCAAATTTTGGAAAAGACCCGTGAAAAGAAAATCGACACACACCACTCCATCAGGATCAGGAAGGACGCCTTCGAACCGTTCGGTACCAAACGAGTTTTCTCACAAGGTGACTCTTTATCGTGTGACCTTTTAACTTATTGCTGGAGAAAATAATATGAGCAGCAGAGCTGTGTACAGTTGCTAGCGTACGCCGATGATATCGACATTATTGGCCTCAATAACCGCGCCGTGAGTTCTGCTTTCTCTAGACTTGATAGATTAGATAATTTCGTCTATATAGGGACCAATATTAACACCAAAAACAATTTCAGTCCGGAAATCGAACGCAGAATCACTCTTGCCAACAAGTGCTACTTTGGACTGAGTAGGCAATTGAAAAGTAAAGTTCTCTTTCGGCGAACGAAAACTAAACTCTACAAGTGGCTCATCATATCCGTCCTACACGCAGAAGGGTGGACGATATCAATATCTGATGAGTCGGCCCTAGGAGTATTCGAGAGAAAAGTTGTGTGAACGATTTATGTCCTTTTCGCATTGGCAACGGCGAATACCGCATACGATGGAACGATGAGCTGTACGAGCTATATGATGACATGAGCTATATTATGACAATGAAATAGTTCAGCGAATGAAGAGACAGCGGCTACGCTGGCTAGGTCATGTCGTCGGAATGGATGAAAGCACTCCAGCTTTGAAAGTATTTGATGCAGTACCCGATGGTGGAAGCAGAGGAAGAGGAAGACCTCCACTCCGTTGGAAAGATCAGGTTGAGAGTACCCTGGCCTCACTTAGTATTTCCAACTGGCGCCAGACAGCGAAAAGAAGAGAGGAATGGCACGCTATAATTGATTTGGCTATAATCAAAAAGAAGAAGTTTCGTATGGTTGTATTGATGCCGCAAAGAGTGTCCATTCTATACGCTCGCTCATGGGTAACTTCCCATTAAGCTCTCCACCATGCGAAGTATACAAAAACGCACATAGGTATATTGTTTACCTTTGTAGTAACGGTATCAATTTCACTATAGAGCAATCCGATATTGGAGCAATCTCTCGTACCTGAGCAAGCTGGCTAAGAATTTGTTGATCGGGGCGCCCATATCGAAGTTTCAGTTGGTCAATTATGCTGCCCACATTACTCGAGTGGATCAGTGGTGACTTAATTGCTTTTGAAACTTTTCTTGCCTTTCAAACTTTTCTGCAGTCGTATGTTGCTCTCCAAACGTCTGTACCCTCGGTATACACAGTTAAAAATATCGGTCAATCTTCTGCCTTGCCGCTAACTTAACTCTGGTAAGTCCTGCAATTTCCTTGGTTGGCATTGAGGTTGTAAATGTAAGGAACTCGTGTTGGCGGCATTGGCCATCGTTGACGAAAAGTTATTATAATATGGCTCTTGGAGTGTCGCAAAAGAACTTGTATACATACTTGTATACATACATTACTACGCATGGAACGACAGTTTAACACTGACAAGAATCTTCACGATGAATACCAGAAGTTTATTAAAGAATTAATTGACTTGGGTCACATGAAAGCGGCTGATTCGACAAGGAAAACCGTATACTACATGCCGCATCACGCAGTCGTGAAAGACACTAATGCCACAACGAAGCTTAGAGTTGTGTTTAACGCCTCTAGGAAGACATCGTCCGGGAAATCATTAAATGATGCCCTTATGGTAGGCCCTCAACTGCAGCAAGACCTTTTCTCGATTTTGGTTCGCTTCCGCACTCATCGCTACGGTCTCATTGCTGACATCAAAAAGATGTACCGGCAGGTCTACGTTGCTGAGCAGGACGTCGATTATCAACGCATAGTATGACGGGAGCATTCATCAGAGCCTATATGAAATTATCGCCTTTTAAGGGTCACATATGGAGTAGCGTCCGCCTCACATCTCGCCGTGAAATCCCTACATCGTGCAGCGCAGCAGGTGGGTGGTGTTAACCATAATATCGAAAAGATGGTCCCATCAGATTTCTACATGTATGATTTGATAACCGGTTCAGAATCCCTTCAAGAGCTAATTACCATGCAACGAGACATCTCACACGTGCTATCTCAGAGTGGTTTCGAGCTCCGAAAGTGGGCGACAAATTTCCAACCATTAAGAGAACAGATACCTCACGCATCTACTCAAACTGCTCACCTTTTGGCGGACGGAAATGACATTAGAAATCTGGGCTGTATTTGGCATACAGATCATGATTCGCTGTCAATCGCATTTAATTTAGAAGATCTGCCTAACAAGTTGACGAAGAGAATTTTCCTCTCCGATTCCAGCAAGATTTTCGACCCGCTTGGACTCATCGCCCCCTGGACTATTAACTCAAAAATATGGTTGCAGATGCTTTGGCGCTCGAATGTGGCCGGTATAAAGCGTATCAAATATCATCTTAAGCGTGCCTTAGCTTCTGCTCTTCTTACATACGAAGAATTCTCTACAGTTTTAACTGAGGTCGAAGCTTGCGTAAATTCTCGACCTCTCTGCTCTCTGACGTCAATGACTGTGAGGTGCATTCATCGTAGGTGAGCCATTAAAAGGTATATCTGGTCCAGAAATGCAAGTTTTTAAAGGAACGCTCTACGAACGTAGGCAAATCATATCAGCTATAAGACAGTATTTTTGGAAGAGATGGCGTGACGAGGTCGTCCGTGAATGGCACATTCTGTTGTGGTTTTGTCCGAAACTTCCTCAAGGAAGGCGGATAGTTCTCTTTATAGGCTTCGCTGTGCTCCTACGAAGGTTTTGCCGTTGTCGGACATTATCTTGTGGGGAATGCCTCTTCGACCTACAAATCGTGCAAATGCTGCCTTAAACGCTTCTGTTGTTAGGTCGGAGCATACTTCCAGATGAATGGCCTTTGTCGAGAAACATACGAATACACACACGTAAGCTTTGGAATGGGATGCTCGGCGGAGAGTCGAGGTTTTGACGAGAAATGGGCCGGCAAAATCTACACCGGTAGTATGGAATGGGAGTGTATATGTGGACCGTTCAGGGGGTAACGCTTCCATCAGTTGCCTGCTCATCTTCTGCTTGTAAATCGTACACGTCTTGCACCGAAAAATGCACGATTTTACCTTCTGTCAGATTCGGGGAATATGGTATTCCTGTTGGACCATGCGAATCATCAGGTGCTTTTCCGCGTGCAGTAGAGTTGAGTGGAGGAATTCGAGGAGGAGGGAGCAATATCGGGAATTATCGGGTATGATAATTGGATGACGCTCATCGTAGCTGAGGGCGGCATGAGTGAGATGTCCATTTTTCTATCGGACATTTCGACTCCAGTGCTGTGATGGTTTTTCCCAAGTATTTTCGCTGGGTGACAGCTATGAGACGAGTTTTCGCGAACTTTCTGTCGCTTTGAGTGAGAGTGGTAAAGGGCGGATTTGGCAGTTTCCTAGCTTTTTGCGCGAAAGGAAATATGTACGCTGTCTAGAAAATCAGGAGATTCTAAAGCGTGGAATGCTTCAATTTGTCGTTGCTCGGGAGGGGACGAATGAGTTGGTGAGCTTTTCAGCCAAAGATGGGATGGCCTAGTTAACCACTCGGGGCCTTTCCACCAGAGTGAACAGTTGACGAGCTCTTGGGATTTAGCTCCACGCGTACCTAGACCAGCAAGATTTTCGACCCGCTTGGACTCATCGCCCCCTGGACTATTCGCTCAAAAATATGGTTGCAGATGCTTTGGCGCTCGAATGTGGATTGGGACGAGTTGGTTCCGCTTCAAGTTGCAGCTGACTGGTTATCATATAGGCGTGAACTGGAGCTACTCTCATCGCTTAAGAGGAATTCCACATCTTCACTGACGCGTCGGAAGCTGCTTATGCTGCCGCTATTTATTGCCGTACTAAAACGGATAAAGATGGGGTGAAAGTTGTGTTGATCGCTGCTAAAGCTAGGGTAGCGTCTCTAAAAACGACGTCGTTACCTCGTTTGGAACTTTGCGCAGTTCATTTAGGTGCAAGGTTAGTTCGCCAAATACAAAGAAGTTTTGGCCATAAACTCGACAATCTGTATGCGTGGACCGACTCCATGATAATGCTGGCGTGGTTGCAAGGAATACCAAGCCGGTGGTCAGTGTTTATGGCAAATTGTGTTGCGGATGTACAAGAGGTCCTACCGGCATCAAAATGGAGACATGTCGTTTCTGAACTTAATCCCGCAGATTGTGCGTCGCGGGGCATAAATCCCTCACAGTTATTCACTCATCCGCTGTGGTGGACGGGGCCGAGCTGGCTTCATAAAACTAATCGTTTTTGGTGTAAACCGTCTGTTCAACAAAATACAGACCTCGAACAAAAACCAGGCAAGATGACATCGCATGTAACGCATACCGCTGATGAGTGGAGTTTGCTACCTCATGTGATTCGTTTCACCCATAACTTACGCTTATCTTCTCGGCAACATAATGGAACAACGCGACTAGTGGGGCTGTTACGTCGCTCGCATTCAATTAAAATCAGCGCCGTCAAATATTGCCCGCAACGGCTCTGAGCTTTTCGCAGAATACAACCCTCGATCAGCTGTTTAACAAAATGTCACTTATCGCTCTCTACTTTGACTACCACTTCTTTCTTTTCTACCGAACTTTGCTACCGAACAGAAGTAATTTTTCTTTATAAAGTAAATTGAGTAAATTTAATTGATTTTTATCTACGAATATAATTGTAATCGGATGCTTTGCTTTATACATATTTGAACACAAATGTAAGCTATTTTGTATATATTGAATATCTTGTACATTTCATTATTTGAATAAATTTGTAGATTTTAGCGTTTATACGTATACATTGGTACGTGCTGCTGAAAATATTGTTTTATTGGCATCCGCGGTTACATTTCTAAAATATTTGTTTTTTCATCGCTGAAAGCTGATTGTAAATTTACGGAGACCTTGGGCTCTACAAATTTGTAATATCGATCCTTTAAACTGAACCTTGGAATTGGACACGTGTTGCGGCCTAACTATACAATATCCATCGGGATGGCATCTAGCTCATCGAAAGTCAGCACCATACCCTCTGATGGTATGGTCATCGAAACGATTGTTCCTGCTGCTGCTATTGTCACAACAGCAATAACCGGCGTGACTGCGGCTACTGGCGACACGGTACTCACTACCGGGAGCGCGCCCACTGAGCCATTTGACCCACCTTCTTTGCCTAGAACAATAGCGGGTTTTGGAACGACTGGTGCATCCGGGCTTATGGTAGCATCAACACCTCTTCCGATTGATGCAGCATTTGGATCAACAGAAACTTCTCCACTCCGTACCCGATCAGGGATTTTACGTACTGAAAAGCCACGTAAGCGTGCACGCATATCACGTACTAGCGCCTCCAGTATTGTTCCTGTAGGTGAAGAGCGCACCCGGGTAAATTGGTGCCCGATGACTTATACTTCAACTATGCAAGGATCTGAAGGCGTAAGCTTATCGTCTGATATTTGTGCTGAGTTGAATGGTCTCAATATTTATAGCCGGGACGTTTCGCAACCATTGCCTCCTTTTACAAATGCTTAGTCGACCTTTGTGGCTGCTCCTTACAGCAGCGGTCCAAGCAACGTAAGACATTCTATGGGCATGGTTGGGTTCGGTGACGACCCGTCGTATATGAGGAATCAATACTCGTTTCCGGGCATAGGCGGCGGGATAAGTTCCACCATGCATAGCGAGGCTTATATTCCCGGCATAAGCCGTAATAATATCGGCAGAATATTTTCGAATGCCGACATAAACAGAAATATGGGAGTATTTAATAGTAATACACCCGTAATGTCAACCCACATCAACAACTTCGCTGGTGCTAATAACACGTCACAAAATCCGTTGACACACTCTTCGTTGGCAGACATAACACTGTCAACCTCACAGGTTGCTACGCGTCAAGTCATGTCCAAGGATCTACCCATCTTTTCCGGTAATCCCGAAGAGTGGCCTGTCTTTATAACAAACTTCGAACAGTCTACAGAAAGATGCGGTTTTACAGAACAGGAAAACCTTATACGTTTACAGCGGAAATTACGACAACATCCGAACGTGAGAATGGATAAGATGCACACTTTGATAAATTTTGCTTTGGCTGTACAGAATTACCGTGCAACTATGCAAGCTATTGGACTTAGCGACTATTTAAACGATCCGATGTTAATAAACGAACTTTCAACTAAATTGCCGTGTGATTTGAAATTAGATTGGGGTCGATTTAGAATGATGCGCGTGAAGGTGGATATAACTGTCTTTGATCATTGGCTCTTTAATTTAGCTACTTGTGCAAGCCAGGTTACTCCGTTCGATTACGGACCGAGTCAAGCGGAATTAAAGGGAGGGCACAGACGAGGCGAAAGGTTGATGGTCCATGATATTGTTGTAGCGGAAAATAACAACAACTGTCCTAAGTGTACTAAAGATCATCGTCTTTTCGAATGTGATGATTTTCGAACGCTAAACAGGGACGCCAGATGGAAATTCGTTCGTGACTCCAAATTGTGCATTTGTTGCTTTAAACGGCATTTTATCCGTAAATGCAATTCGAAAAGGCAGTGTGGTATCGACGGATGTAAAATGCCGCATAACCCGTTGCTGCATGGCTCAACACATTCGAAAACCAACACCTCAGACACGTATAAAGACATCAAGAATTCGTCAGTGATGTTTCATGGGAGGAACGCTCATGCCATGTTTCGCTATATTCCGGTAACACTATACAATAAAGAAAAATCTATTTATATATTTGCTTTAATAGATGAAGGGTCCGCATGTACTCTTGTGGAAAATGATGTGGCTGATGAACTCGGCCTCGAAGGACCGGCTGAGGAGCTTTGTTTGCAGTGGACAAGTGACATAATGCAGAGTGAAGCTAATTCAAAGTCTGTATCCATGAACATCTCGGCTCAAAGCAAAGATGCAAAAAGGTTTCACCTGCACAGAGTTCGTACTATTTCAAACTTGAACCTACCTGTTCAAACACTGGAAATGTCGACAATACAAGCACGCGAACATTTGAGTAATATTCCGATTTTGCCGTACAAAGCGGTAAGAGCACGAATTCTTATAGGACTTGATAATTTAAAACTGGCCGTGCCCTTGGAAATTCGAAAGGTTGAAGGGGATGAGTTAATGGCAGCAAAGTGTAAGCTAGGCTGGTCAGTTTTTGGACAAATAGACAAAGTCGACTCCTCTTTTCCTCGCGTTATGCATGTATGTCATCCTGATGATCACCTCGAAGAACTTGTAAAGGCCCATTTCGCATTAGAGGCCATAGGTACACGGGTCTCAAAACCCTTAATGTCAAAGGAGAATGAACGATGCCTGCGGATTATGGATTCGAAGACACGATATCTCCCAGCTGCAAAACGATGGGAGACTGGTCTCCTCTGGAAACACGACAACATACAACTACCTAATTCTCTACCAATGGCTTACCGTCGTCTTCGCTGCCTAGAGAGTAAAATGTCGAGGAATCCAGACTTGAAATCGTTCATGATCAATACAATTAAAGATTATGAACGAAAAGGTTACATAAGAAAGATGACAACAGAAGAAAATGTGGCAAGCGGAAAGTCCTGGTATATTCCAATGTTTACCGTTACTAATATCAACAAGAACAAGACACGCTTAGTTTGGGATGCTGCTGCAGCTGTCAATAATGTGGCACTCAATTCTGTTCTGCTAAAAGGCCCAGACCTGTCGAAATCGTTAATGGGAGTTCTTATTAGGTTTCGCGAAAGACCGATTGCTATTTGCGGCGATATTAGGGAAATGTTCCACCAAATACGTATCTGCGAGGAAGATCAAATTGCGCAAAAGTTCTTGTGGCGCGATGATGATACCCATCAACAACCTGACACGTATGTCATGCAGGTCATGACCTTCGGTGCAAGCTGTTCTCCATCGTTAGCAAATTACATCAAAGACAAAAATGCTTCGAGATTCCGAGACAAACATCCAGTGGCAGTGAAGGCAATTTTGGAGAACACGTTCGTGGACGACTGGCTGCAAAGCACATCCTCGGTAGATGAGACGATACGATTAGCTGTTACGGTTAGAGATATTCACGTCGAAGGAGGATTTGAGATGCGTAATTGGATATCCAACAGCAAAGATGTTTTGTTAAATCTAACAGGCCGGTCAAATCAAGACGTTAAACATATCGACCAAGCAGACATAAAACACGAGAAGGTACTTGGTATGTGGTGGTGTCCGAAAGATGACGTTTTCTCGTTTTTCAAGACCTTTCCAAACGAAGTCTTTGACGAACGCATCATTCCTACCAAGAGACAAATACTGCGGGTAATAATGACGGTGTTCGATCCCTTGGGCTTACTTGGATTTTTCATGATTTACGCCAAGATTATTATGCAAGAAGTATGGCGTTCCGGCGTTAAGTGGGACGAGCCAGTGCATCAAGAAGAACAAGATAAATGGTTTCGCTGGGTGCGTTATCTACATCACATTCCCGAAATTCGTATTCCACGATGTTTTCCGCTAGTGAGCAGTTCCGAGGAATTGGAAATGCACACCTTTGTGGATGCAAGCATTGATGCTTACGCCGCTGTAGTTTACTTGCGAGCAAAACGAGGCTCTAGCATTTCGTGCAGTATGGTGGCTTCTAAGACGAGAGTAGCCCCGCTGAAACCAATATCAATTCCAAGATTAGAGCTTATGGGCGCAATTCTGGGTCTACGGCTATGTCGATTTGTTGCGAATGAACTCTCTGTTGAAATTAGTCGACATGTGTTTTGGTCCGACTATAAAAATTTCTTATTCTGGATTAGATCAGATGCGAGGAAGTTTCAACAATTTGTTGCTGTACGTGTAGGGGAGATATTAGAAGATTCCAATGTTGACGACTGGCGATGGGTTCCATCAGCAGACAACGTCGCGGATGAAGGCACAAAATGGGCGCATGAGCCGGAATTTACTTGCAAGAGTCGATGGTTTACGGGACCTTCATATCTGCAAAGGGATGAGAAGGAGTGGCCTTCAGCGGTTCTTAATGGGAGATGCGAAAATGATATAGTTTGTCATGTGGAAATGCGACCACAACAGGAATCACCTTTGTCGGTAATAATACCCGATTCCAAGAGATTTTGTACTTGGGAGAAACTGCGTGGGATCCAGTGCTACGTTCTTCGCTTTCTCCAGTATGTTTCACGCAGAGCAAATGTATCCAACAACTTTAAAATTCTAATCGGTCCAGCTGATGCAGAAGCAGCCGAATTTGCTATTATTAGAAATTGTCAGGAAGAGGAATTTGAAAAGGAAATAAGATATTTAAAGGCTGGGAAAGCGGTACCACGAGAGAGCGTACTCTTCAAATGCTCGCCGTATTTGGACGACTTAGGTGTAATTCGCATACGGGGCAGAATTGATATGGCGGAAAATGTCGCATTTGGAATAAAACGGCCCATAATTTTACCACGCAATGGTCAAGTAACACATCTTATAGCTGAATTTTACCATCGGAAATTTCACCATCATCACAATGAAATAGTTGTTAACGAAATGAGACAGCGCTACTTTGTTCATGGCCTAAGAGCTTTAGTTAGAAGAACAACGAAATTGTGTCAATGGTGTAAGAATCGTCGCGCTGTTCCGAGACCTCCAGAGATGGGCAACCTTCCCAAAGAAAGGTTGGAAACGTTTTCAAGGCCTTTCACTAATACAGGAATCGACTTTTTTGGGCCCTTCGAGGTGTCAGTAGGCAGACGTCGTGAAAAACGTTGGGGCGTTCTCTTCACCTGTTTGACGATCCGAGCAGTCCATATTGAACTCTCACCTTCACTATCAACTGACGCCTTTCTACTAATTTTAAAGCAATTCATGGCAAGACGTGGTGTTCCTAAATGCATATGGACGGACAATGGAACAAATTTCCGTGGAGCCAGCCGCGTACTGGAAGCAGAAATTCAACGTTTATCGTCTGGAGAGATTGAACGTCTTCATCCGAAAATAAAGTGGCATTTTTTACCTCCTGCTTCACCTCACATGGGCGGCTTATGGGAGAGGATGGTGAGATCAGTCAAATCAATTTTAATGGATGTTTTGGAAGGAAAAAATTTGCGAGAAGAAGCCCTTCGAGCGACTTTGGCTGACGTCGAACTCATTTTGAATTCTCGTCCACTGACTTACGTGCCCCTGGATACTCCGGAAATGGAAGCGTTAACACCTAATCACTTTCTTTTAGGCAGTTCAAGTGGCATTCGTGAAAGTGATGAAGCTGAAAAGGATGGCCATGCACTCAACAAAGTCTTCCGTATTTCAAATCAGATTGCAGACCAGTTCTGGAAACGATGGATACGCGAATATCTACCGTGTTTGACAAGGCGATCTAAATGGTTTGAAAGGTCCCCCGATTCTGTCAGGCTCAACGATATCGTTATTGTTGTGGACGAGAATACTAAACGAAGTACATGGCGTAAAGGTGTCGTAGTGGACATGCATCAAGGCAGAGATGGCGAGGTACGTAGCGCGGTAGTTAGAACAGCCGACGGACTAATGACGCGTCCAACTGTAAAGCTGGCCAAGCTCGACGTCAAAGGGTAAGCCTCGTAAGATTCTACGAAGCTTACGGAGGGGGGGATGTTACGTCGCTCGCATTCAATTAAAATCAGCGCCGTCAAATATTGCCCGCAACGGCTCTGAGCTTTTCGCAGAATACAACCCTCGATCAGCTGTTTAACAAAATGTCACTTATCGCTCTCTACTTTGACTACCACTTCTTTCTTTTCTACCGAACTTTGCTACCGAACAGAAGTAATTTTTCTTTATAAAGTAAATTGAGTAAATTTAATTGATTTTTATCTACGAATATAATTGTAATCGGATGCTTTGCTTTATACATATTTGAACACAAATGTAAGCTATTTTGTATATATTGAATATCTTGTACATTTCATTATTTGAATAAATTTGTAGATTTTAGCGTTTATACGTATACATTGGTACGTGCTGCTGAAAATATTGTTTTATTGGCATCCGCGGTTACAGGGGCATTTAACCACCGATGAAATTCGGAAGGCTGAGGTTAAATTGGTAAGGTATTCTCAAACTAATGCCTTCGCACAAGAAATTTCTAAATGCAGATTAAGTAACCAATGATGTTAGACACCCGATGATATTGCCGAAAGGATCGTCCCTCACAAGATTAATCGCCGCTGAAATCCACATTATTATGTTACACGCTGGTCCTCAAATGATTCAAGGGTCACTGGTATTCGAAACCTCGTCCGAGGCATTTATCGTCACTGCGTTCGATGTACGACTGAATCGAAACTCTCAACAACAACAATTGTCCGATCTACCACGGAGTCGTGTTACAAGTACGCGATGCTTTTTACATAGTGCGGTCGACTTTGCTGGCCCGTACAATCTGAAGTATACACATGGACGAGGCGCAAAATCTACAAAATCGTATATATGTTCTTTCATATGTATGAGTACAGGCGCCATGCACTTGGGGTGGAGTTGATTGGAGATCTCTCCACGATCCGCTTTAACACTGCCTTCAGACGCTTAACTAGTCGCCGAGGATATTGCCAGCACCTCTATTCCGATAATGGCACCAACTTCATCGGGGCCGAAAGAGAGTTGCGCGCTGCCTTTGAACGTTGTATCCATGATGACAAGCTTAAGAATTACTTCATCGGCACTGAAACTAATTGGCATTTTAACCCCTCAAGCGCTCCGCATATGGGTGGTTATTGGGAGGCCGGTATAAAGCGTATCAAATATCATCTTAAGCGTGCCTTAGCTTCTGCTCTTCTTACATACGAAGAATTCTCTACAGTTTTAACTGAGGTCGAAGCTTGCGTAAATTCTCGACCTCTCTGCTCTCTGACGTCAATGAATGTGAGGTGCATTCATCGTAGGTGAGCCATTAAAAGGTATATCTGGTCCAGAAATGCAAGTTTTTAAAGGAACGCTCTACGAACGTAGGCAAATCATCTATAAGACAGTATTTTTGGAAGAGATGGCGTGACGAGGTCGTCTTTGATGACGACGAGTTCACCTTCCTTCATATTTCGCTGGAATCCTTTCCATTTATAGCGTTTTTGAAGATGGTGGAGATATTCAGGTTTCCAGCGCTTGCTGAACTGATGATGGAGTACTCTTAATTTTTGCCATTTATTAATGAGTGAGAGGTTTTCTGAGTTTGGCTCAGGGATCGCGAGTAAGGGTGCGCCTCGTAAAAGTGGCCTGGGGGTATTACCTTCAAGTCTTCGGGATCTTGAGACATAGGAGAGAGTGGTCTGGTTGAGTACCGCTTCGATGCGTATTAGGAGAGTGGTAAATTCCTCGAAGGTGTACTTTTGATGTCCAGCGACTTCAGTGTAGTGAGTTTTGAAGCTCTTCAGTGCCGCTTCCCAAAGTCCTCCCATATGTGGAGCGTAAGGCGGTATAAATTGCCACGTGAGTCCGTGAATGGCACATTCTGTTGTGGTTTTGTCCGAAACTTCCTCAAGGAAGGCGGATAGTTCTCTTTATAGGCTTCGCTGTGCTCCTACGAAGGTTTTGCCGTTGTCGGACATTATCTTGTGGGGAATGCCTCTTCGTCCTACAAATCGTGCAAATGCTGCCTTAAACGCTTCTGTTGTTAGGTCGGAGCATACTTCCAGATGAATGGCCTTTGTCGAGAAACATACGAATACACACACGTATGCTTTGGAATGGGATGCTCGGCGGAGAGTCGAGGTTTTGACGAGGAATGGGCCGGCAAAATCTACACCGGTAGTATGGAATGGGAGTGTATATGTGGACCGTTCAGGGGGTAACGCTTCCATCAGTTGCCTGCTCATCTTCTGCTTGTAAATCGTACACGTCTTGCACCGAAAAATGCACGATTTTACCTTCTGTCAGATTCGGGGAATATGGTATTCCTGTTGGACCATGCGAATCATCAGGTGCTTTTCCGCGTGCAGTAGAGTTGAGTGGAGGAATTCGAGGAGGAGGGAGCAATATCGGGAATTATCGGGTATGATAATTGGATGACGCTCATCGTAGCTGAGGGCGGCATGAGTGAGATGTCCATTTTTCTATCGGACATTTCGACTCCAGTGCTGTGATGGTTTTTCCCAAGTATTTTCGCTGGGTGACAGCTATGAGACGAGTTTTCGCGAACTTTCTGTCGCTTTGAGTGAGAGTGGTAAAGGGCGGATTTGGCAGTTTCCTAGCTTTTTGCGCGAAAGGAAATATGTACGCTGTCTAGAAAATCAGGAGATTCTAAAGCGTGGAATGCTTCAATTTGTCGTTGCTCGGGAGGGAACGAATGAGTTGGTGAGCTTTTCGGCCAAAGATGGGATGGCCTAGTTAACCACTCGGGGCCTTTCCACCAGAGTCAACAGTTGACGAGCTCTTGGGATTTAGCTCCACGCGTACCTAGATCAGCTGGGTTGTCAGCGCTGGAGACATGTCGCCACGTAGCATTATTCACGAGTTCGAGGATCTGAGATTTCCTGTTCGCTACGTATGTGCTCATGAGATGGCAGATTTAGGGACGATCGGATCTGCTTTACTAATTTTGCTAGCAAAACTGCACCGCAAATTTCCAGCCTAGGGAGAGAGACTGTTTGGAAGGGGGCTACTTTACTCTTAGCTGCGAGTAAGTGGGATGTAGCAGCTTCACCTTGCTGGACTCGTAAATATACGCAAGCGCAGAATGCCTTCTTGGAAGCATCTGGGAATCCGTGTAGCTGAATGGAACTGTTTGGGCTGAATTGCACCCATCGAGGTATCCTTATCTCTTCGATTGCGGCGAGATTTTTCCTGAATGTGTTCCATTTGTGGAGTGAGATCGGCTTCACGGTTTCGTCCCAGTCTGTTCCCTCCATCTAGATTATGTCCGCCTGAGAGGATGTCATCTACGTATGTCTCTCCTCTTAATATTTTTGAGACAAGGGGGTATGTCTCCTTAGAGTCCCCGGCTAATTGGTGGAGTGTCCTTATTGCCAAGTATGGAGCGCAGTTTACACCGAATGTGACCGTTTTTAATTTAAAGTCTTCTATCGGACTATTATGGGTTCTACGGAATAGAATGCGTTGGAAGTCTTGGTCTTCCTTATGGACGTATATTTGGCGGTACATTTTTTCAATGTCGCCGTTAAATACATACTTAAATAATCTCCATTTTAGAATAATGAGCATTAAGTCATTTTGAAGAACGGGGCCAGTATGTAATACGTCATTGAGTGAGAGACCGGAATGCGAGGTTTTTGAGGCATTGAAAACTACACGGACTTTAATAGTTTTACTTCCAGGTTTAATCATCGCGTGATGGGGTAGGTAAAAGGAGAAATATTTACCGTCGCGTATGATTTCTCGTGAATGGGTTGGTTCCATGTGGTCTAACGTTAGGTATTCTTCTAGGACTTCTGAATAGGTGTCCCTAAGTACATCTTTCTTTTCCTTAGTTCTTGCCACGCTGAGGTATTGCTGCTGTACTGCAGGTCTGGAGTGCCCGAGTGCGATGGGGTCCGGAATGCTGATTTGAATGGCAGTTTTACTACATACCGACCATCTTCTCGTCGATGAGTAGTTGTTTTGTAGAGCGCTTCACAATATTCGTCATCGTCTGTGTATGTGGGGCCGGTTTCGTCCTACCCAAAATCTACAAGGAGGGGATATAGTAGTTATTCACATTAACAATGCGCCTCCCACTAATTGGAATCTTGATCGAGTTCTCGACAGTCACCCCGGTGTAGATGGATGTGTGAGTGTTGTCAACTTGAAAACATCCGAAGGAGAGTTACTACGACCTGTCGTGAAACTATCGTTGTTAGCGACGAAGAGGGACATTTTTACTATTTAAGTATTTTGTATTAAATTTACTGTAATATTTGAATTAATTTTTGAACAGTTGTTCAAGGCGGCCGGCATGTTGGCGTTTAAACTACCTTGTGTAAACAGAGCTTATTGTAATTACTTATGGTCAAGTTTGGCAGCACTAATTGTCAGCTGTCAAACCTGACATGGTAGCCTCTTCTTCTTTTTTATTAAATGATCTCAAACGAATCGGACGTGTAAAATTATTTATCCGCATCAATCCGCTTTTTTATCCGCTATCGCAAATAAACGCTAACATCCACAATAATATAATATTACGAGTGATTTAACACATATGTTTATGTATGTATGTACAAACAGTAAAATAAAAGCTGTTGAAGACATAAGTTCGAATGCTAGCCTTTCTAAATAAATACAATTAAAATGTAGAATAATAATAATAAACATAGTGTTACACCTTCCTTTACTAATCTTCCCAGCGCTCCTTAACCTACGCCTTTTATTCATACTTACCTACAACCCTATCCTACTTGTTATCCGCTATAATACATTGTTAGTAATATAAGTAATAATGTAAATAAAAAACATTCAAAATTCGCTTGCTATACCCCAAACTGAACACATACTCTTACATAATTGTAAAACAAACAAATATATTTAAGAGAACATAACTACAATAAAATAATTGTGTCAAAATTTTCAAACGGAACCGGGTGCTGTATTTTTCATTTTGAAGCGAAAGAACATAATAAATTGTTTATTCAAGGCGTGAGCTTAAATATGGTGCCGAAAACCCAATTACGGAATGAACCGAAATTAAAATAAATATAATCAATAACCAAAAACATAAAACAAATGAAAGATCTAAAAGTAAAAAACCAAGTGGCGGAGACACTAAATAGAAATAAATATACTTGTGTATGTATATATTTTAGCTGAATTTATAACATCGCTCCTTTCATTCATTTTTCTCGCTGCTTGGCGCCAATTAGGGATACCAAGTAGAGCCAGGTCCTTCTGTACCTGGTCTTTCCAATGGAGTGGAGGTCTTCCTCTTCCCCTGCTTCCACCAGCGGGTACTGAATCTGAATATTTTTGATTCGTGGGGGTATGTCTCCTTAGAGTCCTCGCCGTTAAATACATACTTATATAATCTCCATTTTAGAATAATGAGCATTAAGTCATTTTGGAGAACGGGGCCAGTATGTAATACGTCATTGAGTGAGAGACCGGAATGCGAGGTTTTTGAGGCATTGAAAACTACACGGACTTTAGTAGTTTTACTTCCAGGTTTAATCACCGCGTGATGGGGTAGGTAAAAGGAGAAATATTTACCGTCGCGTATGATTTCTCGTGAATGGGTTGGTTCCATGTGGTCTAACGTTAGGTATTCTTCTAGGACTTCTGAATAGGTCTTCCGAAGTTCATCTTTCTTTTCGTTAGTTCTTTCCACACTAAGGTACTGCTGCTGTGCTGCAGGTCTGGAGTGCCCGAGTGCGATGCAGTCCGGAAATGCTGATTTGAATGGCAGCTTTACTACATACCGACCATCTTCTCGTCGATAAGTGGTTTTTTTGTAGAGTGCTTCACAGTATTCATCATCATCTGTGTATGTGGGGGCCGGTGATACCTCTTCTTGTGCCCAGAATTTTCTGGATAACTCTCCTAGTGATTCTGAAGGGGTTTCAATCGCCTGAGTAGAGCATGATGAGATTTCTTCCACAACTGGTCCACTTAATATCCACCCAAATATTGTGTTTTGGGCTATTAAGCTGCCGCCTACATTAATTTTGAGGCCTGGGGTGAGTATTTTGTTGATTATATCGCTACCAATGACCATGTCTATTCTAGCTGGTGTAAAGCAATTGGGGTCTGCTAATGGTAGTGAGATATATTCTGTTAAATCTACTTTTTTTATCTTGAAGGATGGGAGAGTGTGCGTCAATTGAGACAGTATTATCGCTTGAGCTGCTCTTTGTGATGGGGTGTTTGACCGGGAGGAATCCATATTTTGTTGGATTTGGTCAAGTAACTCACTCATCCGGATTTTCGTGAGCATTGCGTTGTCATTTGTGGTCTCGTAGGCCTCTGCGCATGCTGAGCGTGTCTTTTCGTCCTCCACGTTGCTCATCTGTACGTTTTGGTTGGCTGCCTCCACTAGTTCCATGTGCCTTTCCAGATGGTCCTTGAAAATTTTAAGGGCTGCTTCGGAGTGAGTCTCTTCATTGGTGTTTCACCATTTACCGCAGAATTTTTCCATCCTGGATAGCTCATATAAAAATTTTTTTGTGCAGCTGGGAGAATTCCTCTTCTTCCGCCTGGGATTTCGAGCGAGTTCGGGGTTCTGTAAGGGGTGGAGGGATTGGGGTTTCTCCATTTTGTCCTCCATTGTGTGATATTTATTTTATTTAATTTTAATATAATATATTTATTTATATATATATAAGTATGCATATACAGTATATTATTCTTAATTAATTTATTTAGGGGGTAGCTTTTATGTTTTGTTTTGTACTGTCTCAGCGCGTCTGAGCAGTGTAATGTGCTTATACTGGTCCAGTTCTGGGCCCGTTGTAATGAGTTTCGGTCCACTTGGGAGGATATATGAGAGGGACAACTGGTCTAATTTTGGTCCTTTTCGAAGGTCTTTGTGGACCAGTTGGCGTATATAAAAAAGGGAGTTTATATACGTAAGGAGATATATAACAAGCGGTTTTTTGTATTAAATATATACTTATGATGGGGAAAGCGCGCGTTTTTCATATATACGTTTTAATATATTATATATGAGCGCTGTTATATTCGGTAAATGAAAATTAGAGGATTTTCATTTACCGACTTTTGGGACCCGCTATGTATATTATATATTGTGAGAATAGTTTAGCGGATTTTGTAATTTTGCGCAAACGTAATAAAACTTTTTATTTTATTATTATTATTTTTTGAGATTTGTATGTATATGTATGATGAGGAGGTATCATACACCGTTTGGCAAAATCCGCTAAATTTAATTTAATATGCAATCGAGTGAGTAAGTGAGACTTACTTAGACATCCGGACAAGTACAAACCAAACAATTTTTTTTGTTCTGGGGATGGGACGGGGGAATGTTGTCTCCTGTGTAGTGCTGGTGTTCCTATGTTGTTGAGGTTGGGGATTGTGTCCTCCGTTGCTTATGAATGTGCACGTTTTGTTTCGTGCTGAATTTTATAAATTTTGTAAATATTTATATATTTTTTTTAATTTTATTTATGTTTTTTTTTATGTATGTATGTATATGTGTATTCCACTACTTTTTTGTGGTTTTTTTCTTTTCACCGTATGTATGTATTTATGTATGTGTGTATGTACATATATAATATATGTATATATATATATGTATATAATATCTATTTTTTTTGTTTATATTTTTACCGCTTTTTATGTTATATTTTTCACTTTTTTTTATGTTTTCTATCACATTTACATATTATGTATTTATATATATATGTATATATTTTTATACTTTAAATCCTTATATATATATATATATTTTCCAAAAAAAATTTTTTGTTTAATTTTGTTATTTTGTAGCACAGCACCAACTTTTTATGTTTTTTTCTTAACTTTTTTATGTTTTTATGTCATTTGTATATATAAAATATATATTTTCCGTTTAAATTTTGTTTTCTTCACTGTTTTTTATGTTGACCGCTTTTTATGTTTTTTTTTGTTATGTTTTATGTCACTGCATGTACATATGTATGTATGTTCGACACTTTTCTATGCGTATGTATGTATGTAGGTAATTTTTTATTTTTACCGCATATGTAAATGGTTAGAATTTTTTTCTTTTTTTTTTAAACACCACTTGTTTGTAATTTATATATGTTATTGTTATTTTTTATTTAAATTTTTTTGTAAATATACATTATACACTGTTGAGTTGTTTTATTTATTTTTTTCACAACACTTTTATATGCGTATGTACTTTTTTTGTTTCAAATTATATATATATATGTATATCTTGTTTTTATTTAAATTAAATGTGTACATATGTATATGATTAGAAAAATTTTTTGAAGTATGTACGTTCAATTTTGTTTATATTATGTTTTCACCGGCACTGTTTATTTATTTGTATATATGTATGCATGTACATAGTTTGTAGCTCTTTGCAGGTTTTGTTATACATACATATGTTTTTAGCACTAACACCTTTTTATCATTTTCGCGATTTATTCACTCGCTTTTATTTCGTTTTTTAATTTTTTTATTTTTATTAATTTGCACTATTTTACTGAGTTTTGGTGTTCGCGGTTCTTTTTCGACAAACGGGTTTCGGCCCATGTATAGTTTTCAACAATGTTGAGAATTATATTATTTTAATATATATACATATGTATATATTTATTTATTTTCTTTAGATTTGTAAATGAAACGCACTGGTTTATTTTAGAAGTGTATTTAATAAACGAATTTATTTAATTTAGAATTTTAAATTTCGCAATTTAGGGTTTTTTATTATATATATATATAATTTATTTATGACACAACCGGTTTATTTTAATATAGATATATATTTATGTATATATGTATTTAATTTTTGGTTTTCTATTTATATTTGTTTAACAGATTATTAAGTCACAACCGTTTTGTAGTTCGAGCGAGCGAAAAATTATTTTGACTATATTTAAAATTACCAATACATACATATTTATACATTTTTGTTTTGGTTTCTCCTTTAGAGTAGTAACGGAAGTAGGGTTGCTGGTAAGTATTTTAATTAGGAGTAAATTAATGGTGAGTAAGTATAAGGGTAAGTAATTCAGTATTTCATTTTTAGTTAATTAGGATATTTATATATATATATTTCTAAAATTTAAAATTCGATGAGGTCTTCGCTCATGTCTTCAACAGAGTGTTCTTTATGGTAGCGTTGTTGAATTGAGTTAATAATTGAAGTTTTATTTTTATCATCGATTGCACAGAATTAAAGAACAGAAACCATTTACAAACGACAACTACCTATTTAACTTCAGACTTTTTATTAGTGTCAAAATAAATATAAGTACATACATACATACGTAATGTTTGAAAATTATGGTTGTGTCTCGTCGGGGTGTAATGGTGTGTAGTCAAGCTTCTGGGTATGCTGTTACAGTAGCGAGGCTATACCAATTCCTACTCTTGCGTCCACGTCGCGCACCCTGAAAACGTGAGCAACCCTTGTGCAAGATGCGGTAACCAACCCGTGTGCAGCCTTGGGTCACGGCTAATGAGAGAGGAAGCTTCAGTGGAGCCACTCCGACATATTCAGTTCAAGGGTCCGCTGAATTCTAATTGTAGCGTCTGTTCTCCAGAGGTGCGGCTCGCTATATAAATTTGTCAAATCTTTAAACTTACTCGCCTAGCGGGGTTGTGCGCTGGGTTTGTTACCCGCCACGTAGAAACCAGCTCCAATGAAAAAGTTAGCAACGCCTCGAATGAGATACCCCCTGTCTGTTGATGAAACCCGCAAACGAATTTACGATCACTATTTGAGGGTATGCACCTGGAATGTCCGGTCCCTTAATTGGGAAGGTGCCGCTGCCCAGCAGGTTGATGTCCTCGTAAGAATAAAGGCTAACATCACCGCCGTCCAAGAAGTGCGATGGACAACCAAGGACGAAAGCGGGTTATATAAAGGAGCGAAAACTTGGTATCGGATTTGTGGTGGGAGAAAGATTCCGACGTCGAGTACTGGCATTCACCACGCTGGATGAGCGTCCCGCTACAATGCGGGACAAAGCGAAATTTTTCAACATATCGTTGATTTGCGCCCACGCCCCGATGGAAGAGAAGGACGATTCGGCCAAAGATGGCTTTTTTGAGCGCCTAGGGCATACTTATGAGCGCTGCCCTGACACGATGTGAAAATCGTGCTAGGCGATTTTAATACCAGGGTGGGCAAAGAGTTATTTTTGGTGCGACAGCCTCCCCAACGAAACATCCCCTAATGGGTTGAGGCTGATAGACTTCGCCGGGGCCCAAAATATGGTTGTCTGTAGTAATAGATTCCAGGACAAAAAAATACATCACGCCACTTGGCTGTCCCCTGATCGAAAAACACAAAACCAGATCGATACTCCGAGTACCCAACATCGACTCGGATCAGAATCTTGTCGTAGCGAAGATACGTACGCGCCTCTTGTATCGGAGAACGGCAGTCAACAAACACAAGGAAAGTTTAACGTCGAAAAGCTGCAATCACAACAGACTGTCGAACGATTTTCTACTCGAATTGCACTGCTGTTCTCTGAGAGCACTCAGCAGTAACTCAGTATACGGGAACTTTTGGACGGCATTTCAAGCTCCCTACGCACAGCTGCAAACGAAACTATTGGTTTCGTAAAGATCGCAAAACAGCTAGTACGATGAGGACTGCGGTGTCGCAGTGGAGAGAAAACAGACTGCCTACCTCGCAACGTTGTGTTCGACAACAACACGTGCGAGATGGGATAGATACCGAGAGCTGAAGAGTGAAGCAAGACGCGTCTACAGACAAACAAAAAGAGGCCGAGATGCCTGAGTACGAAGAGATTGAGAAGCCGACAAGGGTTATGCTCGCAAATTCTATGAGAAGACACGACGACTACCAGAAGGTTTCAAGACCGGAGCAGACTCCTGTAGGACACAAAGAGGTGATCTAGCCACCGATGCCCAGAGCATATTAAATTTATGGAGGGAACACTTCTCCAGCCTGCTGAATAGCAGTGAAAACAGAGTACCTGGAGATAGTGAACCCGAAACCCCAATCGACGACGATGGAAAAGATGTTCCACTAACTGGCCATGAAGAAGTTCGATTAGCAATCGCTCGCTTAAAAAACAAAAAAGCGGCTGGAGCCGACGGCCTACCGACAGAACTATTCAAACATGGCGGTGAAGAGCTAATAAAGTGCATGCATCAGCTATTTTGCAGAATTGGAATTGGATTCGAATTTAAGTGTGCTCTGCCCAATCCATAAAAGAGGGGACTTTTCAGTCCGCGCCAATTATCTTAGGATAAGCCTCCTTATTATCACCTATAAGGTCCTGTCGAGCGTATTGTGTGAAAGACTTAAGCCCACCGTCAACAAACTGATTGGATCTTATCAGTGTGGCTTTAGGCCTGGTAAGTCAACCATTGACCAGATATTCACCATGCGGAAACGACCCGTGAAAAGAGAATCGAAACCCACTATGTCTGAATTTGGTATCCCCGCAAAACTTATAAGGCTATGTAAACTGACGTTAAGCAGCACTAAAAGCTCCGTCAGAATCGGGAAGGACCTCTCCGAGCCGTTCGATACCAAAAGAGACAAGACAAGGTGACTCTTTATCGTGTGACTTTTTTAATTTAATGTTGGAGAAAATAATACGAGCAGGAGAGCTGAATAGAGAAGGTAGAATCTTCTATAGGAGTGTACATCGGCGTACGCTATGATATTGACATTATTGGCATCCGCAACCGCGCCGTGAGTTCTGCTTTCTCCAGACTGGATAAGGATGCGAGGAGTATGCGTCTGGTAGTGAACGAGGGCAAGACGAAATATCTCCTGTCATCAAACAAACAGTCATCGCATTCGCGACTCGGCTCCCACGTCACTGTTGATGGCCATAACTTCCAGGTCGTAGATAATATCGTCTATCTAGGAACCAACATTAGCACCAATAATATTGTCAGCCTTGAAATCCTGCGCAGAATCACTCTTGCTAATGGGTGCTACTTTGGACGAAGTAGGCAATTAAAGTCTGACTAACGAAAACCAAACTCTACAAGTCTCTCATGGTAGACCTCCACTCCGTTGGAGGGACCAGGTAGAGAGAACCTGGCTGTACTTGGTACTTCCAATTGGCGCCACACAGCAAAAAGAAGAAACGAATGACACAATGCTATTAACTCGGCTAAAATCGCGTAAGCGGGGTCTACGCCACTAAAGTAAGTAAGTAAGTGTACCTCGTCGCACCAGGAATATTCCTGGCACAATCCAGGATTGTAGATTGCTGCCTCGGGTGTGTGAAGGCCCGGTGAGAATCTTCTTCTAACCCTACGACATTCACCAAATCCGAAGATCCTCATAATCCCGAAACAGCAAGCTACAGATGTAATAGGCTTGCCATGTGGATTCTGAAAAGATCCGCTTTGATAAGCGACCTGGAGAGCAGAGCAGGAAGCAGCCAATGTCAATGAAATTCTAGCAGAATTAGAGCGGGCCAAATTAGTCCTTCCCAATTTCGCTCTGTGCCCATCAGATAGTTCACAGAAGGTTAAGAAATGGGGCATGTCAACAAAGGTTCCGGCGAATAAGCTCAAGTTAGTGAGAGCTCAGAGACCATCTTATGCTGTGATTGCAAAAGAAAGCATCCTCTTGGGAATAGTTGATGAAAACCAAGGTTATGGTCAGGTGCTTGTAGTCCAATGAAGATGGGCTAAGGCAGGGTTAGCTGGTGTCGTCATTCAAGTGTTTCTGGACAATTCTGGAACTCCGCAATCCTGTATGGACGCGGGCTGGTTTCAGTGAAACATCACAATTGTAGCGTAAGATGGCGAAAGGTCGGTAGCGTCTTACAAGGAAGTTGTAAGCAGTCTTAGGGAGGTTTATCCTGTTGCATGACTGAGAGTGGTAGACCCATCCACTTCGTCCTTAAGTCAGGATCTTACGTTTAAACAACATACAGAAGAGGAGCTGATGTCAGAGTGTGCAGCAAGCTCTACTATGAAGGAGGTACAGGTGAACAGATACCTTGATGGACAATGTGCTGCAAACACACCTGCACCATAATAAAGCACAACTGATGCACTGCTGCTCCACATGACATCGGTAGCAGCGGACATAGCTCTCATCCAGGATCCTTGGGTGATCGGGGACAAAATATGTGGATTATAACACAGCATCCATCGTTTTATAAGTAATGATATATAGGGCAAACCAAGGGCCTAAATACTTGGCAACTCAATACTAAAACTCCTATTTCTTCCTCAATATAGTGACTACAATAATTAGCCTTGAAGTAGAAGGATTGAACTTTAAGTTATCATCGATATACTATGCACACGGGAGAGCAATACCGACCCAGTCCGTGGTAAAGCTGGTGCAGGACAACACCGAACATTTGGTTCTAGCAGGGGATATGAGAGCCCATCACGTAGCTTGGGGAAGCACAGACAGCTATGAAAGGAGTGAGTCATTTTTTCATTTCATTTTAAACTCGGGGCTCATTATAAGCAATAAAGAAGACGGTCCTACCTTTGTCACAAGTAATCGAAGGGAGATTCTAGATAAAAATCTGATCTCGGAAGATGCCGGTTCTTAGAGAGCATTCCGTTTACGATCAACGCAATATCAAATTCGACTTGGATAGGATACTTTCTAAAGTCAAACCCATGAGAAACTAAAAAAATACTGATTTGCAAATGTATAGGCAAAAGTAAGAGTCACTTCCTCTGGAGGAACTAGAGCCATCAAATTTTGCAAACACAATGGAACTAAGCGAGCTGGTAAGCCAGTTACAGAGCTCTGGCCCCAGCCCCCCCAGCTAGGCTCCCAAGGGGCAAAACTAGACCTCCATCGGATCTATAAAATTAAAGGAAGGTTTGCAGAAAGCTTTTAACGCAGCTTCTGCATCCTCTCAAGAGTAGCTATGGGAGATGTATGTATAATCAAAACTTAAGGGACTATAAGTAAGACAAAAAGGAGCTCTTGGAGATAATTTTGCAGTAATGTAGAGACAGCGTCAGAAAAGTACTCTCATGCACCCCTCGTTCAGCGTAGGGAAGCTTGGAATGGCCCGACGAAACGTTGACGGTGTCTGCAGAGTAACTCGATCTTGTGCTCATACTGAAAGATCTTTTAAGTAATAGCAAGATCAAGTGGGCAATTAGTACGTTTAAGCCATACAAAATCCAGGATCTGATAAAATTGCAACTATTCCTTTACTGCAATACATATCAGCTATATGCTATACTGAAAGGAGTCATCAGTATAAACTATATACCTTAATTATGAAGGAAACCGAAAATTGTTTTTATTTCCAAATGTGTAAACGTGTCTCATAGTAAACCTAAGGATTTGAGACCAATAAGTCTGACAGCCTTCCTGCTTAAGATAGCGGAACCATTGATGAAGACTCACACTAGGTATACTGTGGATCACCATCACTCAAACAACCAACAAGCCTATATGAAAGGTAGTTCAACGAAGACAGCGTTACACACGGTGGTATCACAAAGTGATTTCGATTCAAGAATACAGCCTAGTGGCTTTTTTGGGTGATTTCTTTTATGCTCTGATGCAGAGTCGTAAAATCTGAGATCGTGGGGGTATCGTCACCTAGATTTGTCAGTAGAGGAGCTCCACAAGCTGGAGTCCTCTTGCCCCTTCTATAGGTCTTAGCAGTGGATTAACTGCTGAGATACATATAGGAGGAGGGACTGCGATTCCCACAAACTTTACGTGATATCATGAAGAGCTGGGTAAGACGGATAGCGTCCATTATTCTCTATTCGTACAAAGATATGATGTCGACATGTCACGCAAAATAGTGCCTTGGCTTTATATTGCAGTTATTAAGCCTATACTTAGCGATGGGGTTATAGCCAGGTGGTCAGAAATTGAGAAAATACCAAATACCTCCCAATTCGATAGAGTGCAGACGCCAGCCCTCCTTTGTATTAGCGGATCACTTCCTACCATACCAACTGAGGCTATGAATGTCTTCTTAGGTCTAATTCCCATTGATATTATGATGGTGCAGAATGCTTGCAGAAAAAACGGATTACTGCATACATTCGCTGACTTCACGACAGACTTCAAGGCTAGCAATTTTTTGGGACAGCATAATACCAGCAAGCACCAACTCGATTAATTTTTATACAGACTAGTCCAAACTAGAGAATAGGATCGCTGGCGGAGTATACTCAAGGGCACTTGATCTCTGCAAATCCTTTCGTTTACCGGATCATTGTAGTGTGTTTCAGGTGGAATTGGTGGATTTACATGAGGTTGTCAATTGTCTGGTCTCGAAAACTCGTATCCACATTTTCTCGGAGAGCCGAGGTGTACTTATAGCTCTGGAATCTATAACTGTAAAATCGAAAACTGCATAGCACTGCCGCAGACCACTTAACGTGATAGCTAACCATTCATACCGAGTAATAATATTGCACTTCAATTCCACTTTCGCCATTATGGAAGAGTTTAGTCACACCGCTTTCCACTTTTAAGCTCAATATATACGACAGTTATTCATTAAAGATGCTAACTTATCTAAAATTAATAAGTCTCAATGCGTGTTATGCGACAAGGAAAATATGGCCAGAATGGAACGGAAGAAGGTCAGGTGCCCTTATCCAGCTAAAAATAAAAGAGATATCTACAGTTATAGGTCTTCTTACAGCATATATTCTACTGGGTAGGCACGCAGAGAAGTTGAGCGTACTCTAACGACTTCTGCAGAAGTTGCAGACAAGAAGACGAACCTGAAACGTTATGGCAATACCTCACACTCTGGAGGAGTAGGGATTTTATTTGGAATAGCCTAAGCGGCAAGATCGCTTAGAAATTCTAGTTCTGAATCTTTCTTTATACGGAAAGACTTCGGCGTCGCATAAGACTTTCGGTAAAAAAAAATTAAAAGCTCAAGTTTCGAGCTCAGGCGTTAGTATTACATCAGTTAACTGTAAATCGTCTACCATGCGATATTGATCCCATTATTAGAAAAATTTTTTCTATGCGAGCGAATCAGTTAACTCTAGTTTGGGAGGATACTTCTACTACCAAATTATGGTTGGGATCTACATCAGAACGTCTGGGGCTCGCTGCTAACCTAAGAGATAATTTGCGAATGGATTCTTCCGGCCGGACTAAACCGCTGATGATGAAATGCAGGCTGAAGCAGCAAGAGAGTTGTTAGTAATACCCTCATATAACGGAGAGATAACCAGAAAAAACGGCTCCGAGGCTCATTGTTTCAGACCGTCCTCATAGCTTCAATATAAAAGAGAAAATAATCTTTTTCCCACCTCCTGGACAAAGCGACTCTGAAACCCATCCTTTCGGACCGTCAACTTGAAGTTATAACCAGGTATGCACAAAACGCGTCCGATCAGGAAGTCGCACTTTCCAACCAGCTAGACAAGGATCCTACAATTCTCTACAAGTTAAGTGTGTAGAGCTGCCGGCGTACACCGATAATATTTACTCTGATGAAGAAGGAAGAGAAAGACTCCAGTCCGGGAGAGGCCAGGTGAGGGGTAAACAGAGAAAAGGAAGAAGAAAATGTACTACTCACCTCAAGAGAGCAAACGAGCAACAAAGAAAATATGTGAACAACTCCAACGAGAGTACCAAAAGTAGAAAATTCTATCGAATGGGGAAAGTTGTTTAGAAAATATGTGAACAACTCCAAAGAGAGTACCAAAAGTAGAAAATTCTATCAAATGGGGAAAGTTGTTTAGATATTCTCCCTAAAACAAAAGACCTTATCCAGTATGCGATGGAATTAGTGCTAGACTATTACGGCATCATTGAAGAGCTCTGGAAGAAGCAAACCCAGTTGATAGTTTACGAACTCGGAAAACTCGTCGGAATTCATGATCGGCATCCCCAAACCCAGGTGTGGCAATCTGCAGCAATGCTCAGTTTGGGGGTTGGAAGAAAAGCACATCTAGTAATCCACCAGTCGTGCGGCCAGCCACTCCAAGCTACGTTGATCTACCCGATATATACAACACCCTCCCAACCCACATATTTATGGACCGAGTGGGGAAGTTTGGCCTAGGGTCTGATGGTATTAATAATCTTCTATGACTCTTCAAGCTTATAGAAGACGTCAAATCAGACTTGATATCAAAGACGATGCTTGACCTACTCTATGACAGGAAGATAAGCAACAACAAACGCTGTTCAACATGGGAGTCATTCAGTCAAAATTTTTTCAAGTTCTTCTTATCCCTTTCGTACTTCGAAGAACTTGACGACCAAAGACGTCAAAGAGTGCAGCGGTCCCATGAGCCATTCAAAGATTTCGTCCTAGAAATAAGGAACATGAGGTATGTCGACGCCTCAGAAGAACAACCGAGTATACAGAAATAGCCGCAGTGAGCACATGCTGTAAATAAAACGATGAGAATTGGTTAAGCAAGAGGAGCTGATGAGCATTACCAAAGGCTTTGAAGACATCAGCATCGAAACCCAGCGTACTGCCATTCTGAAGATCAGGCAGGGAATGTCAAACCACCCAGTGCGTTTCTGACATGAGATAAGAGCTCCCCATAAAAATTCATCGGCCGTTCGGCTGTGACTCAGAAAGGCCATAAATACTTCCAGTTGAGATAGAGGCTTGAAACTTTGCATCATCAAAAAACTCTTTGCAAAAATCCGCAAGATCAAATTACTACGATCGGTAGAAATTATGTTTTTGTAAGGAATTTTTTTTATTTTTCATTTATTGCGTCTATATGAGGAGACAAAATAATGGGTTTATTGAAGAATAAAAATTTAAAAAAAATTGGCGTGTTTTAAAATATTTACACCTAGAAACAAGAAATAATAATAAAGGTCAAATACAAGTATAAAACCGACGACACAATAACGGACCAAACACAGTGTTGTTAAAAGAAATTTGACATTGAAAGAAAGGGAGACGATTTTAGTATTTTTAAACTTGGAAAGGGCTGGATACACAAAGAAGTTCAATGTATGCGTATCACATAAGTTAACGAGAAAAACCCTCGTGGACCGAATTTCCATCTGCGAATCGCTGCTCATCTCAACAAAACTGACCTATTTCTGAAGCGGTCGGTGACTGGTGATGAAAAGTGGATCACTTACAACAACGTCAAGTGAAAACGGTCGTGGTCGAAACCGGGTGAACCCGCGGAAATGGTGGCCAAGTCAGGATTTACGACCTGGATAGTTTTTGCTGTATGAATGGTGGGATTGGTAGAAAAGTATGTACTATGAGCTGTTCAGATATAGCAAAACGCTTAACTCGGTACTGTACTGTCAACAATTGGACCGTTTGAAGGATGAAATCGTCCAGAAGCGGCCAGCTTTGGCCAATAGGAGAGGTATTGTGTCCCATCAGGACAACGCCAGGCCACACACATCGATGGTGACTCGCTAGAAGCTCCGAAAGTTTGCCTGAGGGATATTTGACTTAATCGGATATGTATGGTAAGACTTCCACTAAACTTCTTGAACTCTGTTTTTATTCTAAAATATAGGCAAATACACAGACAAAGGTTTCATTACAGGAATCAAGATGGAAACGCAACTAAAACGTCAAGTTAAGAAACAAGAAACGTTAGACAATGCACAAAATACGTTAAATCATTTGAAATCACACAAAACAGATTTAATCAATCGTATATACATACATACATTTCTGTCGATCTCCACTACAAATTGGAGGAGAAGCTCGGCCGAAAATCGCTTCAGCGGTTACAAAGCGTCAATTATATATATGTATGCTGCAGCGATTTGAAAAAAAGTCCTACTCTCGCTGTCCACCGTACAGACCGAAAATAGTAAGCAATTACAAAGACTACAAAGAACAATTAACGACTGTCTGTCCGCCTTACATTCCCACGGCGTATCGACGGACAGTTGGAACCCAATAGTGGTCTACATATGCTCCTCGAAACTGCTTGAAACCACATTATCCTTTTGGGAACAATCTCTTGCATCTCGAAAAGAGCTGCCAGCATGGTCGGAAATGAACGATTTCCTCACTTCTAGATTTGAAGTGGTGTAGCGTCTTAATCGGCTTCATCCAAGCCAAAACAAACCAAAACCAGTCGCCACTCAAAACACCCCTCATAATAGATCCTTTAACAAAAAAGGTATATCACATGTCAGTATCAAAGAATCCGTTTTGAGAAGCAGAATCAACTCTGCAAAAACTGCTTAACACGATGTCATCAAAGAAATGATTGTTCGATCAGGTTTGCATGTGCACATTGCCAGTTACGGCATCATTCCTTATTGCACATAAATGCAAAACCAAATGCTCAAACTGCCAGCAGCAGTTCTCATAACGCTGCTGGGCAACACCCAACTGCCAAGTCAACTTCTCCAGTTTGACAGGCGCATATCAGCTCCAACCCAAGCGAGCAACCATGCTTCTCTAAGCAAGCACACATTCAATCATTACATGCGTGACACGATAGCAGAACTCTCCTTCCAACTGCCGTTGTCGGAGTGGAACACCAAGGAGAATTGTTCCAACTCAGAGCCTGAATTGACCAAGGCTCACAAAGTATTTTCATTTCCTCGAAAGTTCAGAAAAGATTGCGACTTCCAGACGACCATTCCAAGTTCGAAATTTCTGGAATGTTCCAAAACTCTTCTAAACTTTGTTTCTTGACTCTGGTATTATCCAAAACCAAGCAACGGATCAATGCCCAAGCCATCGTACTACAAAAGCAAACGAGGCATTTGCCAAGCTCCACCATAAGCCGTAGGAATTGGCAACAGCTCAAAATCCTTGAACTGGTTAACCGATATTGCCATATACCAGCTCAAGCCGATGTGGTAATCGGCAGTGACATATTTCCACAAATTCTCGTGGAAGGTGTCAAACAATTCGCTACGCAGTACTTGTCCAAAACACAATATTCGGCTGGATCTTTAGCGGTCCAGTAACCGAAAAGTGGTGTCATTCTCGATACAAGTTGAAGAGATCTCAACGATACACTTGGTGATCAATTGAGAAAATTCTGGGAAGATGAAGAAATTCCTTCAATTCCACAAATTTCAAATGAGGATCAAACTTGCGAAAACACAAACAAGCAAACCCCGACTCGTGCCTCAAACGGTCGGTACATTGTGCGGCTTCCATTCAAAGAAGATTTCCCCTCAAAACTCTCTTTAGACCATTCCCGTACTGCAGCGCTTCAACAATTTTTAAGTATGGAGCGCACGCTTAAGAAAAAAGGATAGTTAAACATAATGTACAAGAATGTGTTGCAAGAATATCTTGACCTCGACCACATGGAGTTCACCCACCGGCGTGAAATAATCTCCAGTAAAACCGGACAAAGTGACTTCTAAAGTTCGAGTGGTGCTTAATGCCTCGATAAATCGAGCTCAGGCAACTCACTCGACGATGTTTTAGATACTGGTTCTACTCTCCAACCAGACCTCATGCTGCTCATTCTTCAATGGCGCATGTATAAGTTTGTATTGTACGAAACCAAACATATGTCGATAAAATTCTATCCGGTCAAGACATAGACAAGTGGTCAGTGTTCTGAAATCTGCTGGCTCTATTCAAACTTTTCGAGAGTGCTTCTAAAACCAACACTCTGGGTATCCAATGGAATCCACTAACAGACAAGTATATGTATACAATTCTTCCAGCTATTTCTGCAAATGAGGTCACTAAGCGATGAATTTTTTCGTCTGTCGCAAAACTTTGTTACCCGTCCAGAATTCATTGCACATGAAGAATAAAGAACAAAAAGGCGCATATTAAGAAGTTTGCGAGGAAAAAATTACCCTATTAATTTGGAATACATCGTTTTTATTCAGATTTTCTTTTGTTGTCCTGGCATATTTTCCATAATTGGGTCAAGTATTTATGATTTCTTAAACATATAAATAAAATTTATTTATTTTGTTGCGTTCGTCTTCCGTTTCGATGTGAATATTTTTTTTTACTTTACAAACTGGCAAATGTATTGTAATTGAACGACAAAACGTTTATCGGTGCCCAACGCGCTATACAACGCGGCTTCGTTAAATTCCTTAATGCATTCTCTGTCGACATAGTCCAAAAATATGTTCTTCAAAGCACAAATTGGCATTACATTCCTCCCAGCGCACCCCACACGGGGGGTGTATGGGAATCAACAGTTAAAAGCTTTAAAATATATATATGTATATATACATAGAATTTTATATATATGTATATATGTACATGTATATATATATATATATATATATATATCTATATATATATATATAATTTTATATAATTGGCGCTTTGTAACCGCTAAGTAATTTACGGCCGCTCCTCCTCTAATTTGTGGTTTTGCGTCTTGATGTTTTTCCAACAAATGGAGGTACCTACAGTTTATACTAAGCCGCCTCCGAACGGCTGACGGTTTTTTACGAGGAGCCTTTTATTTCATGTCCGAAATACACTCGGAGGGGTGGACATTCCCTGCCGATGGGCGACCGCAATTAGAAAATTTAACTTAATTTTTTATTTAAATTAATTTTCCATAACTTTTGGATGTTGCTGGCGCTGGGATATGAACCCGAGCCTTCCGGATGTCAGTACGCAATGCTAACCACTCGGCTATCGCGGCCGCTCACAGGATAGCATACCAAAAAATAAAATAAAACTTCCATTTGTTTCAGGGCAAAACTGTATATCCATCCAGTTTCCACTAATACTGTCCGCACTACTCTTTGATGTTTTCGTTTCAGAAAATGGCGACAAAAACGGCCGTACCCTTTACCACTACGGCAGAGACGGACAACTGCCTCCATTGCAGGCTCTGCCACCGATACCATCCGCTGCGCGAGTTATAATTACAATCACTATTTTAATAAACAATAATTTTTATTTTCTTAAGCACTTGTGTCTCTTGTCTACATTAATAGTGAATTATAACTGTCTTACATGTTGTTTTGCTTATTATTGGTAAAGATGTTTTGATGCATTTGGGTATTTGTTAGAGATAAATATGTGTTGATACATTTGGGTTATTTGTTAGAGATAAGAATGTGGTTGTTTGTTAGAGATAGGGATGTTTTGATGTTTTGGTACATTTGGGTTATTTGTTTTGATGATGTTTACATGTTGCTTCGTTACTTACCAAATAATATCCTTATTTATGTATTCTATCTTAGTTACTATGTTAGCATAAAGGTCAAAGGTTGTTTGTCGGTATAGACAATGATTATGTATATATGTATGTATCTAGTGTTTATACTAACGTCGTTAACTCTCCCCTGTGTTAAAAATTAAATGTCCTCATTTCAAGTCATCTATGACTGAAGTAGGCGTAAGTCCGTTTTGAATACTTCTTCGAAATTTCTTATACGTTGGTTATTTGTTTGTACTTGCCGATAGATATATATTTTTACACATGAGTATATGATTAAAACTAATATTGTATTATACTGATTAAACTAAGATATAAAATAAATTTAAAGGGATGTTCTTCTATAGGTATTAAAAACTTATACATTTTTTGTATATTACTAAATTTGTAATTATTTTCAGAAGATAATATATTCAATATTTCTATTTTTTTTCATTTTCATGAGCATGGATTATATATCTTACTTCTTGTTCAAGGTTTATGTATGTTTTTTTATCAATGGCGCTATGGTCATATTGGATTAAGTGTGGACCATTTATTTTCTGCACATTACATACATATATGAACATTATCAACTATAATATTGTATTACCATGATCTAATAATTGCAAAGGATTATTATTTTCTTATATTACATTACATTAAGCTTTTTTGTTCAATAATAATGGAATTGTACATTTATCTTTTAATTATACCTTACAAATATTAGTTCCTATATAATTTTTACAATCTGATAGATTTGTGAAATTATTATTACATTTAGCAATTTATCTATTATCTCATATTTTCCGTGTTTAAATGCTAAAGGAATTAAATTATACATTTTACATTTATTGGTTATTATTGGATATTTATAAATTGTTACAATGGCATTTTTAAAAATACCCACATGGATATTGGAGTATTCTAAAATATTTATTATCCGAATGTCATATGATTCTGTTTTAATGATTTCTTTAATATCATTAAAATTAAGAGTTCCTGAATAAAAATTACTTTATTTCGCAAAATTAATTGTGTTTGTTATTGTTTAGTTTTCCGAAACGATAAGCCAGCAATTAAAATGTATGGCCATAAATTCATATGCTGTATGACATTTATAGGCACAAGGCAATAAATATTAAAGTAGAAACAGATGTCCATATACACATATTCATGATATGAATATTGATACTTGATGCCTTTACAACAACATAAGGGTTGTTGCATATGCATCTATGTATACTGATGTTCTTATCATAAATATGTAAAGCAATAAAACTAAAACATAAGATAAGATTATCTATTCGTGGGTAATCTTCTAATGTAAAATATTTAACATACTTATGTACACATATGCACGCATGTAAATTTTCATATTACAAATTTATATAAATAAACGCTCCACAGATTGTGGAGTCAGTAAACCTAGTAAAGCGAAGTGTTATTATTTACAATAGTGTTGTTCCCGACTTAACCATTTGGTGACCCCTGGTAAGAGTACGCTTTAAAAAATATTTTTAATATTTTGAAAATAAAAATTTAAAAAATAACAATAAAAATATTTTTAATACTTATTATTATTAACAACTTAAAATAAAAAAAAAAAGTAAAATAATAATAATTATTGCTAAAAATTAAAAAAAAAAATTTCTAAAAATGGAACAAGTAATTTTCGAACAGCAGGCCATTGGAAGTGAAATTGAGAGCTTACATAACGCGTTAGTAAGCCTCAAAGCAACTCCAGTGACCAGGGAACAGGTTAACGACTGGGGAAAACGTATAACTCACCTGTCCCACCAGCTGGAAAATAATGATCGGGAATTAGGGCAACCGTCGGCAACAATGTCACGGAACCCGTATTATACGGAAAAATATGCTCCAAAAGTTAGGGAGCTAATTAAATTGAGTCAGGAGATGTTAAAATCCCTGCAAATAAAAAATATTGAAAAGTTAACTATGAAGGATAGTGAAAATAAGAATTCTGTTCTCCAAATAAAATTCGAATTCGCCGTAAGTGATTTGGAAGAAAACTTTGAAGCTCTTCTTGCTGGAACAGGGAATCTAGAAGAAGTAAATAAGTGTTTAGATCTGGCGAAAGAATTGTTTTTAAAATATATTGAAGTTCATGCAGAAGATGAACTAACAAGTAAATTTAGGCAATTGAAGAAAAACTTAAACTCAATGCCAAATAAAAGTAAAAATGAATATAAAGTGGAAGAAAAAATAAGAGGAAGACCCCTCAATCTTCCACAAATTGATATTCCTTGTTTCGAAGGGGACTATACTAAATGGAATATGTTCAAGGAACTATTTCATGAATTAGTGGATTCTGAAAATATATCCACAGTGCAAAAAATGTGCATTTTAAAATCAAAATTAAAAGGATATGCGTCCACATTAATTGAAAATCTTCCATCTTCGGAAGAAAATTACTCAGTCGCATGGAATTTGCTAAAAATCAACTTTGATAATAAGCGAGCTTTAACAAACATTTATTTCAAAAATTTAGTAGATGCTCCCTTTACAAATTCCACAGCTGCTAGTGTGAAAAAATTAAAAGAAGTTATTGAAGAAAGTATTCAAGCTCTAAAGGCGACAAATTTATCGTTAGAAGAAATACTTCAAGCGTTACTGAATTTTCTGCTTGTGAGAAAACTTGACGACTCTCTCAGAACAAAATATGAATCTTCTTTAAAAGACTCCAAAGAATTACCGAGGCTAGATTCATTAACACAATTTCTCGGAAAAGAATTTTTTGCATTAGAAGCAAAACAAAGTGAATACAGAATACAAAAAGCTGTAAATTTTCAAAAAAAAGGTAATATTTCAGTAGTACCAAATTGTATTATGAACTGCGGAATGCAGCACTATTTAAATCAGTGTAAGAAATTTCAAGGTTTATCCATAAAAGAAAGATGGAATATAATAAAAAACAAAAATATTTGTAAAAAATGTCTAAACGGTGGGCATGTGTTTAAAAACTGCAGCTACATAAACTGTCGGTTTTGCAATTTGGAGCATCATTGGTTACTCCATAAAGATATAAATGCAGTGGCTAGCACAGTGAGCAGTGTAAATTTAAAAGAAAACAAATATGTCCTTTTATCAACAGCCGTAATTAAAATAAAGGATTTTGAAGGGAAATTCATTAATGCAAGGGCATTAATAGATAATGGATCGCAAGTAAATTTAGTAACAAAGCAATTAAAAAATAGACTAAAAATAAAAGGAGAAAATAAAAAAAGGATTATAGAAGGTATTGGGCAAAACATATCTAAAGCACAGGAGCGGATAATAATTGAAATAAAGTCGAAAGTATCCGAATATGAAACATACATTGAAGCATTAGTAGTGGAAAAAATTATTTCACCATTGTTATCTACTAAAATAGAACGTGGAGAAATTCCTACAAAAATAAAATTAGCTGATCCAGAATTTGATATACCAAGCAAAATTGATATATTACTTGGAGCAGAAATTTATCACTCTTTATTGAAGAGTGGTCAAATAAAAATAAAATATCTAGAATACAATTTTCAAAATAGTGTGCTAGGATGGCTAGCCGGAGGTAGAGCAGATATTAAATTATACTCAAATCATTGTGGAGTATTAGCCTACCATAGCGAAAGCTTGGATAATCAATTAAGAAAATTTTGGGAACTTGAAGAAATAGATACACAGAAAAAAAATTTAACAGAGGATGAGAAAAATTGTGAATATCATTTTAACAAAAATTTCAAAATTTCAAAAGATAACAAGTTTTCCGTAGCATTGCCATTTAAAATTAATCCACTTCAACTAGGTAATTCGGAGTTAATAGCAAAACGGCGATTTTTTGCTTTAGAAAGGAAATTAGATAAAGATATAAAAAGTCTAAAAGTTAAGTTTAACCAAGTTTTTTATTACACAGATTCCACCATAGTATTAAGCTGGCTACGTTTAGAGCCAGCTACTCTCAAAATATTTGTAGCCAACAGAGTCAGCCATATTCAGTCCAACAGCAAGGTCAAGGATTGGAATCATATAAAATCAGAGGAGAATCCTGCAGACATACTTTCCAGAGGAATAATGGGTAAGGAATTGTCTGAAAATAAATTTTGGTTTACAGGTCCGAAATTTTTAGAAGAAAATAACTTTAAAATAGAAGAAATTATGTTTGACGATGAAATCCCAAACATAAAAAACATTAAAAGAGTTGGAGGTAGAATAGAAAACAGTTTGCTTCCTTTTGGAGCAAAGCATCCTATTTTACTTCCATACGGAGATGAGCACACAGAATTGATGATAAAATGTCTTCACAGTAAACATCTACATGTAGGACCTCAAGAACTACTTGCAATTGTGAGGCAAAAATTATGGCCATTGCGGGGTAAACAATTAACAACAAAAATCGTAAAAAATCGTTTTAAAGTAAATTCACGACCCCTAATACCCTGCTCCAATGATCCGAACGATTTAAATATAATAACTCCTGGTCATTTCATTAAAGGCGAACCAATGGTAACAATTATTGATAATAATGACAATAAATGCTATCACGGGTTACGTGACCACTGGAAGGCAGTAGAAAAGAATACTCTAGAATTTTGGAAAATATGGTCCAATGAGTATTTATGTGAATTGCAAAAAAGGTTTAAGTGGAAAAACCAAGCAGAAAATATTAAAAAAGACACACTTGTACTTCTAAAAGAAGAAAACGTTTCTCCAATGAATTGGAGGAGGGGAAGAATCGAGAAGGCGATTCTCGGTAAAGACGGAAAATGTAGAGTAGTAGACGTACGTACCAGCAATGGCATATCGACCAGAGCGATACACAATGTTTGTCCGTTTCCTACAGAAGAAAAAATTATTAAAGAAGAAACCGTAAATTTAAAGGAAAAAGATGTACAAAATAAAAATAGACAATCACATGAATAAAAAATAAAAACTGTTTGTTAACAATTCTCTCTTTTTTGTTAATTTTGTCCAGTATTAGCACACAAAATATTTTTGTAGAAAAATTTAAAGATAAGTCAGGAATTTTATTTGAGTCGCGGGGAACAATCGGATTAACCAAGACATCGTGGGATATAATAGTCCACGTAAATTTGAATGGCTATTGGCACTACAAAAACACGGTTGATGAAGCTAAGGCAGCGTTGCAGAAAGTGAAGCGCCCCGCAGATGAATTCTACTATTCGGACACCATTAGACAATTAGAAGCGAAGTTTATAAGGATAGAAAGAAGGGATAAAATTATCCTACTAAATAAATCAGCGCCGTTTAAAAAACTGAGAAGATCAGCTCCGTTATCATTTATGGGAAGCCTGATGCATGCCCTGTATGGAGTAATGGATGAAGAACATGCTGAGGAACTATCAGAAAAGGTTGAAAGAAGCTACCAAAATGAAAAATACTTGGCTGAACTTTTTAAAAACCAGTCTTCGATTGAAGATATGACTGTAGATGTAATGAGGCATCAAAATGAAATTATTTGGAACAATTTCAAATTATTGAACAATTCCATTTATATGTTCAAAGATGCAATTAATAAGAACATAGATCAAAATATAATGGCAAATGTGGTAACATCGGCCTTAGTGGCTATGTCATCATATGAAGAGCTGCAACAAGATATTATAGGAATGATTTGGAATTCAAAAGGAAAATTCCTAGAAAATTTATTACCGCTACATAAATTTCAAGAGCAGATTAAGTTAATTAAAACTCACCTCAATCAGCATTTAATGCTTCCAGATATCGACCCAATCGAACTGGCCAAAATAGCAAAAATAACAACTCGTACAACGGAAGAGATGTTAATATTTGAAATAAAAATTCCGTTAATGAACAAAAATAACTTGCAATTATACTCTGTATTGACATACCCAATTAGTCATTCAGAATATTTTGTAAAAATCCAAACTACGTTCAAGCACATTATAATCGACGACAAGAAATCAATGTACTATGGTCTTGCTGATAACAATTTCGACCATTGCGAAAAAATGAAAAAATTAATTTTATGTTCATAAATACATCCACTGTACAACATCGGAAAAGATGCGGAGTGTGAAATACAGCTATTCATAAACAAAAAGGAATTATCTACAGATTGCGCACTAACCATCTTACCTCGAACCAATTATTGGAGTCAGATGCATTCGGAAAATACATGGTTATTTTCAATTGCTGATAAAGTTTCGGCTGACATCATTTGCGACAACCAAACATCAAGCGTTAACTTACATGAGCAAGGAAACTGTGGAGAATATCGTTAACACATATACCTAATATGATTGTTCTTCCGCGTTTAGCTTAGAAATAATAACATTATGGTATTTATGTGTCAGTAACTAAATAATGTATAAGATTAAAAAAGGGCACAAAATGTACATATATAGATATCAATTATTAAAAAAAAAAAAAAAAAAAAAAAAAAAATAATTTAAATTTAACGGTTTAAAAGTATATATAATCAGATACATCTTTAAAAGACTAAGCCTTTTAACGCGGGCAATATGTTTAGTTTTCCGAAACGATAAGCCAGCAATTAAAATGTATGGCCATAAATTCATATGCTGTATGACATTTATAGGCACAAGGCAATAAAAATTAAAGTAGAAACAGATGTCCATATACACATATTCATGATATGAATATTGATACTTGATGCCTTTACAACAACATAAGGTGTTGTTGATAAGATTATCTATTCGTGGGTAATCTTCTAATGTAAAATATTTAACATACTTATGTACACATATGCATGCATGTAAATTTTCATATTACAAATTTATATAAATAAACGCTCGATTGTGGAGTCAGTTATACTTAAACCTAGTAAAGCGAAGTGTTATTATTTACAATAGTGTTGTTCCCGACTTAACCAGTTATTGATTCCTAATTCTTTATATACTTCCCTAATAATTAATGTTTCTGTTATGGATTCTGGATCTAGAGTTTCTCAAACTGTGAATTAATTTGGCTTTGTAGATTATTATTTTCTATTAACTGATTAAGACCTGATTTTGTTTCTATTAGGTCGTCATGGTCTGGTATACCTGTTACAAATTTCAAAATTGAGCCTTAAAAATTAAAGGCACGTTTGATACGATGCTCGGATGGTATCAGTTGCGTTTCCAGTATTTCTATTTTTTTAATGAGAATACTTTCTTCCTGGGATTGTATACTACTGTATCTTGTTCTTATTATATTTTCATAAGGCACTAATATTGTCGATAGGTTTGCTATATGATACAGTTAGGCTGAGTTGGTATATGTATACACGTAGTCCGTTTCTGTTAAAATATATCTACTACCTGAAAGGTTTGTTATCCTTTCAGCAAATGCAAATGAAACTAAAATAATAAATAATAAGGTTTATGACTCCTATTGTTTGCATTGCGTACTTTGCTCCCTAATGCTATCTTATCTTATCGTGTCCTCGCGATCTCCTTTCACTTTGTGTTTATTATATTTTGTTGCAAGCTTATTACGTCGATCTGTTTTGCTATATATAATATCACCTGTTTTATATGTTATATTTTTTTCTGCTTTTGTTATGATATTCTAATAGTTTAACTTGTTTTTGCTCCAAAATATCCTCGATATCGGTATGTTTTTCTCTATTGAAAAATACGTCTTCAGGTTTGTGTCCCGTGGAAGAGTGAATAGCCCTTTGCATTCACGAACAGCGTTGAAAATTTCTTTACCAGGCGCGGTTTTATTTTCAGCTGCAAAACTTTGGCAAATATCTATAATTGTACTATGTAACCGTTCTACTTGAGCGTTTGAAGATGAATGGTGCACTGGAGTAACTGTATTATTTGTAATCTCTTGTATAAAGATTTTACTATGTTTCCATTAAATATACTTTCGTTATCGGTCATGAGATATTTAGCATTTGGGTAAACTTGTGTGAGTATTTCTTCTATTAATTCATGGCAATCCATCTATGTGTTTAGCTTTCGTAAATAACAGTATTTAGAGTACTTACCTATTGAGCTAAGGTACAGCACATTGTTTATATGGAATATGTCCATTTGTATATATTCTCCTACTCGAGTTGGTATTGGAGTTTTTCCTATAGGTTGTTTATTTGGGTTTCGTTCCTATTTAGGTTGTAAACATATACCTACATATACATAACAACATATTGCTTCTTTTTTACACATTTCTCTAATGTTAGGCCAAAAATGAGTAGACAAAATTTCTTGTGTGTTATTCTTGTAATTTATATGCGCACATTTATGGTGATTTCTTTTAATTACTTAATAAGTCTACCGTGTCTTTATAATATATTGTGTGTTTAAATCTACTAGGAAATATTGTTTCAGTAATTACTTCATTACTTTCATTGTCTTGAAATAAGATTATTTGATTTTTGAATGAATTGAGCGGTTGTTTAACGTTTTTAATAATTTCATTTGATGAACTATGCTGGGAATGATCTGAACAGTTTGTTGTATTATTTATTTGTTGACGCGAAAGTGCATCTGCTACAACATTCTAATGTCCACGTTTATAGACTAACTTAGCACCATATTCCTCATTTAAATTTTTCCACCTTTTCAATTTTGTATTGGGATTTTTTTCGGGAATAGAAAATATTAAGGATTGATGTTCAGTGTAGATTGTTAAATCTGCTACACCATATAAATAATTCCTAAGTTTTTGTAAAGACCATACTATTACTAAAAATTCTTTCTCATTTCTCATTTGTGTGAAATAAATGCAATTAGTAAAACTGCACCAATGGAAACATTGCTTGCATCTGTCGTTAAACTAAAAGGTTTACAAAAATCTGGTTGGAATAGTTCAACCTGTTGTTGTAATGCATTTTTTCTAAAGCTTCTACAGCTGCTGTGTCTAAATTCACAAGTATCTTATTACTTTGATTCTTTTTTATCATACCTAATTCTCCTCTTAACTGAATAGTTAATGGTTTAGTAATTTATACAAAGTCTTTAATAAATTTTCTCTAATAACTAGAAAGTCCTAGAAAAGATCTCACTTCTTTTAAATTTTTTGGTTGTGGGTAATTTTTTATTGTTTAAATTTTTTTTGGATCTACTGTTATCCTATTATGTTTTATAATATGTCCAAGGTATTCGACTGAATCTTGGAAGAAATATGATTTTTTGTCAGAAATTTTCATATTTGCATTATGTAGCGTTGATTATAATCCCAAGGTGTTCCATATGTTCTTCTGGTGTAGAAGAATATATTAACACGTCGTCTATATAAACATACGCGAATTTACTTATATATTCTCTAAGAATGTCGTCGACGCATCGTTGGATGGAGAATTCTTTAATCCGAATGGCATCCTAACAAATTCATACTTCGTACCGTTGACAGAAAATGCTGTATTTTGTCGATCAGCTTCCTTAATTAATATCTGGTGAAAACCTGATTCTAAGTCAATTGTTGAAAAAACCTTTGCCTTTCCTAAATTTTGAATTGTCTTGTTGACATCTGGGATAGGATACCTGTCAGTAATTGTATTAGCATTTATCTTTTGGAAATCAACAGCCATTCGCCTTTTGGGTCTACCTTTGTCATCGGTGCATTTTTTTGCGACTGTCTATATAGGTGAATTCAATGGACTCCTACTTGGTTGTATTATACCATCTATTCAACTTTCGGTTGAATAAAATAATAATTTTGTCTAGAATTATGAAAAATAATAATGTTCTTTTATTAAATCAAAAACGCTTTTTCTTTTCGATATATGTATATTACACTTTTTATTTATTATTTTTTTTTTTTTAATAACGCACATCTATACAAACGTATGGTATTAAGGTAAGCAAGCGATTGAACATAAAAATACTGTAAGCTTATTTATAACATACTTAGCGTAGTTTTTACATTAACGGAGAAGGAGGGGAAATTTCGGTTTTCCGTTCTTTCTTTGTTTTACAGGAATTGCAATTCCAGTGGATACAGGGTGAGTATTTTAGATTAAACAATTCAATGTGAGTATAAAATATGTATTTAATTTCTATTATTTTTATTAGAATATGTATTTAATTTCTATTAATAATTTAGAATTGTATGAGGTCGACACTCATGTCTTCAACATGCCGGCGGGCCTGCGGCGACGTGACCTGCACTAAGTCTTCCAGCTGTTGCAGTGTTTTTCGGGCTTGGTTTACCAACCCACGAATTCGTTGCTGGAGGGCAGGTGATTCGCTGTTTCGCCGAGCTCTTTCGTTGGCTGCGCTTCGCTTTACATTGCGCTTCGGTTTCGGCTCAGTGGTGCCCTTGTGACGATTCTCCCGTGGTTCGGTGGGCAGCTTGAACGTAACCTGCCTTCGACTGTGATGCGGTGCGCGCTTTGGGAGCTCACGCGAGGGTCGCTGAAGCAGCGTGTGATGGGCTAGTCCGCATCGACGACAACTGTCTGGGGAGTCGCATGCTCCGGTGGTGTGGGAAGTCGCTATGTTTGGAGGGAAATGTGCTACGCTGGTGGTAGAACGCAGAGTTTGGTGATGTTGCGAGTGACTGTACCGCTTTGAGTGCGAATGTCGACTACGCGGACATTTTGATCGGGGGCGAGATGGAGATTTACAATTCGACCTACCTTCCACTCGTTCGGTGGTAGAAGGTCATCTTTAATGATGACGAGATCTCCTTCGCTGAGATTGGATTCCTGTCCTTTCCATTTATATCGTTTGTGTAATTCTTGCAAATATTCTGTCTTCCATCGTTTACTGAATTGGTGGTGTAGAACTTTCAGCCTTTGCCATTTGTTTATGAGTGACAGGTTTTCCGAGCTTGGTTCTGGGATTGAGTGTATGGGGGCTCCGCGGAGGAAATGACCTGGTGTTAGAGCGTTCAGATCATCTGGGTCTTGCGACATTGGGGAGATCGGTCTGGAGTTTAAGACCGCTTCAATGCGCACGAGAAGAGTAGTGAATTCCTCGAATATGAACTTATGATTGTTCGCGATTTTCGTGAAGTGGATTTTGAAACTCTTCACTGCTGCTTCCCAGAGTCCTCCCATGTGGGGTGCATATGGTGGAATAAATTGCCAGGTGAGGCCATGGACGGTATATTTCCTGCTGATGTCTTCAGATATCTCTCCTAGAAATGCGATGAGGTCCTTATTGAGACTACGCTTTGCTCCAATAAATGTTCGTCCATTGTCTGACATCATTTTGCATGGTATACCGCGTCTGCCGACGAAACGAGCAAATGCGGCTTTGAACGCTTCAGTACTTAAATCTGAGCAGAGTTCAAGGTGTATGGCCTTTGTGACAAAACATACAAAAACACAAACATAAGCCTTTGAGTATGATGCTGTTCGGAGAGTTGACGTTTTTACCAGAAAGGGTCCAGCGAAGTCAACGCCTGTAGTTTGAAATGGAAGTGAGTATGTTGTGCGCTCGGGGGTAGTGCTGCCATTATTTGTGACTTCGTGTTTTGTTTATATAGGGTACAAGGTTTACAATGAAAAATGCAAGTTTTTATTTTCTGCTTCAGACGGGGGATATAGTATTCTTGCTGGATCATGCGAATCATTAATTGCTTTTCAGCATGAATTAACGTTGAGTGTAGGAAGGAGAGAATGAGAGTACAGAGTCTTGAGTCGCTCGGGATGATGATCGGATGACGCTCATTATAGCTAAGGGCAGCGTAACGGAGACGTCCATTCACGCGTAACACCCCTGCTTTGTCTAAGAACGGGTTGAGCGTTAAGAGAGGGTCCTTCTTATTGATTGGCTTGGATGCTGAGAGAGTGGAGATCGTATTACCGTAGTGTTGATGCTGAGCGTTCCGAATGAGCAACGTTTTTGCTTGGTTCATTTCATCTTGGGTAATGCAGCGTGAGGAAGGGGCTGGCAACCCTTTTGCCTTGTTTACGAATCTCAGCATGTAACCTACAACTCTGAGTGCCCTTGGATAGGATGAGAAGCGTTCCAACAGATCGGTGTTTTCGGCTGCGTGATGTGCATCTGCTTGTCGCTGTTCTGGTGGAGAGGAGTGCGAGGTCGCAGTTTTCGGCCAGAATTCTGATGGTTTGGTTAACCATTCTGGACCGGACCACCATAGAGGGGAGTTGACAAGCTCCTGAGGTTTGATACCACGCGTACCTAAATCAGCTGGATTGTGAGAGGTGGGGACGTGTCGCCAAATAGCGTTATTCACGTTTTGTAAAATCTCAGAGATTCTATTGGACACATACGTTTTCCATGTCCATGGATGTTTTTCCAACCAAGCTAGTACAATGGAGGAATCACTCCATAAAGTTAGCTCGTGAGGTGGCAGATCGAGTTGAGTTTGTATCTGCTTTACTAACTTTGAAAGAAGTACTGCCCCGCAGAGTTCCAGTCTCGGGAGTGAAACCGTTTTAAGGGGGGCAACTTTGCTTTTAGCAGCGAGTAAGTGGGATGTCGTAGATCCGTTGTGCTGAGTGCGTAGATATACGCACGCGCAGTACGCCTTTTCGGAGGCGTCAGAAAATCCGTGTATTTGGATAACGCCTTCCGGGAAGAATTCTACCCAACGTGGAATCCTTATTTCGGTGATAGCCATGAGATTATTCCGAAACGAGTTCCATTTGAGAAGCGAGAGTGGCTTGACTGTTTCGTCCAAGTCTGTTCCTTCCATCCAGAGCTGTTGAAGTAGGGTTTTGGCAGTTATCATTATAGGCGATAGCCATCCTGCCGGGTCAAAAAGCTTCGCGACTGCTGACAATATTTGCCTTTTTGTGGCAGTGTTTGTGTCAGGAAGGGGGTCAATGGAATATGAGAATGTATCTGTCAATGCATTCCATCTAATTCCGAGAGTTTTTGTAGTGCTCGTATCATGAAATTGCAGAAATTCTGAGTCTAGGAGATGGGTTTCGGGTATTTCGTTCAACAGTGATCTGTGATTTGCTGTGATTTTTCTGAGCGGGAATCCGGCAGATTTGAGCACTTCGATTGTTTGAGATACTGATGTTTTTGTTGAGTTCAGATCGTGTCCGCCGGATAGTATGTCGTCAACATAAGTTTCGTTAACTAAAATGTTTGCGACTTGTGGGAATTTCGGTTTGGAGTCTTCAGGCAGCTGATGGAGTGTTCTTATGGCTAGGTATGGTGCACAGCTCACACCAAACGTTACTGTTTTTAGTTTGTAGTCTTCTACTGGGCTACTTGGGGATTTGCGAAAAAGAATCCGTTGGAAGTCTTGATCTTCCTTGTGGACATATATCTGGCGATACATTTTTTCAATATCGCCGTTAAAAACATACTTATATAACCGCCACCTGATTATTACGAGCATTAGATCGTTTTGCAGTATGGGGCCTGTATGCAGCACGTCGTTTAGGGAGAGACCTGAGTGAGAGAGTTTAGACGCATTGAATACCACTCGGACTTTAGTGGTTTTGCTATCGGGTTTTATTACCGCGTGATGTGGCAGATAAAATGAGAAGTATTTGCCGTCCCGTATAATTTCTTGGGCATTCGTTCGCTCCATATGGTCGAGTGTTTGGTACTCTTCTAGGACCTCTGCATAGATCTTTTGGAGATCCGGTTTTTTCTCCAGGTTTCGTTCGATGCTGATGTATTGCTGCTGAGCTGAGAGTCTTGAGTGTCCTAAAGCCATCGAGTTGGGAAATTCCGGTTTGAAGGGGAGTTTTACCACATATCGACCGTCATTTCTCCGGTAAGTGGTATTCCGATAGAGGTCCTCGCAGATAGTGTCTTCATCCGTCTGTGCCTGGGCTCCTGGCACTTCTTCTTGTTCCCAGAATTTCTTCAGCAGATCACCTAAGGGGTCGGCCCTAGTCTCGATTACTTGCGTACTGAGTGAAGTAATCGGTTGTGCTACAGGTCCGCTTAAAATCCATCCAAAAATGGTATTCTGGGCTATGAGGCTTCCACCGATGTCGTTTTTAAGGCCTGGGATTAGTATTTTCGGTAGGATATCACTACCGACTACCATGTCGATTCTTGCTGGAGCGAAGCAGCTAGGGTCTGCTAAAGGTAGGGAGGCATATCGTTTTATACAATATCAAGATATGTGATCTTGAATGACGGCAAGAATTGGGTTAGCTGTGGGAGGATAATCGCTTGAGTTGCGATTTTTATTTTGCTATCGTTGGAGCAAATTGTTAATGAGCAAATTTTATTTGAATTCTGTACCGTGTGTCCGTCCATTCCTAGAATCTCGTAGTGAGTTTTTGTGGTGGGAAGTCCTAGTAATTTTTGCACACGAGAGGTTATGAAGGTTTTTTGAGACCCTTGGTCTATGAGTGCTCTTATTTGAGTTATTTCTCCTTTATGGAGAATCGGGATGATTGCTGTGGGTAGCAATGTTCTTTCTCTACTGCTGGAGAAGTGTGAAAGAATTTTATCATCCTCTTTTTGAGTAGAGTTTGACGCTTTTGCTGCCTGTTGAGAGGTACAGGGCCGTTCTTCGTCAATTGCCACTTGGGATGTGACAGTTTTTCTTGAGAATCTTTGAGTGTTAGCTGTTTGGCTATTATTAGAGTAGTGGAGGAGTGAGTGATGCCTTTTTTGGCAGTATACGCATGTAAAATTGCTCTTGCAATCTCTCTCGGTGTGAGAACACGCCAAACAATTTCTACAATAATTGTGATCTTTTATGAACTTGTTCCGATCGGGGACGGAAAGTTCTCTAAATTTGACGCACACCATCATAGAATGGTTTAAATTACAGAGTTTGCACGATACTTGTCTTCTTGACTCAGTATGTAGTGTGTGCATTTTATTCCTATTCAGGAAGGTGGAGTTATGTGTCGGCCTGTGAGTTTGCCTAGGGATGGAGTCTGGAATTTGAGGTTTCGGAGTTTTTGGATTGAGTTTTTCCAAAACTTTAAAACGAGTGGTCAAGAAGTTGCTCATTTCAGACCAGAGGGGTAAGTCTCTTCTGTTGCAAACTTGCTGTTCCCACAGAGACAGGGATTCTCGAGGTAATCGAGAAGTGCATATACGCACCAAGAGTGGGCTCCAGTCGAGTGTGGAGATTTGGTGAGATTTGAGGATGGAGAGACTGTTCGTTATCGTAAGATGGAGCTTTTGAATTTGCTCCGCGCTCTCCACTGGGATTTTTTTGAGATCTAATAGGGTATCTATTTGGTTATCTACTAGTAACCGGAGGTTTTCATATCGGGCTGAGAGTGCTTGCCACGCAAGCTCGAAATTCAAGTCGCTTACCGAATACTGTTGAATTACCCGTGCTGCTTCTCCCCGTGTCTTCGTCTTCAGGTAAAACAACTTTTGCGCATTCGATAGCATGGGGTGTTCTATATATACTGCTGTGAAAAGGTCTCGGAAGGCGGGCCATTCTTCATAGCCTCCATAAAATAGACTTGTGTCACATGCAGGTACTTTAAGGTAGTGTTGTGAATTGGGGTGGGGTTGAGATTGCGCTGTGGGCTGCGCTTGGCTTGTTAATGTAGGCGTTTCCGGTTTATTAAATCCTTCCAGTGCTTCACTTTATCCGGATTTTTGTCAGTAATGCGTTGTTGAATGAAGTCTCGTACTCCTCTGCGCACATAGTTCAAGTTTTCTCATCCACTGTGTCGCTAAGCTGCATGATGTTGTGAGTTGTGTCCACCTTGTCTGTTAGCTTATCCAGATGATCCTTGTAATGCCTTACTGCTACCGCCGTTTGAAGAGTACTGCAGTCGCTCCACCACTTCTCGCAGAATTTCTCCATTGTTGAGAGATCATGAATGAATCTCCTGTGTAATTGGGAGATTTCCTCCTCTGCTTGAGATTTGGACCGGGTGCGTGGTCCTGTTGGGGGCTTATCATCTGGCATCTTCTTTTAAGTTGGAGTCGTGGAACCCGGAAATGTGTTAAAACCAAAAAAATTTTTTTTTTTTTTATATAATATTATTTTATTTATAATATTGTTTAATTTTTAATGTTATTTTATTTCTAATATTATTATATTTTAATATTATTAAATTTAAAATTATTTATTTATTATTATTATTATTTTTTTTAATATTTGCTCTGTCCCAATTTATATGGAGCGTACTTTAGTTTGGGTGGCGTAATAATAATGTGGGACTGCACTGTCTCAGCGCTTCTGAGTACAGTATGTATATATATGTATATATATGTCTAGTGTATATAGGCCGTATAATGCATGTATTGTATATTGACCGCTAGCTATAGCGAAGGTGTGGAAATAGCCGGAATGCAAAAAGGGGAATTGCTGGGCACTGCATACGCAATATGTATATTGAGTGTATGTATATATGCTGCTCGGCTGTTGTGTAGCGGACACCTCGCTATTAGAGTACTGGTATGAGCAACTGTGGGTGGGTAATGCCACCAGGGGTGAAAGGGGTTTCGGACCAGTTGGCATATATGTACAAAGAGATGTATGTACGTGGGTATATTAATAAAATGAGAAGGATAAAGGAGTACTCACTTTGGCATATCCTTGTTTTGTACAAACCCTTAATGTGTATATGTATTATGTGGGCGAGATTTTGGCTTTTGCGGGTTTTTGGTGTTGATCGGCCTCCCTGTGCGGTTTCTTCGTTTTTTTTTTTTTTTGGTTTTTGGTGTTATTACGTCGTGTTGTGTTGTTAGAGAAAAAAATGTATATTTATATATGTATATTTTGTATATTTTAATTTGTAAAATATTTTTTTTTGTTTTTTCTTTAGCGACCGGTAAGTATGTGTACTAAATTTTTTAATTTTTTATTTAACAACGGTAAGTCGGTATATAACTGAAGTTTTTCACAATTTTCAGCGACCGGTAAGTATGTACAGTATGTTTGTATATATTTTCTGTATATTATTTTTGAATTTTATATATACATATGTGTTTTCTACAACTTATTTTTTTTTATTTTTAAAGTTCACTTTTCACTTTTTTCAGCGACCGGTATGTATTTTTTCATTTTGCCCACTTTTTTTTTTTTCCCCAGCGACCGCTATTTTTATGTATATATATATAAACTTATTAATTTATACATATATATTTTAATTTTTTTGTATTTATGTATTTACGTATGTATTTATCCACTTTTTCCAGCGACCGCTATTTATATATATTTATGTGTAGGTATATACTTTGCTTTAATTTAGTTATTTATTTATATACCTAAATTTTTATTTTTTTTGGATATATATATATATGTGCGTATGTATATTTTTCACTTTTCTTATTTTTCGCTTTTCTTATTTATATATATATTTTAATTTTTTTGTATTTATATATATATGTTTGTATGTATTTTGTTTTTTTTATATATCGACCGGTATTTATGTATATATTTGTTTTAATTATATATATATTTTTTTTTATATATACTTTAATTTTTTGTATTTATATATATATGTGTGTATATATTTCCACTTTTTTCACTTTTAGCTTTACGTATTTTTGCACTTTTCTTATTTATATATATATATATTTTAATTTTTTGTATTTATATATTTATATATATATGTGTGTATATATTTCCACTTTTTTCACTTTTAGCTTTACGTATTTTTGCACTTTTCTTATTTATATATATATATATTTTAATTTTTTGTATTTATATATGTGTGTTTGCATGAATTTTCACTTTTAACTTAATGTATTTTTACACTTTTGTTATTTATATATATATATTTTAATTTCTTGTATTTATGTATGTGTGTATGTATAAATTTTCACTTTTAACTTAATGTATTTTTACACTTTTGTTATTTATATATATATATTTTTTTTTGTATTTATATATGTGTGTATGTGCTATTTCCAGCGACCGTTTAACCAAATATTCCGCTTTTTCCAGCGTTATTTATATGTATTTTGTTTTAATTTATTTTTTGTTTATGTATGTTTGTATTTTTCACTTTTGTGTTCTATATTGTAGTTTATTTGTTTTTTATGCATATACACGTATGTTCACTTTTGCCACTTTTAACTTTTTATATTTATTTTAGGAAGCCACTTTTCGTGCGTTTAAATTCGCGACTATCGCTTGCTTTTACGCCGTTTTACGCCGTTTTTCGCGGTTTTCTTGGTTTTTATTTAAGGTTTAAGGTTCACTCCGTTAAAGGGGTTTCGGCACCATATTCAACTTTCGGTTGAATAAAATATTAATTTTGTCTAGAATTATGAAAAATAATAATGTTCTTTTATTAAATCAAAAACGCGTTTTCTTTTCGATATATGTATATTACACCTTTTATTTATTATTATTATTTTTTTTTTTTTTAACGCACATCTATACAAACGTATGGTATTAAGGTAAGCAAGCGATTGAACATAAAAATACTGTAAGCTTATTTATAACATACTTAGCGTAGTTTTTACATTAACGGAGAAGGAGGGGAAATTTCGGTTTTCCGTTCTTTCTTTGTTTTACAGGAATTGCAATTCCAGTGGATACAGGGTGAGTATTTTAGATTAAACAATTCAATGTGAGTATAAAATATGTATTTAATTTCTATTATTTTTATTAGAATATGTATTTAATTTCTATTAATAATCTAGCATTGTATGAGGTCGACACTCATGTCTTCAACACCATCATTTAATTTTTTCTTTTCTGAAAAAATCGTGATCAGACATGGGATATGGATATTTCTTTGTCCACATCGGATTTTCTGATACGGTCCTAATTGAAAGTAGTGAAAGGTAATGTTTTCCAAGTATTACTCTTTCTTTTCATTAACTCATATATTTCATTTTTGAATTCCTCATTATTCATACAATAATTAGTTTCTTGCTTTAGGTTTTTTTCTTTTTATACTTTAAACTATAATCAAATAAATTTATTTCTGCCTTAATTTGGCGTAATCCTTGTTCCCGAAGAATCATATCAAATTCATTAAATTCAATAATTTCAAAAAACGTTAAATGATGTCCGTACATCGTGATTATTTTTTTAGAATTTATAACTGAATATCCAAGTAGTGTTTTTGTTTTGAAAGCTTTTATTTTATTTGATTTTCCTATTTTACATTTAACGATTATATAATTATTAGTAGAACCTGTGTCCATTAAGAATGTTACGGGCGTACCAGTAAGGCCGCATTTTGTTTGAATGCAATGCCGCCTGTTCATTCGCCTAAAAAAGTACTGCCTGATTCAAATTGTTCTTCATAGTTCGAAAAATCTATAGATTCTAATTCTTCTTGCTTTATTTGATTAATTCCTTGTATTCCATTTGGTGGTGTAACATTTTGTTCACTGTCTACCCTATTTCTCTTATATTTATTATTGTAATTAGCACTTACAGCGTCCATGGGTATTGGTGCAGGTTGTGGTTGTAGCTGTATAATGTCCCACTTGTATATTTGGAATTTAATCTAAGGATGAATGTCGTCACAGCTTCTTGATTAGCACAGTCTTTCATGCCAGCATTCTGCTGGTCTCTTGACATCTCAATTTAAGATAGCGTCAAATTTAATGCTTTTGACACCGCGCTATGAAAATCTGTTAACGTCTTCCTTCCTTGTATTAGAATTTTCATTTCGTCTATCAAAATGTAAAGTGGACGTTGATCAGCATATGTATAATCTAGTCGATTGATTATCGAATAGAAATTCATCTTTGTGTTGTGGTTGGTGAGAAAATCAGCGGCTGGTCCAGTAATTTTGGTCCTGACAATTCTCAATGCACTGTAATATTTTGGATGTTGTTAGAAATCCTTAATAGCTTCCATGAATGTCCAGACTTGTGACCTCCATGATCTGTATTGTGATTTATCGCCTTCAAATTTCGGTAATGATTTAAATAATTCTAAATCGATTTCCTTCGCGTCATTGATATTCAATTGGATGTCGTCATGTTGTTCAAAAAGTGTTGACTATTGGGAACCTCTTTGTTCCATAGATGTCGGTCTCTGTGTAAACTCTTCCTGTTGCTTTTGCATTGTTGTCATCAAGTTGGTAATCTGTACATGAAGCTCGGCCATACGTTGCTCCATTTCAATTTGTTTACTTCTGTTACCGTCGAAATTTATTTGCTTCTTAAAAGAGCGTAGGCTTTTGGGTTTGTCCATTTTCCTTTTTTGATTTGGGTATTTTCAAAAGTATTATCCGCTGTTTCAGGACCTATACCCTGATGGTTATTAATGGAAGTCTTACTTCCCGTGGAATTTTTACAATTTTGTTAATCCTTTTTTCGTCACCTCAGGATTAAATGGCTTCTTAGATCGGCCTGAGCCTCCAGTTATAATTACAATATCTATTTTAATAAAAAAATTAATTTTTATTTTCTTTTGTCTCTTGTCTTTATTAATAGTGAATTATAACTGTCTTATATTTAGTTACCTTGCTGCATTTATACCTCTACGTACAATCATGTTGTTTTGCTTATTATTGATAAAGATGTTTTGATACAATTCGGTATTTGTTAGAGATAAAGATGTTTTGATACATTTGGGTTATTTGTTAGAGATACGAGTGTTTTAATACATTTGGGTTGTTTGTTAGAGATAGGGATGTTTTGGGTTATTTGTTAGAGATAAAAGTGTTTTGAAAAGATGTTTACATGTTGCTTCGTTACTTATCAAATAATATCGTTGTTTATGTATTCTATCTCAGTTACTATGTAATGATTATGTATATATGTATGTATCTAGTGTTTATATTAGCGTCGTTAACTCGCGCAATGAACCCTCGCGTTGACGCACACAGCTTTAAACGCTGCTACAAAGGACATCACACATTAGTGCACTAAGATGCATATATTTTCCTCGTTATGAGAAACAACGAAAAAATAAAACAACTCGATTTAAGGTTCGATCAATAATTGCCCCTTATTCTTTATTTTCCACTTTTTTATATACTATTATTTTGTTAATAAAGATAAATGTTTGTACAATAATTCTTACGAAATTTGTCTGGTGCATTTTACAAAAGTATAACAATTCGCTAATGTTGCAATTTCGTTAGCGGAAGTGCACTTGAAAATAAAGTTATTAAAATTCTTTGGAATTAATGCACTTGGGATACATTTTTGTTAACCGTTGCATTTTCGTTAGCGGAAATGCACTTGGGCAACAATTCTTTGTAAAATACAATTTATAAATATATTTGATAATTCTTTGCGAAAATAAAATTAAAAAAGTTATAAATATACATATTTAAATTCCTAGGAATTAGTATACTTTGCAGTGAATAGAAAAATAAATAAAAAAACAATTGGTAATATTCTTAATGAGTTAAAATAGCGTGTGTATGTTTGTATGGTCAAAATAACGTTAAGGGAATAGTGGGAGACACTATAACACCCCCACCGTTAGTTTGAGGCTCCGACGAAATAATATTATTTTTGTCGGGTTGTTTATAGTGGTTTCGTTTTTTAATCGTACGTTTGGAATATACGTTTTTGTATTCCTGAAGAAGTATATAAAAATAATTAAGATACATATTGATATAATAAATGAGATATCTATGCTAAAACTAAGTATTTTCTAGTTCTTATCGTATCGTATCTACTTGTTTTAGATATAAAGATTCAATTTTTATGTCTGCAAGCGTTGTATTACTGTTGTCTTTGATTTTCGTTATGAGATTAGGTAGGATAAACTTGTCTTGTATATTAAGTTTAACATTTGTAAAAGTTTTGTTTAACGTATTTATCTCACTGTCGAAGACATGGGTGTGAACCTAATAGAATTTTAAGAAAAAAAATATGTATTTAGCTAAATAGATTTAAATACGTATACATATATATATAATACCTACATACTTACCGTACCCTGAAATACTCACCTTTAACTGAAATTACTCACCTCCTATTCCTTGCTGTAAAGAAAATAAATATATATAAATCCTGAATTTCCCCTCCGTATCCGTTAAAAGATACAACTATTAATATATATATAGCATTAAGTATGTTACTGGTTTCTAGTTCGCTTGCTAATTCTCAAACCGCTCGGTTGTGTAGGAGAAAATTAAAACCCGTGTAACAAATATAAATAGAAAAAAAATAAATAAATACGTATATACATATATATATATCTGTATTAAACTAAACCGGTTGTGTCATAACTAAATTATATATATATAATAAAATAAACCCCAATACTGTGAAATTTAAATATTCTAAATAAAGAAAATTCAAATACATTTTAAACAAAAACAGTGCGTTTGAATTAAAAGTTGGAAAATATATATAAAAATAATAATAACATAAGTATTTAAAAAAGTTGAAAATTATACATGTTGCCGAAACCCGATTACGGAGTGAACTCTTGTACATAAACTTAAAATAAAAATTTTCTTTTTTTAACATATGTATATGTTTATACATACATTTTATTTACATACAAAAAAAAAACAAATAAAAACATTCGTGAGTGCAGTGACCAGTGCGGTGTTAAGATACTCATTGTATGTATTATGAATAAAAATAAAATTAATAAGAAAATAAATACATATATATATATATAACCCATACAAATAAACTGTGCGTTTCCTTTCAAAAACCTAAGGAAATATATAATAAAAATAAACCGGTGTGTTCTAAGTTAATAAATAAATAGATATATATACATTAGTATATATATACGAAAATATAATATTCAGAAATTTCCTGAATTTTATACATTATAAACGAAAAAATTTATATATTTATATACATATAAAACATAAACGTGTAAAAATAAGTGGAACCCAAAAAAAAACAAGTACATAATAATAATAAAAAGCGTTTAATGTGTACATAATAAAGTTTATATACGTGTAATACATACGTACATACTTACATACAAACGCCAGCAAAGCCAAAATAAAGCACATAGCGGGCGAAAAATCGTGACTCGGGCGGTTAATAATAAAAAAAAAAAGAGTTCAAAAAGAAAATATATAGATTAAAATTAAACGAAAAATTTCAAAAAAATATATATGTATATAAAAAAAACATAAAAAAAATTGAAATGCAAGTGCTCTGTGCTACAAAATAACAAAAATAAATGGAAAATTAAAAAACAGAAAATTTTGTTTTTTGGAAAAAAAAATTTATTAAGAAAAATAAACAAAAAATATATACATATATAAATAAACCGTATGTACATGCCGTGACACAAAGAACAAAAAAAATTAAAAATAAATAACTGGTGAACATAAAAAGCGGTGAAATAAAAAAAAAAAAAAATATACATATATATATGTGAAAAAAAAACTTGCGTACATACATACACAAATTCATACACCAGGTGACAAAAAACATCAAAAAAAAGTGAAACTTAGTGCACATACATATTTACATAAATAAAAAGATATAAACATACAGAAGAACGAGAAGAGGACACAATTAAAAAACTTCAAAAAAAAAAACACAGGAACACCAGCACTGAATAGAAGCCAGCACGTCACCACCCTCTCAAAAAAAAAAGGAAATTTTGGTTTGTACTAGCACGGATGTCAAAGTAAGTCCCCCAATCTTACTCATATTTGTTTAGCGGATTTTGCTCGTGCTGTGTATGAAACTCTTTTACCATACACATAAATATTCTCAAAAATTAAATTATAATTCCCAAGGAAAGTTCGAGCAAAATCTCAAAATCCGCTAAACAAAAAATTAATCCAATATATTATAATATATAGCGGGTCCCCAAAATCGGTAAATGAAAATCCCCTACTTTTCATTTACCGAATATAACAGCGCTCATATATAATATATTAAAACGTATGTATATATGAAAAACTCGCGCTTTGCCCATAAAAAGTATATAGTTAACACAAAAAACCGACAGTACAATACAAACATTAAAGCTACCCCCTAAATAAATTAATTATAAATAATATATATATATACTTAATTATATATATATATATATATATAAATATAAATAAATATTTTATAATAAAATTTTATAAAATAAATATCTCACAATGGAGGATAAAATGGAGAAACCCCAATCACTCCACCCCCTTACAGGACCCCGAACTCGCGCGAAATCCCAGGCGGAAGAAGAGGAATTCTCCCAGCTACACAAAAAATTTCTATATGAGCTCTCCAGGATGGAAAAATTCTGCGGAAAATGGTGGAACACCAGTGAAGAAACTCATTCCGAAGCAGCCCTCAAAATTTTCAAGGACCATCTGGAAAGGCACATGGAACTAGTGGAGGCAGCCAACCAGAACCTACAGATGAGCAACGTGGACGATGAAAAGGCACTCTCAGCATGCGCAGAGGCCTACGAGACAACAAATGACAACGCAATGCTCACGAAAATCAGAATAAGTGAGTTACTTGGCCAAATCCAACAAAGTATGGATTCCTCCCGGTCAATTACCCCCATCACAAAGATGTCCCCCCCAACACAATCTGACTCACTCAGCTTTCTCAAGGTACCTGCATGTGACACAGAAATCTTCTATGGAGGATATGAAGATTGGCCCTCATTTAGGGACATGTTCACAGCAGTGTACATCAACCACCCCCAATTATCCGAAGTGCAGAAACTATACCACTTGAGACAAAAAACAAGAGGTAAAGCTGCACTCCTCATTAAAAATTACCCTCTCAGTGGCCACAATTTCTCATTAGCATGGGATGCACTCAAGGCACGCTACGAAAATAGAAGAATAGTAGTGGATGGCCAAATAAAGACGTTGTTCAACATCCAACCTGCCCACACAGAGAACGGAGAGAAGATTCAACAAATCCAGACGACAATAAATAATTGTCTTTCTACCCTACAGGCAAACGGAGTATCAACAGAAAGCTGGGACCCAATGCTTGTCTACCTCTGCTCGTCAAAACTGCCGGACGAGACACTAGCTCTCTGGGAGCAATCACTCAACTCAAGGAAGAAGTTACCTCGATGGTCAGAAATGGACCAATTTCTGACAGCTCGGTACGAGGTCGTGGAGCGACTCAGCACCTACAGACCCAATAAGCCGAAGATGAATCAGCCCAGTTACCCCCAACGGACACCAGCGGTCCCTCCCCCAACATTCAATTATCGGAACAAAACCCAATCGTTCCATACTCAAAACAAAAGGCAAGTTTCATGTAAACTATGCCAATCAAACCACTCGATGACAACGTGCGTCAAATTTCGAGAACTGTCCGTCTCAGACCGGAACAAGTTTATTAAAGATAACAACTACTGCAAAAATTGCCTGGCGTACTCGCATTTGGAAAAAGATTGCAAAAGCAACTTTACGTGCGTTTATTGTCAAAGACGTCACCACTCCCTCCTCCATTACACTGCGAGCAACCCCACGCCTTACCCCCCAAAACCTCAAAGAAACTTCACTACTTCTCAAGTGACAGTCGAGGAAGAACAGCCCTGCACCTCTAAGCAGGCATCCAAAAACTCAAAGGCAAATGAAAGCAGTAGAACAAAAACTCTATCTCACTATTCGAGTAACAAAGAGAGGACATTGCTTCCCACAGCAAATATTCCCATTCTCCACAAAGGAGAAGTAACTCACATCAGAGCTCTCATTGACCAAGGCTCTCAAAAAACTTTTGTAACATCCCGTATACAAAAGTTACTTGGTCTCCCCACCACAAAAGCCAACTACCAAATTCTTGGCATGGGCGGTAACACAGTCCAAAACTCGAATAGATTATGCTCTATTAAGATATGCTCAGCTAATCAAACAGTAAAAATCGCGGCTCAAGCGATAATACTGCCTCAATTGACGCACACTCTCCCATCCTTCAAAATAAAAGAAGTAGATCTAACGGAATATCTCTCACTGCCATTAGCAGATCCCAACTGCTTTACCCCAGCTAGAATAGACATGGTCATTGGTAGTGATATTATCCCCAAAATACTCATCCCAGTCCTCAAAATTAATGTAGGCGGCAGCTTAATAGCCCAAAACACAATATTTGGGTGGATATTAAGCGGACCAGTTGTGGAAGAAATCTCCTCATTCTCTACTCAGGTGATCGAAACCCCTTTAGAATCACTAGGAGAATTACTCAGGAAATTCTGGGAACAAGAAGAGGTACCACCGGCCCCCACATACACAGACGATGATGCATATTGTGAAGATCTCTACAAAAAAACCACTCATCGACGAGAAGATGGTCGATATGTGGTAAAGCTGCCATTCAAATCAGCATTCCCGGACTCCATTGCACTCGGGCACTCCAGACCCGCAGCACAGCAGCAATACCCCAGCGTGGAACGAACCAACGAAAAGAAAGATGAGCTTCGGAACACCTATTCAGAAGTCCTAGAGGAATACCTCACGTTAGGCCACATGGAACCAACCCATTCACGAGAAATCATACGCGACGGTAAATATTTCTCCTTTTACCTACCCCATCACGCGGTGATTAAACCTGGAAGCAAAACTACTAAAGTCCGTGTAGTTTTCAATGCCTCAAAAACCTCGCATTCCGGTCTCTCACTCAATGACGTGTTACATACTGGCCCCGTTCTCCAAAATGACTTAATGCTCATTATTTTAAAATGGAGATTATATAAGTATGTATTTAACGGCGACATCGAAAAAATGTACCGCCAAATATACGTCCATAAGGAAGATCAAGACTTCCAACGCGTTCTATTCCGCAGAACCCCCCATAGTCCGATAGAAGACTTTAAACTACAAACGGTGACATTCGGTGTCAACTGCGCTCCATACTTGGCAATAAGGACACTCCACCAATTAGCCGAGGACTCAAAGGAGACATACCCCCATGTCTCAAAAATATTAAAAGGAGAAACATACGTAGATGACATCCTCTCAGGCGGACATAATCTCGACTCAGCCGGCGAATCGATACATCAAGTTATCGAAGTACTCAAGTCAGCCGGATTCCCGTTAAAAAAGATCACAGATCATCTGTCGCGAAACTGTTCGACCCGGCAGGATGGCTATCGCCCATAATGATAGCAGCGAAAACTCTTCTTCAGCAACTATGGATGGAAGGAACAGACTGGGACGAAACCGTGAAGCCGATCTCACTCCACAAATGGAACACCTTCAGGAGAAATCTCGCCGCAATCGAAGAAATAAGGATACCTCGATGGGTGCAATTCAGCCCAAACAGTTCCATTCAGCTACACGGATTCTCAGATGCTTCAGAGAAAGCATTCTGCGCTTGCATATACTTACGAGTCCAGCAAGGTGAATCTGCTACATCCCACTTACTCGCAGCCAAGAGTAAAGTAGCCCCCTTACAAACCGTCTCTCTCCCTAGGCTGGAACTTTGCGGCGCAGTTTTACTCGCAAAATTAGTAAAGCAGATCCGATCCTCCCTAAATCTGCCATCTCATGAACTAAATTTGTGGACAGACTCCTCCATTGTATTAGCATGGTTGGAAAAACCCCCATGGACGTGGAAAACATACGTAGCGAACAGGACATCCCAGATCCTCGAACTCGTGAATAATGCTACGTGGCGACATGTCTCCAGCGCTGACAACCCAGCTGATCTAGGCACGCGTGGAGCTAAACCCCAAGAGCTCGTCAACTGTTCACTCTGGTGGAAAGGCCCCGAGTGGTTAACTAGGCCATCCCCTCTTTGGCCAAAAAGTTCACCAACTCATTCGTCCCCTCCCGAACAACGACAAATTGAAGCATTCCACGCTTTAGAATCTCCTGATTTTCTAGACCGCTTCTCCTCCTTTTCCACCGCTCTAAGAGTAACAGCTTACGTATTCCGCCCTCTACCACTCTCACTCAAAGCGACATAAAGTTCGCGAAAACTCGTCTCATAGCTGTCACCTAGCGAAAATACTTCGGAAAAACCATCACAACACTGGAGTCGAAATTACCGATAGAAAAAAGAGATCCCCTACGTACTCTGAACCCCTTCTTGGATAAATCAGGACTGCTGCGTGCAAATGGGCGTCTCACTCATGCCGCCCTCAGCTACGATGAGCGCCATCCAATTATCATCCCCGATAATTCGCGATATTGCTCCCTCCTCCTCGAATTCCTCCACTCAACTCTACTGCACGCGGAAAAGCAGCTGATGATTCGCGTGGTCCAACAGGAATACCATATTCCCCGAATCCGCCAGAAGGTAAAATCTTGCATTTTTTGGTGCAAGACATGCACGATATATAAGCAGAAGATGAGCACGCAACTGATGGCAGCGTTACCCCCTGAACGGTCCACATATACACTCCCATTCCATACTACCGGTGTTGATTTTGCCGGTCCATTCCTCGTCAAAACCTCCATTCTCCGCCGAGCATCCCATTCCAAAGCATACGTGTGTGTATTCGTATGTTTCTCGACAAAGGCCATTCATCTGGAAGTATGCTCGGACCTAACAACAGAAGCATTTAAGGCAGCATTCGCAAGATTTGTAGGACGAAGAGGCATTCCCCACAAGATAATGTCCGACAACGGCAAAACCTTCGTAGGAGCACAGCGAAGCCTCCAAAGAGAGCTATCCGCCTTCCTTGAAGAAGTTTCGGACAAAACCACAACGGAATATAACATTCACGGACTTACATGGCAATTTATACCGCCTTACGCTCCACATATGGGAGGACTTTGGGAAGCGGCACTGAAGAGCTTCAAAACTCACTTCACTAAAGTCGCTGGAAATTAAAAGTTCACCTTCGAAGAATTTACCACTCTCCTAATACGCATCGAAGCGGTAATCAACTCCAGACCACTCTCTCCTATGTCTCAAGATCCCGAGGACTTGAACGTACTAACCCCAGGCCACTTCTTACGAGGCGCGCCCTTACTGTCGATCCCTGAGCCAAACTCAGAAAATCTCTCACTCATTAATAAATGGCAAAAATTAAGAGTACTCCATCATCAGTTCAGCAAGCGCTGGAAAACTGAATATCTCCACCATCTTCAAAAACGCTATAAGTGGAAAGGATCCCAGCGAAATATGAAGGAAGGTGATCTCGTCGTCATCAAAGACGACCTCCTACCCCCAAACGAATGGCGACTAGGTCGCATAACCAAACTGCATCCCGGACCCGACCAAAACGTTCGCGTGGTAGACATCCGCATTCAAGGCGGAACTGTCACCCGCAACATAACCAAACTCTGACTTCTGCCACCCGCTTAGCTTACACATCCCCCTCTCTTTTTCTCTCTCTCTCTCTCTCTCTCTATCTCACTCTCTCTCTCTCTCGAAAAGCTAAACTCCACTCACAATCATCTCATGCTAAAATTGCTTTTCGAACCATATCATTTCAGATCACAGAACTTCGGCAAGTGTCGGCTGTGCTGTCGCACCCACTCATTGCGCCACTGTCGTGCGTTCCTCGCAATGACTCCAAACGAGCGATACGAGTCTGCGAAGGTGCACAAATACTGCGTAAACTGCTTAGCGACCTCTCACACCACAGGGGCATGCGATTCTCGAGACAGCTGCCATCGCTGTGGACTTGCACACCACACTCTGCTGCACAGCTCCGCACGCACGCCATCGATACGAGTCACGCCCAGCAGCTCGAAGAGAGCCCCCAAACCACCACCAGATAAACCTGTTGCCAGCGGACAAATATCAAAAAGGGCAGAAAATCGAAAAGTTGACGCTCCAAAATCCCGAAGGCATTCTCCGAAGTCCCTCCAACGTCGACTCACTGGCCTAGTCAATAAAGTCCGCGAAACACTACAACAGCTCGAAGACCTGGTTCAGGTCACGTCGCCGCAGGCCCGCCGGCATGTCGAAGACATGGGTGTGAACCTAATAGAGTTTTAAGAAAAAAAAATATGTATTTAGCTAAATAGGTTTAAATACGTATACATATATATATAATACCTACATACTTACCGTACCCTGAAATACTCACCTTTAACTGAAATTACTCACCTCCTATTCCTTGCTGTAAAGAAAATAAATATATATAAATCCTGAATTTCCCCTCCGTATCCGTTAAAAGATACAACTATTAATATATATATAGCATTAAGTATGTTACTGGTTTCTAGTTCGCTTGCTAATCTTCAAACCACTCGGTTGTGTAGAAAATGTAAAGGAAAATAAAAACCCGTGTAACAAATTAGTAAAAATAAATAATTTCGTCAGCTCGAATGTGCAAACCGTTGTATCTAAATACATCATATATGTAATATAAATAAAATATATATAAATTATAAAACCCTTGTGAAAATTTTAAAATTCTAAATAAACCAAATTCAAATCTATTCTTAAATAAAAACTGTGCGTTTTAATTAAAACGGAAGATACATATAAAATAATAATATAATATTCAACAGTTGAAAATTATACACTCACAATTTTCAAATTGTGTCAAGTAATTTTCCGAAATTTTTAGTTTAGCCTTACTGCAATTGTGCGATATCTTACTATTGAATTTTTTGAGAACTAATATGCCTGGAATTATTTCCACTATTTCCTATCTATTAAATATTTGCATTTTGCAGTCCGCTTCTTCAACATTTAATATATTGTGAAGACCCCAAGTCTAAGGCCTTGAAGCCTTCACAGCAACAACAACAACAACAAAAATAGAAGCTACACACACACATATATATATATATATATAATCTATGAACATACATATACACACATACATTGAAGTACACATATAGATATACTTATAGAATTAACTGAATATATATGGATATATATGGTTTATACGTGTATATTAATATACATATACATATATATACATAGATAGAAATATATACGTAGGAAACTAAAAGATGAATTTTAAGTATTTAATCATTTAAGTTAACCAAGCACCAAGCACTAGCATAGCAAGCCGTCGCTGTTAAGTAGGGCAAAGGAGAATAGGCGATAGGCCTACCAACAACGCAACGCGTAACTGTCCACCTGCAGGCAGATTTTAGTATAAAAAGGGCAGCATCAGCAGTGAGTATATGGTGTGTCGTGAAAACGCTAAACGCTACCAATAGGAATAGATAGAAATATGTGGTGTGACGTGAAAACGCTACCAGTAGAGTATATGGTGTGACGTGAAAACGCTGCCAATAGAAGTATACGATGTGTGGTGAAAACGCTGTCAGTACTATACGACTAAGATATACATACCTATGGTGTGTCGTGGAAACGCTGGCGGTACGATACGATTAAGGTACATGGTGTGACGTGAAAACGCTACCAATACGATACGATTAAGATATACGGTGTGTCGTGAAAACGCTACCAGTAGGAAATTTAGAAAATAAAGTTAAGTGTGTAACATTAGAACCACTCGTGTTGTCCGTTACTTTTCTCTTTTGGAATCAGAATTATAGGAGAAACCCATAATCCGGCTGAGTGATAGCCCAGCTATAGACCGGAGAACCGGGTTCGTTACAATATTATTCAAGCAATTATCGTTGATTTTTATTAGGTTCCTTTTAAAATTTTCCTTAATGTACGTACTATAAATGTTGTTTTCTAAATCTATGAGGACATCAGAATGATTAAATTATATGCATTTATTATTCTTGTCAGGTATTGGTACGAATGTCACCATGGATAGTGAGTCTTGTGAAAATTGTGGTATAAGGAGGATAATGATGATGTTACCGTCATGAAGTACTATGGATACCTTAATGTTGGTATAACTGTCAAAGTCTGAGATTAAGTTAAGTTTGGTTTGAGTAAGAATATCTGTGGGGATAATTCCCAGTTTCCCGGAGAAAATAATTTGTCCGATGTCATCTACATGTTGGTGTAGGAGTGAGATGTCGTTATTAATCTGATATATGTGTTCTATAAATGTTATCTCGTCTTCTATGGTTGCAATTTTATTTCCTATAATATTTTAATAATTTAATTAAATAATCTCCAATTGTCTTTTGTTGGTAATTTATGTGACTGGTAATATTTTGGATTTGGGAGTTCATGATATTATTAATATAAGTTAAATTGTTCATCCTGTATGCTAAGTTTTCGTCGTTTGTGTGTAGTAATTTAAGAGTTTTATGTTTAATCTAATATTTTATAGCCCAGATGATGGCCAACAATTCTTTCTCTAATTTACTATAATTTATTTCGTGTGTATTAAGGGTGCTGCTTGCATAGCATATTGGGCGATTATCTTGCGAAAGCACTGCTCCCAAAGCGAAATTACTCACGTCCGTTGTCAATGTGAATGTTTTAGAAAGGTCTGGGTATGCTAATATTGGAACATGTGTTAGTAGGGTATTGAGAGTGTGGAAACTTTTTTCATATTCTTGGTCATTTATGTTTATCTTTGAATCTTTCTTTAAGTATTTAGTCATTGGTTTAGCGATAGATGAGTAGTCTTTTATGATTTTCCTGTAGTAGCCTGTGAGTCCTAAGAATTGCTTGATCTGTTTTGCCGTTTTTGGTATGGGAAAGTTAACAACGCATTCTAGCTTTTTAGGATTGGGCTTGACTCCCTCCGTTGTGATTATATGTCCAAGGAACTTTTTTAAAAATTCCGACTTATTCAGTTGGATTTTTAGGTTTGTTTCCTGTAAAACTTGCGAATATAAGTCTGAGTGAGTTCATATGTTCCTGTAGGGATGTTGAAAATATGATTATGTCGTCCAGGTATACAGGCAGATTTTATTGATATAGTCCTGGAGCAAATTGTTCATCAATCTCTGAAATGTTGCAGGGGCTGTTTTTAGCCCGAAAGGCATTCGCAGAAATTCGTAGTGTTCTCCTTTGACACTAAATGCGGTTTTGTGGAAGTCTTCCTCCTCTATCTCGATTTGGTGGAAACCCTTCGCTAGGTCAAGTGTAGTGAAATACTGGCTTCTTCCCAGTTTTTCGAGAATTTCATCTATGTTCGGGATGGGGAACTTGTCATCGATCGTTACTTCGTTCAGCTTACGATAGTCGATCACAAGTCTTCATTTTGGTTTTCCGCTAGCATCGGCCTTTTTCGGCACGATCCAAATTGGGGCTGAATAGGGAGAATTGCTATTCCTGATTATTTTATTTTTCAACATCTCTTGGATTTGATCTATAACTTCCTTTTTGTCTACGTACGGGTATCTATGCTTTATTGCGGAAGTAAACGAAAGTCTATCGCCCTCCTGGTAAAAAAATATTATGATATCTATTTATTAATTGTAATAGTTGTGATTTGATGTTGAAGAGTTTTGATTAGAAGTGAGCTGGTTGAATGAATTCTTTTGGGATCGCAGATCCCCGGATTTAAAATTGAATTTGTTGCGCCTGTGTCTATTTTAAGTCTTATAAACCCTATCCTTGTCCTTATTATTATAAGTGGTAATTTAATTTTGAGGCTAGTTCCTGAAAATTTTCAGCCTCTTCTATTTTTCCTATGTCCATATGATTGGTTTCTAGAATTTGGTCCTTGAAATGATGGATTTTGGTTGGGGTTCTGTGGGTTCACTTGTTGGTATGGTCGGTGTTGTTGGGATGGTTGCTGGTAAAGTCGGTGTTGTTGGGATCTTGTTTTTAAAGATGTTAGGGGCAGTGCGCTTGTTGTTTATCGCGCTCTCTCTAGTCACCTCGGTTTCCCCTAAAATAACCACTAGTTTGTTATTTAATCTGTCTAACTTGATTTTCATATCGTTGTGGAAATCTAGGGTGTTTGTTCTAAAGGTCACGCTGCGTAATTCGTCAAAGAGTTCATCACAGGAACGTCTATCTCCAAAATTATTCTGTAGTATGGTTTTAATCTCTGCCCATGCAGTCGCGTGGCTGTTTATTTCTATCGCCTGTCTTGCCCTTCCTTTGAGTTTTGACTTTATTATGTCCGAAAAAAGTAGTTGGGACGGTTCATCGTATGTTCGTAGGTGTGAGTGTACTCGGTCAATGAGTGTGATGAATGTCTGTAGGTCTCCTGAGTCGCCACAGAATTCAGGTAAATTGTTTAAGTATTTCAGAGGGTTTATAGTTAATCTGTTCATTAAGTTTTCAGCCTGTACTGCCATTTTTAAGAAAAAATATAGGAAAAGGAAAAAGAAATTGTCTCTTACACACGAATGCGGTTTTCTCTTTTATTTTTATGCCTTAAATATCAGTTTTTCTTTGCTTTAGTTTTTATCGATGTTATATTATGTAGGAGTTCTTGCAAATTTTGGATTTCTTGTTCTTCTGACGTATACAGTAGTTTTCTTTTAATTTCTGATTTTGTGCTTATCTTTTGAGTTACATACATTTAATAATAATATTAATGGATATAAAATAATATAAATAGTATAATATAGTTAATCAAATTCTTACTTTCTGATACTATTGTTGAAAATATATATGGTACCTATATTGCTGTCTGCTTGGGTATGTGCTTCTAATGTTGGATTCAAAGTTGATTAGGATGAAAAAGTTGTCACTATGTTGAGCTTAAAGTTAATTAGGATAAAAAGTTGTCACTATTTTGAGTTTAAAGTTGATTAGGGTAAAAAGTTGTCACTATGTTGAGTTTAAAGTTGATTAGGATAAAAGGTTGTCACTTTCTTCCGTTGTGTTGTTTTTTTCTCTTTTTTTATATTTTGTGTTAAATTTTTAAAGGATCCACAATCTTAAGAAGTCTAAGAGTTTTGCACTTTAATTTTTTAAAGGATTCGTTTTTTAATCTTATGAAGTTCAAATGTCACCCAATTTTTGTACGTCCTATAATCTTTTAAAGGTTCTGTTCTTCAATCCTATGAAGTTCAACTGTCACAAAAAATTGTATATGCCCATTAATTTTTTAAAGTATGTGTTCTTCAATCTTATGAAGCCCAATGTCACAAAAATTTTGAACGTCCTTTAATCTTTTAAATGATCTGTTCTTCAATCTTATGAAGTTCAAATGTCACAAAAAATTGTATATGTCCTTTAATCTTTTAAAGGATCCGTTCTTATTTTCTTTTACCCGTTACGGATATTAAAATATCCAACATCTTTTCTCATGTAACTCTAATTTAAATGATTTACACACAAGGTTACACGGATATCCTACCGACTGCGCCAATTTTTTCCTCGTTATGAGAAACAACGAAAAAATAAATCAACTCGATTTAAGGTTCGATCAATAACTGCCCCTTATTCTTTATTTTCCAATTTCTTATATACTATTATTTTGTTAATAAAGATAAATGTTTGTACAATAATTCTTAAAAAATTTGTCTGGTGGTTAGTGGAAATGCACTTGAAAATAAAGTTATTAAAAATGTTTGGAATTAATGCACTTGGGCAAATAAATAATAAAATTATTTGGAATTAACGATACATTTTTGTTAACCGTTGAATTTTCGTTAGCGGAAATGCACTTGGACAACAACTCTTTGTAAAATACAATTTATAAATATATTTTATAATTCTTTGCGAAAATACAATTAACAAAGTTATAAATATACATATTAAAATTAGTAGTATAGGAATTAGTATACTTTGCAGTGAATAGAAAAATAAATAAAAAAAAAACAATTGGTAATATTCTTAATGACTTAAAATAGCGTGTGTATTTGTGTATGGTCAAAATAACATTAAGGGAATAGTGGGAGACACTATAACAATGCATCCGTACAGCGCAAGCCAGCCACAAACCCAGCGTATCAGGCTTAACCGCACGCAACGATCGTTCATCACCGATCAAGCGACAACGTGCGCCTTCCACCACGAAAAGGCGCAACTACCCCAAACGTCGCAAAGCAGCACCGGTTCCATTTTCAGTACCAGCGGGGCGACCGTGAGAGAAGAAAGCGCGCATCATATCGCGCAATGGTACGGACTTGCAAACGTCCGTCTTCCGCAACCGCGCGCCATCAGAGATGCGATCCGGGGCATCTCCGATGGCGCCTCTGCAAACGCTACAGAATGCGTTGGGCGGGTGGTATGTTTAAACGCTGGCTTAAGCCAACATAAACAATTAATGTAACTGCCGTGCGCGTGGAATTCCCCGTTTTTTCACATTATTTCAATTCCTATATCATTTTTGGCCTAAATTTCGTTAGCTGATCGACTGCTTAGAGACAGCCGTTCGAGCTAATGAAAAATCAATCTTAAACTAATAGCCCTCGCTCGCGCATGGCAATATGTCAACATATCTACATATTTGAAATAGTTTCGTTACGACTAACAAAAATTTGAAATATCATTGTGCAGTTTAAAGCTTACTTAAAACACTGTCAAACAATTTAAACTTTAACAACAGTGCGTTAATACTCAAATCCTTGGGCCCGCTCGACAGCCGGCACTCTTATTTCATCAAGTTCTAAACGACTTGACCAATGCGAAATAGTAGAGTGAGAGCGGTCCACGAAACAGTAGATGAGGCCAAAAAGGTAAGCGGATCAATAACACACGAGTGAGCTACTTATCCTGCCAAGTGTAGTCGTTTCTCCTGACAGACTACCTGACAAAGGGTAACACTATTATTAGCTATACAATGGAGGACGGATAATGAGGTTAAAGAGTAGGACAGACAGTGAGGTTAAAGACAGATGGGGAGACTCGAAAGAAAATTGCACGCATGACTATGAAAGTGTGAAAAGTAAAGCGGCCTGAAAAAATAGATATCCGAACCACACCTAAGCACCACGAACACAAAAAAGGTCAATGCATTCTTGAGGAGGAAATTACTTGCATTCGACAAAAGAAGAGATAGTCTACACAGCGCACCGAAGGGATCTCTACATAAATAGAAAGAGGGGCTACAAAGAGGAAAAAGGAACAGTTGAAAAACTTAAGCCACAACTGTTGAGGATGCGGTGTTATTTTGTATAATTGCAAAATAGGTTGTGCAAGGTTAATGAAAACCTTAATTTTTTGTTATTTCCCATTATGTTTCACATCGTTACTGGTTGCTTCTTCATTTTTCTTATTGTTCAGCTATTGCCTACTAGACCGAAAGCTGAATTATTTACACGCCTATCGATATAATGTAAATTTTGAAAGCTTTCTTACGTTAAAAGGAGCATTAAAAATTGGTCGTAGTGGTTTGGATCTTTAAGTTTGAGTTATTCATGATGTTTGTTTGAGTGTTATGTTTATGCGATATTATATACAATAGAATATTAAAAAAAAATTTTAAGTAATATGGAAAATATGGTTTCTTGTATTCTTCTGGTTCTTTTTCATTATCGGTGTCCTCTTCATCATGGGCACTGTGTAAATGAGGAATCGTTTTTCCTAACCGTATGCAAATTATTTGGGCTGTGCCAAAGGTAAACGCGATGTCTTAGTGGTCACCATTAAACTGATTTATTTCACATTCTCTTATGTTAGTATACACGTAAGCAGTGATTTTAACAATTCATATAACAGGATCATAGTGTGATACTGTAATTTCCAATGAGAATTCATATTCGAATCTAACGCAATAGGCACATGACCGAACTATATGGACGTTGACTATCCAAAACTGCAGTCGAATCAAATGTATCAATACCTTAGGTCCTGCGTGATAGTTTTTGATGTGCAGGTATCGAACGTATCGTGAGACGAATTCACACTTCAGAAAAGTGATGTTGTTCAACGTTCCAAGCAATGCAAAGCAGTGCACGATAAAGTTCAACAGAACTGATAGGTCCAGTCGCTATTTCTGTTCCTTCTTCCTTAAGCCTTGTGCAGAACCGCAGCATCCATGCTACGATGCGAACTTCACGAATATGTGAACTATACCTGTTTAGTGTATCGAGAATGTAGTTGTACACTGTAGTTACCTTAGACATAGATTTTCGAACTTCTGATTTTACTACTTACATGTCAATGTCGTTGTTTGTTTTAGTTTGGGCCATTTGCTTACATCTTCCCAAATAAACGTAGGTCCGGGGAAGTAGAATTTTAGCGGAAACGATTATCGGTGATAGCAGGCCTAGTGGGTCGAACAACGACGATGCAACGGACAGTATTGACCGCTTCGTAGCTCGATCCTTTATTGGCTGCTTTGTTAAAAAAGAAAAAATAAAATTTTCATGGTTCTGATCCCATTTAAGACCAAGAGCACTGGTAACGGAGGTATCGAGGTTGAGATCTTTATCAGCATGCTCGTAATCGAAGTGCTGGTGATTAGAATGCCATTTCGCCAGCTCAAATCCACCTAATTTTAACAATTCGGTTACCTCATATTTAATCCGAGACAGCTCTGCTAGAGAATCAGCACCGCACAGCAAATCACCAATGTAAAAAGATGATTTAACAATACTTGATCCAACTATGAGTTTTGATACATATTGATCGGCGAGATAATGTAGACTACGTGCAGCGAGATATGACGCAGCAGCCATTCCGTACGTAACCGTGTAGAGCTGGAAGGTTTGAATATCCTGATCGAGCGCTCTCTTCCACAAAATGCACTGGAAACTGCGATGTTCCTCACTTTCTAATATCTGCCTGTACATTTTTACAATATCTGCTGTAAGCACGTAGCGAGTAAATGAAAACGAAGTAAAAAAATAAGGAGTTCGCTTTGGATTGTCGGCCCAATCATTTGAATGTCTTTTATTGACTTCTGGGTTGTTGCCTTACAAGATGCATCGAAGACGACCCTCAGCTTCATCGATGTGCCGCTCGGCTTAAGAACGCAGTGGTGAGGTATGTAATAATGCGGCTGGTTCAAATTCGGGCTTGGAACTACTTGCATGTGTCCTAAACGTTCGTATTCATCCATAAATGCCACATACTCTGTCCTGAGGCTAGTTGATCGTAACAAGCGGCGTTCTTGTGCGTTAAATCTTCTAAGGGCTGTTGAGTACGACTTTCCCTAACAAGTAGGATCGTCCTTGAACGGAAGTTTGATTACTATGCGACCACTGCGACTCCTACAAACGGAGTCATTGTACAATTTTTCGCAGCTTTGTTGCTCACTAGTCCACGTGTCTGCTGATGCATAAACATAAGTGTTGGGTTATCATATCTAGCCTTGAGTCTGTCTAATGCTTTCGAGTAATTTTCATTAGAAACAGGGAATGCATCGATAGTTTCTAATGCAAATGGTTAAATTTCTCTATATTAGAAAGGCTAATTCATTAATATTCTGAATACTTTTCACTGAATGAGGGAAGTTTTAGCTTAGATAGCTTCGAACCGGCATGCATAGCACATGTAGCGTCTGAGAGTGTGGCATTGGATTCTTCGGAAAGTTGTGACTGAATTATTAATTTTGTGGTTATGTATAACTCTTCTAGATCTACACGACCGCCATCATCCGGATCCAGCCTTTCGATTTCGGTTTGTGTAGATAATACAATTTTAAAATATGCTTCAAGAATGCCAAGTCGGAATTTGTAGTTTGCTACAGAAAGCACCCTTCTACCTGGTTGTAGACTACCTTCAACAATGTTTTTAATACGAGAAATATTTTTCTTAATACTGGCTCGTTGTTGCTTAAACTCCTCTAACGTCATCGTGGAAAATATATACAATACGTGACAAAAATGTTTGTGGTTAGAAAACCTATGTTACGGCGCTAATCTGCCAAAAAAGGTGTAGCAATGACAAATGTCAGAATATTTTCCTGGACAATGGCGAAAGGTTAGGTAGCGAAATAACCAAGTGGGCGGTGTCGTAGCAAAGACGATAGATGCAGTGGCGTCAATGGAGTAGAATGAACGATAGGGAATGATAGTACGCGCGTTTTTCCGTATTTGCGTAGCAGTAGTAGTAACGAAAGCAAAGTATTGTAATGAACGTTGTTTGCTCCGAGAAGCAGCGCGAAGAAATGAACAACCGAAGCGCCCATCATTTTAAAAAGAATCAGTTGTAACTGTGATGTGTAGTGTAGTGTAAGTAAACCTTGTATTGCCTATGTACTTTAAACTATATTAAACAAATATTGAACAATAAATGAACTGTGAAATAATATGAGAAGTTATAGTGTTTGTTGTGGAGGCGAAGTAGTTAGTAACAAATAGTAATAAGTAAACATGTACTAAAAATAACATTACTGTATCTTTGCAACTCTGTGTACTATTTCGCATTCCTTTTTATTCTTATAATCCTTTATACCTTGTAATACGCTCTCATGTTTGAATAAAGTTAAATAATCCTCCTAACTTTAGGTTATGGCTCCAGCGCCAAGTGACTGCAAACGCTTAAAAGAAGTTGAAGTGTATTATTTAAAGTAATGGCTGGTGCAAAAATCAAGCCGCTAAACGCGGAGAACTACAATTCGTGGAAATTGCAGATGCGAGTAATTTTGATTAAAAATAATTTGTGGGGTTTTGCCTGATGACAAAGATAGATTCGTTGAATGGAAGCTGCTTGACCAAAAGGCATCAGCGGATATCACCACCGGAGCTAGGGCTCATTTCAGAGTGTATTACTGAACGGGAAGTTTGGTTAAGATTGGAAGCAAGAAAAGCTACGTTGTTAAAACGTATAGCATTGTCACGTTTGTTGGAGGAAGAGAAGGTGCGCGATCATCTCAATTTTTTCGATGCTGTCGCTAAGTTGAAAGAAATAGGCGTCGCAGTTGGCGACGAGCTGCTATCTATTTTGTTGTTGTATAGTCTACCTGCGTCGTATGAAACATTTAGATGTGGAGTGGAAACGCGAGACGAACTGCCGAAACCAAAAGTACTTCGCGTGAAAGTACTTGAAGAATATGAGTCGCAAAACGCAAAAGAAGATAAAGTGGACAATATTCGTAATGTACTCTATGTAAAGCAAGAAATTATGTTTTGGGTGCGGCAAGCCGGGTCTTATCGCGAGAAACTGTAAGAGCGAAAAATCAAAACCAAAACATGAAACCGGTACCGAAAAGAAACCAACAAACTTTTTATCAATGCTTGAAATCCTCATCACACCCGCCAGCAGCTGGGACCAAAAAGTTTCAGTATACTATGGGAACAACCTCTCGCATATGACAATTGATATTTGCATGACGGCAAATGAAGGATTTCCTATACAACTATACAAACAATTCGAAGCTAAAGAAAGCGTTTAAAAAAACGTCCTAAGAAGTATTGCATTACTAATGCTGTTCATATCCAACATAACTGCGCCACTAATCATGCAAAAAATCACACCCTCGAATGTTGTAGACAATTCAATTAAATGCTAATACTCCAAATGTATAAATTTGTACAAATTGTCATGTGTTGTACAGTATCCACAAAAAGTATACCTTCTCATCCCTTGCTTACATTTCCAAAGAAGACATAACAACACTAAACAGTATAGTCAAGTAATCCCGATCTAAAAAACGAAAAAAATTGTGTTGATCAATCCAGATCACAACCTACAATCGGTCAGTAAAAATATTATTCCATCTTGTTGCACAGATAATGAGAAGTTATACTCGGTAGCGAATTTCAAGCCCTCCGAGTGTATTGTATTTCTGACATGAAATAAAAGCTTTTCATAAAAATCCATCGACCGCTCGAAAGCGGCTTAGAATAAACTTTAGGTACTTCCATTTTTTGGAAAACGCTCAAGATGCATACCACAAATTTGAGAAAGAGTTCGGGCGAACATCGCGTTAGCGGTTACAAAGCTCCAATCATATAAATATATATACGAGTATAAGCTGCGTGACTAGTTTGCGCTTAAACAGACAGACACACATTCTTTCCTTAGCTTCGGACCCCCACTTTGTATTGGTGAAATGCAAATAACTTACAAATTTTGCATTTTTTCTTTCATTGGAAGGAAGTAACCGAGATTGGTACCACACGCTAGAAGAAACATTAAATAGAAAACCATCTGGACAAGTTGAGATTGAAAATTATATGTTACTTAATATAAACATCAGTCTCGTCTCTATGAGTAAAGTCAAAACGACGTAGAAAGGACTAATGGGTGTATATAAATAATAAACAGAGAGAGAAAACATCCGTTGGTTAAGCCAGAACCTTTATTTGAATTAGATAACTTAAACCATAGGTACACCCTTTATATGAAATGTTGTAATTCTCTTTGATCGAAAATGTATAATATTCATATTTGTATATTTATATACGAGCATAACAAATGTATAAACGTACGCAAGTATATACAGGTAAATATGTACATAGCTTTATGTATGTACTATTGTAGGTAAGCATACATATTGGAATGTTAGAACCGTTAATACTTTTTACAGTCCGCTTCATATTCATACAAAAATACAAAAAATGTTCAGTTCGTAGCTAGCCTTATAGACTATTTCCACCGAGCACTTAAATGCATTTAAGGCATCTGTTAAGTGAATGAAATGTCAAACGTTTCCACCAAAAGTGAGTTAAGTCAAACAGCTGCTGAAACGAAAGTGCTTTTATGCATGTTTCCATTTTCACTTTTGCTTGTTTGATTCCTTAAATTATTATAGTTAAATCACTTTCGGTAATTTAACAGAAAATTGCTGTCACTACTAATGTGATCACTTCGAAAGTTTCGGTCTATTTCTTGCCAGAGTCGTGTTTTTTTCGGATTTAATGAGGGACGAGCATTTTATTTTGCATGGTGAAATTTTTTCTGCAAAAATTACTTTTTTCCATTAATATAATATTAACGCAAATACATACACGTATATTAAGTAATTGGCGAAGAGAATGCTTCTCCTCTTTAAAAAACAAAAAAAAAATAAGAAACAAACAAAAAGCATTTGTGGAATTTCGAACGATCCCCTCAATATAAAAATATGCGTGGCTCTGGCAGCTATCAGCTGATTGAGCAAAATAAATAATTTAAGGAAGCAAACAAGCAAAAGTGAAAATGGAAACATGCATAAAAGCACTTTCGTTTCAGCAGCTGTTTGACTTAACTCACTTTTGGTGGAAACGTTTGACATTTCATTCACTTAACAGATGCCTTAAATGCATTTAAGTGCTCGGTGGAAATAGTCTATAAGGCTAGCTACGAACTGAACATTTTTTGTATTTTTGTATGAATATGAAGCGGACTGTAAAAAGTATTAACGGTTCTAACATTCCAATATGTATGCTTACCTACAATAGTACATACATAAAGCTATGTACATATTTACCTGTATATACTTGCGTACGTTTATACATTTGTTATGCTCGTATATAAATATACAAATATGAATATTAAACATTTTCGATCAAAGAGAATTACAACATTTCATATAAAGGGTGTACCTATGGTTTAAGTTATCTAATTCAAATAAAGGTTCTGGCTTAACCAACGGATGTTTTCTCTCTCTGTTTATTATTTATATACACCCATTAGTCCTTTCTACGTCGTTTTGACTTTACTCATAGAGACGAGACTGATGTTTATATTAAGTAACATATAATTTTCAATCTCAACTTGTCCAGATGGTTTTCTATTTAATGTTTCTTCTAGCGTGTGGTACCAATCTCGGTTACTTCCTTCCAATGAAAGAAAAAATGCAAAATTTGTAAGTTATTTGCATTTCACCAATACAAAGTGGGGGTCCGAAGCTAAGGAAAGAATGTGTGTCTGTCTGTTTAAGCGCAAACTAGTCACGCAGCTTATACTCGTATATATATTTATATGATTGGAGCTTTGTAACCGCTAACGCGATGTTCGCCCGAACTCTTTCTCAAATTTGTGGTATGCATCTTGAGCGTTTTCCAAAAAATGGAAGTACCTAAAGTTTATTCTAAGCCGCTTTCGAGCGGTCGATGGATTTTTATGAAAAGCTTTTATTTCATGTCAGAAATACAATACACTCGGAGGGCTTGAAATTCGCTACCGAGTATAACTTCTCATTATCTGTGCAACAAGATGGAATAATATTTTTACTGACCGATTGTAGGTTGTGATCTGGATTGATCAACACAATTTTTTTCGTTTTTTAGATCGGGATTACTTGACTATACTGTTGAGTGTTGTTATGTCTTCTTTGGAAATGTAAGCAAGGGATGAGAAGGTATACTTTTTGTGGATACTGTACAACACATGACAATTTGTACAAATTTATACATTTGGAGTATTAGCATTTAATTGAATTGTCTACAACATTCGAGGGTGTGATTTTTTGCATGATTAGTGGCGCAGTTATGTTGGATATGAACAGCATTAGTAATGCAATACTTCTTAGGACGTTTTTTTAAACGCTTTCTTTAGCTTCGAATTGTTTGTATAGTTGTATAGGAAATCCTTCATTTGCCGTCATGCAAATATCAATTGTCATATGCGAGAGGTTGTTCCCATAGTATACTGAAACTTTTTGGTCCCAGCTGCTGGCGGGTGTGATGAGGATTTCAAGCATTGATAAAAAGTTTGTTGGTTTCTTTTCGGTACCGGTTTCATGTTTTGGTTTTGATTTTTCGCTCTTACAGTTTCTCGCGATAAGACCCGGCTTGCCGCACCCAAAACATAATTTCTTGCTTTACATAGAGTACATTACGAATATTGTCCACTTTATCTTCTTTTGCGTTTTGCGACTCATATTCTTCAAGTACTTTCACGCGAAGTACTTTTGGTTTCGGCAGTTCGTCTCGCGTTTCCACTCCACATCTAAGTGTTTCATACGACGCAGGTAGACTATACAACAACAAAATAGATAGCAGCTCGTCGCCAACTGCGACGCCTATTTCTTTCAACTTAGCGACAGCATCGAAAAAATTGAGATGATCGCGCACCTTCTCTTCCTCCAACAAACGTGACAATGCTATACGTTTTAACAACGTAGCTTTTCTTGCTTCCAATCTTAACCAAACTTCCCGTTCAGTAATACACTCTGAAATGAGCCCTAGCTCCGGTGGTGATATCCGCTGATGCCTTTTGGTCAAGCAGCTTCCATTCAACGAATCTATCTTTGTCATCAGGCAAAACCCCACAAATTATTTTTAATCAAAATTACTCGCATCTGCAATTTCCACGAATTGTAGTTCTCCGCGTTTAGCGGCTCGATTTTTGCACCAGCCATTACTTTAAATAATACACTTCAACTTCTTTTAAGCGTTTGCAGTCACTTGGCGCTGGAGCCATAACCTAAAGTTAGGAGGATTATTTAACTTTATTCAAACATGAGAGCGTATTACAAGGTATAAAGGATTATAAGAATAAAAAGGAATGCGAAATAGTACACAGAGTTGCAAAGATACAGTAATGTTATTTTTAGTACATGTTTACTTATTACTATTTGTTACTAACTACTTCGCCTCCACAACAAACACTATAACTTCTCATATTATTTCACAGTTCATTTATTGTTCAATATTTGTTTAATATAGTTTAAAGTACATAGGCAATACAAGGTTTACTTACACTACACTACACATCACAGTTACAACTGATTCTTTTTAAAATGATGGGCGCTTCGGTTGTTCATTTCTTCGATAAAGATGCCACCTTATACTTATTCTATTATATTTCTTCTAGATGTCCGTTGATACTTGTTCTATTACCTTCTCACATACAATTTGAACATAAAAAAATCATACGAATCAGTGAAATATCTACTGGAAGCAATAAAATATGAAAGCTATAAATTTCCACGACTCAGCGCTAGCAAAAGAAAATGATACCTTCTTTTCTATGCTAGCCATAAAATGTAATAAATCATATTATGTATGTATTTAAATTTTTATTTTTTTTAATTTTACAGGTTTGTTTAATGAGGCTGAACCATGGATCAAAACCAATGGATTACAATAAAAGATGTAATCAATAATGCTCTTGTGAAAGATAACTTAAAGGAAAAGTATATTATTTCTTGAAAGCGTTTGAAGAACTAGGTGTGAACATGAGCTTAAAAATTCATTTCCTCCATCACCACATGAATTGGCTTGAACACTAACACTCCACTGAACTCAATGAACAAGGTGAGCGTTGTCACCAAATAGGTTTGATAGATTCCGTGACAGGTGATTCGTACCGGTGGCTAAAGAGTACCTGTTGGGTCACCTATTTAGACACCCTGCAAGCTGTATTCAGTCAGATATACCTGCACTCATTTACTGTATATATTTACATATGTATGAATATATACATATATACAAGTATGCAAATTCTGAGCGCAATCTTCTGTTTGCTTATCTATTTATTATTCTTCATGCTCATTCATATTAACGGTATACACATGTAAATACCAACAAATAATTTTAAGTTCTCCCTCAGGAGGTTTGCATAAGTAGATACATATAAGAGATTCGAATATGAATTCTCATTGAAAATTACAGTATCACACCATGATCCTGTTATATGAATTGTTAAAACCACAGCTTATACTAACATAAGAGGATGTGAAATAAATCAGTTTAATGTTGACCACCAAGACATCGCGTTTACCTTTGGCACAGCCCAAATAATTTGCATACGGTTAGGAAAAACGATTCCTCATCTAAACATTTTGGCGCCCAACGTGGAACACGTGCCTTAAAGTAAATTCAATAATGTTAAAGCTAAAGTTCATAATTTGTAAAGACTTTTTCTTGGTGGTCGACTTTCGGCTCAGCATCATTATCGCTCGAGGCTAATTTTTCTGAAGTGCACCACCACCACCAACTAGTTGCAGCCACGCACCAGGATCGAAGGAAGGGCAGGACAACTAAGTACACCAAACTCTTTTTGCTACGACCACTTTGGCTTGCACGTTAATAGCTAAGGCCCTCACACATGTATGTATGCATGTCGTTCCCACCCTTCCGCTCGATTGTTCGCTGCTGCACTCTATTATTCATCGAATTGACTTCGCTGCCGTACAATAGTCGCAAGTTGCACACATAGATCTTATTTCGCTACAATCCCAAAGGTGCAAGGTGCCTTTCTTTGTGTCATTCAATTTCGGCGCTGCTTCTCGGAGCAAACAACGTTCATTACAATACTTTGCTTTCGTTACTACTACTGCTACGCAAATACGGAAAAACGCGCGTACTATCATTCCCTATCGTTCATTCTACTCCATTGACGCCACTGCATCTATCGTCTTTGCTACGACACCGCCCACTTGGTTATTTCGCTACCTAACCTTTCGCCATTGTCCAGGAAAATATTCTGACATTTGTCATTGCTACACCTTTTTTGGCAGATTAGCGCCGTAACATAGGTTTTCTAACCACAAACATTTTTGTCACGTATTGTATATATTTTCCACGATGACGTTAGAGGAGTTTAAGCAACAACGAGCCAGTATTAAGAAAAATATTTCTCGTATTAAAAACATTGTTGAAGGTAGTCTACAACCAGGTAGAAGGGTGCTTTCTGTAGCAAACTACAAATTCCGACTTGGCATTCTTGAAGCATATTTTAAAATTGTATTATCTACACAAACCGAAATCGAAAGGCTGGATCCGGATGATGGCGGTCGTGTAGATCTAGAAGAGTTATACATAACCACAAAATTAATAATTCAGTCACAACTTTCCGAAGAATCCAATGCCACACTCTCAGACGCTACATGTGCTATGCATGCTGGTTCGAAGCTATCTAAGCTAAAACTTCCCTCATTCAGTGAAAAGTATTCAGAATATTAAAATTTCGTTACATCTTTCAAACAAATCATCGATCGTGAATTTAGCCTTTCTAATATAGAGAAATTTAACCATTTGCATTAGAAACTATCGATGCATTCCCTGTTTCTAATGAAAATTACTCGGAAGCATTAGACAGACTCAAGGCTAGATATGATAACCCAACACTTATGTTTTTACAAAATATTTCCTCGCTGTTTGAGCTTTCGTCTATATCTAAGCCAAATGGAAGTCAGCTGAGAAGCCTGATTGATAAAGCATCTGCCATTTACGGTTCGCTGTTATCCTTAGGATCCGAAAGACAGATTTCAGATACCATGCTCATATACTTAGTTTTGCAGAAATCAGATGAAGAGACCAATCGAAAATGGAAGGAGTCTCTGGATTTTAAAACCCTACCGAGCTTGGAAGATTGCACAAATATATTGGAGAGACATTGCCAATATCTCGAGTCAATTGATAGTGCTTACGCCGTTGTTCCAGTACATCAAACCTCCAACAAAACACGGAAAACAAAGAATCAACGCACGAGTTATTCGTTTGCTTGTTCGCATCCAACTTGCTAAGTATGTTCGAGTACCAGCCACAATATACAGCATTGTACTTGCTGATAAGAAGTTCAATAAATCGAAGAAAATCGACTTGCAGAGAGCTTTTTCAGTTCACTTTCTGCAGGCCAAATAAAACTCGGAGATAATTTACCTGTTTTACAGAAAACGCTATTGGGTCGTTTCTGGATGCTAGAGAGCAAGCTTCAACGCCTGTAGTACTAAATGTTTACTGGCACACGATTCAATAGATGAAAAGTTGGAACGTCTGTGGCAGATCGAAGAAGTCAATGCATCAGCAGACACGTGGACTAGTGAGCAACAAAGCTGCGAAAAATTGTACAATGACTCCGTTTGTAGGAGTCGCAGTGGTCGCATAGTAATCAAACTTCCGTTCAAGGACGATCCTACTTGTTAGGGAAAGTCGTACTCAACAGCTCTTAGAAGATTTAACGCACAAGAACGCCGCTTGTTACGATCAACTAGCCTCAGGACAGAGTATGTGGCATTTATGGATGAATACGAACGTTTAGGACACATGCAAGTAGTTCCAAGCCCGAATTTGAACCAGCCGCATTATTACATACCTCACCACTGCGTTCTTAAGCCGAGCGGCACATCGATGAAGCTGAGGGTCGTCTTCGATGCATCTTGTAAGGCAACAACCCAGAAGTCAATAAACGACATTCAAATGATTGGGCCGACAATCCAAAGCGAACTCCTTATTTTTTTACTTCGTTTTCATTTACTCGCTACGTGCTTACAGCAGATATTGTAAAAATGTACAGGCAGATATTAGAAAGTGAGGAACATCGCAGTTTCCAGTGCATTTTGTGGAAGAGAGCGCTCGATCAGGATATTCAAACCTTCCAGCTCTACACGGTTACGTACGGAATGGCTGCTGCGTCATATCTCGCTGCACGTAGTCTACATTATCTCGCCGATCAATATGTATCAAAACTCATAGTTGGATCAAGTATTGTAAAATCATGTTTAAATGCATTTGAGCTAAAATGCATTTAACGTCCGGTGGAAATAGGCTATTAAGCTAATAAAGAGATTGGTTCGTCCACCTTTAAATCGACGTAAACGGAATACTAAATAAATATTAAGCTATTTTTAAACTTTATTGCTAGAATGTTGGGAACTAAAATATGGATTTGGTTTTACTTGACCGATGATCACGGAGTGCCGTTTTCAGTATTATACATTGAGCTACCGCTTCTAGGGACACTTTTGAATGTGGACAGTTTGGAACCACAAAATTAGACACGCATGCTTATTGTTATTACTAGTTTTAATGTTTTGAATGGAGCACATCTTGCTTTAATATTTCATATTACTTCTAATGATATTTTATTTACGAAACATGCATAGAAATCATTTTTTCAGTTACTTATGACAATACTTTCACACACGATGACAGTGTTGGGTATAGAGACCCCAGTTGTGCTAGTGGTTCCATTAAGTTGAGGGGGAATGGTTTTGAAATAGCCATACTTTCGATTATGCGCTTGTTAGTAAAGGGTGTTCTAAAATTAACGCAAGATTTGAAGGTATTTAATGATTTTTATGTATTTTATGATTCAATGAAAAATCATAATCTGAAGACCTAAAACGGTGTTTTCTCTTTAATCCAAATCTTGCGTTATTTTTTGGCCAACCTATTCAAGTAGCTGCTGGCTGTAAGTTTACATGCGATGGTAAACCAGATGTCGTAATTATCATCAGTAACTCAGTTCGATAATTAATTTTTTGGGTGATTTTTATCACAGAGCTCTAAACATGAAAATTTAGTTGTCATTTACCTTCTGCATTTTCATTTTGATATTTGTTAGTGTTGTACATTGAGCTACCACTTCTAGGGTTACTTTTGAATGTGGGTTGTCTGTGAGTTGGAAACCACAAGATTACACACGTATGCACCTTTATTGTTATTATTTGTTTTAATGTTTTGAATTTATGTTTAATTTTAGAATTTGTAATACATATCTTTTCGTAGCATTGTATATTACTTCTAATGATATTGGTTTTGGAACATGCATGCAAATCATGTCCTTAGTTATTCATAACAATACATTCACACCCGATGACCGTGTCGGATATAGAGACCCCAGTTGTGCTTGTGCTTCCATTAAGTCGACGACGTATGGTTTCTGAAATAGCCATACTTTCGACTATATGCTTGTTATTACAAGCAGCTGCTGGCTGTAAGTTTACTGGTGATGGTATATTCGTTATCATATTTATCATGGGTAACTCTAGAGATTTTTGCTGACTTAAGCCTGTCTCTGCAACACTTCCACATTCTCTCATAGTTTGTGGTTGATCGTTTTTGTTAATTGACACGTCTGCAGGATTATGAGGAATAATGATACTGCCACTAGCGGCATGTGAACGGCATCCACTGCATGCGAGGCCACCGCAACTGTCGCCGGTCGTTCCTTGGCCCGTAGTGCCACCCACAAGAGCCACAGCTGAACGTCTATAGACAGCACTGTTCATGGTAAGTTTACGGACGTTCTTGTCTGGATGAAACACCAGAATATATACTTTTGGGGAATACAAACAAATAAGAGCAACCGAAGCACTCAAGCTAATTGAAATGCATAACGTTGTTATTTGTATCTGAAAGATAAAAAGAAACAAAATATAATTTTTCGTATGTCATTTCTACGGAAACCTTAGAAAAACTTCAAAAATAAAAAAAATGTTAATTACTTAGGAGTTCTGTTTTTATATATTTTTAAGAGATTCTAATAAATGACCTGGCCTTAAGCTGAACAAAAATAATTCCTTATCTACTATTGTATTAAAATTTCTTTCATCAAAAAAACAAAAAACTAAACATTTAAATGAATAACGGAAATGGTTTTGCAAGAGAAATCAATTGCTCTCATACGTACACAAGGAATAAGGTTGTTTTACTGGTTTTATTAGGTTGAAAGATGAAAATTTTATACACAAAAATAAGATCTTGAACAATTTGTCTGTAATTTGGTTTAAAGTCCTATTCATCATAAGCTCTTGCAAAAAATTTCGTTTTGTTTTGAGATACTGAAAGCCCGCACACTCCTTTTTCGTAGTTTTTATGAGTTCCAAATAACGTTTCCATTTCATATCTTGTTCGCATCGACTTAGAAAGCAGTTTGAAAACGAGGTTTATGGATTGTGGGCTTAAGGGTTTGGCACCGACTTATAGTGTCTTGGTTGACATATCTGACAGTTTTCGTCAACATTTATATTACGGAACTAAAAATAAAATGGTAAGTTTGTAACGGAGTTTTCCACTTGGCTGGGCTTAGCTCAGCCTTGCCAAGGGTTTCCTAAAATAACAAGCACACTATTTCCGAAGTTACAACAATTCAATTTAATTTATTATTTATACATACATACATATATAGGAATATAAAACATATACATAATTATATATTATCTATGTTTCTACGCAATACTTCTACGCTACATATATCTAATACTTCTCATATGAGCTGTGGAGGTGAAAGTCCTCTACTAGCGCCCTTTTCAGTGAGGTGAAACCCCTCAGTGGAATATTACTAAGTGTTCGTGAGGTGAAAACCCTCAGGGACACTACATTTGCCGGTGATGTTGATCCCGCGGGCAAGTACACGTACATATACCTATCGACGACACCAAAAAAAATATTATTAATATCATATATGTATGTACATATGTACATATGTATTCGAATTCATATTAGGTATATGTGCACGTACTTACATATATTTTCTCGTGTTGTTGTACGGGCTCAAACATCTAAGATTTTGGAGCCCTTATACCCTCCCCTCACTTCCTGCTGCGAGACTTAGTGTTACCAGGCCCGTTCGTGCAATTCTTACGCGGTAGCTGTTGCCCTCGATGTGGCGTTTGAACGATGGGCCCATGCGTCGCTGCTGTGGTTGCTGTAGGTGTGCCTCGATATCGCTTCTCAAAATCTCTGGGTGGATATTCGGCTCGTGGACTTGCTTTTTTCCTCTTGACTACGTTTCTTAAGTAACCTGGTGCTTCTTTCATCTTCTCGGTATTCTCTTTGGACCATCTGCGGTTCACCTTCTCTTTACGCTGCCGTGTTATATTCGACTGTGATTAGAACTCCTCTCGAGTCTAGTTAGTTTGCCCACTGTCGGCTTCGTTGTATAATTTGATGGTGAGATGACTGCATTGTGGTCGTGCGACGCTCCAATTCTTCTGCTAGCATGGTTGTGCATAAAATAGCCTTCTCTTTTCCTCTCTCGACTCGTAGATTCATTGATTCTCCTCCTCATCTGAATTGTGCTCTTGCCTTCGCTAAGTAGTCCATCCCAATCAACATCTCGTCGACAAGCTCTGGTAGCGCAAGCAACTTATTCTTGTATACTTCATCTCCCAGTTTCACTTCTGCTTCTACGGTTATTACTGTCTTTTCGCTAGCTCACTACTCAAAGACTCCTCGTTGCCCCTGTGTCGATCGCTGCTATCACGGCACCACCTTTTACGGTTACTCTGTCCAGAAGCCGGCCCTGCGTTTGCCTAAGTGCTGTTGATGTCTTCGAGGAGCTCTAAACTCCTCCTCTTGGGGCTGACGAAGGTTTCTGGTCTTTCCTTTGCGGCTTCTGGAAGCACTCACTAGTGCGCATGCCGCAATAGTTTCGTGTGTGTATTACACAACGTCGACACTTCCAACAGAATTCCATTCTTGTACTACGATAGCCGTATGCGAAATGCTTGCGGTTCGTGGGTTCACGTATCCCCCCTGTCGGTCTGGTTGAGGCTATACTCTCCTTGGTATACTTTGATTTCGCTCTTCATGTAAGTGTTGATAGAGCTCTGCTTCACTTTTCCAACATGGTTTTGCTTTATCTTCAGACCTTCTGAGCTGGCCGAGTATGTCGGAAGGCTAGCTCCGTCAGGCGTCTTTGTACGCTTTCTGCTTCACTCTGATTCTGGATTAAGCTCGCAAAGCCTTTGCGCAGCTCCTCCGCCGTTCCATGTTCCTCGAACCCAAATTATTCCGCATACCTTAAAAGTTCCTCTCGATTGAGGTAGTGCACCCATGTCACCTTGACCATGGCTGCCTCGTAATCTCGCCTTTTGTCTTCTTCTTACGTTTTCTTTTTACTTTAGAGTCCCTGCTCGGGCGCCAGTTGTAACGGAGTTTTCCACTTGGCTAGGGTTAGTTCAGCCTTGCCAAGGGTTTCCTAAAATAACAAACACGCTATTTCGGAAGTTGCAACATTTCCATTTAATTTATTATTTATATTTAGGAATATACAGTATATACATAAATATAAATTATCTATGTTTCTACGCAATACTTCTGAGCTACATATATCTACTACTTCTCGTATGGGCTGTGTAGTCCCCTTTCCAGTGAGGTGAAAACTCTAAAATTCATGTTTGAACATGTTTCTTCTAGTGAAAGCAAAGTGAATACGCATAAAGCGGAACTCATAAAATATGTATATATATGTATATAATTACATGTTAAACTTAAAATATTATTAATATATGTATGTATGTACATGTGTATATATATTTTTTGGTGTTGTCTATCTAAGATTTTGGGGTCCTTACAAGTTTCTGCATTGAGCAATTGAATTGAATAAGCTTTAAACCAAAACCTATTTTACTGATTTGTGACTAGAAAGGAATCAAATCAGAATCACTGGCAGCAATTGTTCGAATTTTAAAATATTGGAAGTCAACGGCATTTAAGCTTGCAAGAAAGGTCGCAAAATTGAATAATCATTTCAATACTTACACATTTGTGCTCGACAAAACTTATGTATAAAGTTAAAAGTACTACATACATATGTATGTACACGTATGTAACAATTAGAAATGAGTTCTTTAAGGAATATTTTATTTTGGACCGAAGTTCGTTTTGTACATGAAATTTTAATAAAAAATTTATGTTATATCAATAACTTATTACAAAGCTGAACATTTGAACCAGTTCAGCGTTCTCTAAATCTCGCCCACAAGACAGAAAATGGGATTGTGCCGCCTGGGACTATTATAGGTAAATCAATCTGATTTCTTTTAGCTATGCTTTTCAGTTCTGAACTTAAGAATTTAGAACACTACATATGAATGTATGTTGCAAGTCTTTTCGGTGTCGGTCCAAACAAGGCATTCGCAACAGCAGCAGCGTCTGCGGTGTGAGCGAACAATGTGGAACAAGGTAACGTAGTAAATAAGAAAATATAGGCCTTCCAAAAAATATACTAATCCTAAGAAGCATAGTACCAATGCGATGAGCAGTAGGGTATGTCACAAAATCAAAGTTTTCTAAAGAAAATATATTTATGGCGTATGACAATTATATATACATTCGATTGGGTTAGTAAACTAAAAAATAGTAATATATTACGTAATAAAAAATATAAGCTAAAAATTTTTATTTGCAGGCTTAGTGGTTTTAGTCAGGATACTTTTTATTTTTTTTTTTAATTATATACATAAAAAAATATATATAATTAGCACTTTATAACCGCTGAAGCGATTTTTAGTCGAGCCGTCGTCCAATTTATAGTGACGATGCGCGTCTTGATGTTTTTCCGACAAATAGATGGACCTACAAGAGACAACAATGTCAATGTCGCCGTATATCTATAGGCTTTAGTACTCGCCGTTCCCAACTCGAAGAGAACCATAAATCTTACGCAAAAAATTTCTCCCGAAAACTCCTAACGCCCAATCATCAGATGTTATCATCGTGTATGCCTCTGCAGCATATAGCATATATATCTTCATGCTCACGCATTTCGGCCACTCTCGTTTTTTCTGCAAACGCGCCTTGCTTCCATCTTCAGTTCTTGGTATCTATTCCATCCTGCCCGTGTAGTGGTCAATCACTGCGTTTCTGTTTCCTCTGCACTATTACACGGCAGCCCTCATCTCAGCAGCTGTTTTTGCGACCTTTCCGAAAACCAATAGTTTCATTTGCAGCTTTACGTAGGGAGCTTGAAATGCCATCCCACAGTTCCCTTATACCGCGTTGCTGATGAGTGCTCTTAGAGAGCAGGAGTGTAAGTCGAGCGGAAATTCGCCCGGCAGTCTGTTCTGGTAGCAGCTTTTCGACGTCAACTCTTCCTTGTTTATGCTGACGTGCTGGCGTTCTTTGATACACTGCGGCTAGAACCTACTTTCATTATTGCATGCTTAGATATTTACTAGCACCAGGAATTCCACGGAGTACCCCCTCGCTCCACTAATTTTGAAGACGAAATAGAGCCCCTCGTAAAAAAACCATCAGCCGTTCGGAGACGGCTTCGTATAAACTGTAGATCCCTCTATTTGTAAAAAAATGCCCATTTCTATATCCGTTTCGGCCTAAACTTCATTAGTCGATCGACTGCTTAGCCCTCGAACGCGCACGGCAGACCTTTTATCCGCCGACACTGTCCATTAGGTTAATATGAAAAACGGTGCCTAATTAAATTAACATTTATGAATAATATGTACCTATATAAAATATAATATATTAATTAATATTTATACCTATTTGATTGTACTCGTATTAAAGTAGTACGGAACCTTTAATGTACACTCTTCAAAGTGAATTTAATTAAAACCATTGTGAAAGAATTTTAACTTAAAAAAGGAGCGTTATTATTTAAATCAATGGGCCCTCTCGACAGCCGGCAACCCCTTACTTCCCTAAGCCCTTAGCGACGTAAAATAACTATAGTCGATTTTTTTTATTTGATATTTAAATACAATATTTATATTTATATTTATATTTATATTTATATTTATATTTATATTTATATTTATATTTATATTTATATTTATATTTATATTTATATTTATATTTATATTTATATTTATATTTATATTTATATTTATATTTATATTTATATTTATATTTATATTTATATTTATATTTATATTTATATTTATATTTATATTTATATTTATATTTATATTTATATTTATATTTATATTTATATTTATATTTATATTTATATTTATATTTATATTTATATTTATATTTATATTTATATTTATATTTATATTTATATTTATATTTATATTTATATTTATATTTATATTTATATTTATATTTATATTTATATTTATATTTATATTTATATTTATATTTATATTTATATTTATATTTATATTTATATTTATATTTATATTTATATTTATATTTATATTTATATTTATATTTATATTTATATTTATATTTATATTTATATTTATATTTATATTTATATTTATATTTATATTTATATTTATATTTATATTTATATTTATATTTATATTTATATTTATATTTATATTTATATTTATATTTATATTTATATTTATATTTATATTTATATTTATATTTATATTTATATTTATATTTATATTTATATTTATATTTATATTTATATTTATATTTATATTTATATTTATATTTATATTTATATTTATATTTATATTTATATTTATATTTATATTTATATTTATATTTATATTTATATTTATATTTATATTTATATTTATATTTATATTTATATTTATATTTATATTTATATTTATATTTATATTTATATTTATATTTATATTTATATTTATATTTATATTTATATTTATATTTATATTTATATTTATATTTATATTTATATTTATATTTATATTTATATTTATATTTATATTTATATTTATATTTATATTTATATTTATATTTATATTTATATTTATATTTATATTTATATTTATATTTATATTTATATTTATATTTATATTTATATTTATATTTATATTTATATTTATATTTATATTTATATTTATATTTATATTTATATTTATATTTATATTTATATTTATATTTATATTTATATTTATATTTATATTTATATTTATATTTATATTTATATTTATATTTATATTTATATTTATATTTATATTTATATTTATATTTATATTTATATTTATATTTATATTTATATTTATATTTATATTTATATTTATATTTATATTTATATTTATATTTATATTTATATTTATATTTATATTTATATTTATATTTATATTTATATTTATATTTATATTTATATTTATATTTATATTTATATTTATATTTATATTTATATTTATATTTATATTTATATTTATATTTATATTTATATTTATATTTATATTTATATTTATATTTATATTTATATTTATATTTATATTTATATTTATATTTATATTTATATTTATATTTATATTTATATTTATATTTATATTTATATTTATATTTATATTTATATTTATATTTATATTTATATTTATATTTATATTTATATTTATATTTATATTTATATTTATATTTATATTTATATTTATATTTATATTTATATTTATATTTATATTTATATTTATATTTATATTTATATTTATATTTATATTTATATTTATATTTATATTTATATTTATATTTATATTTATATTTATATTTATATTTATATTTATATTTATATTTATATTTATATTTATATTTATATTTATATTTATATTTATATTTATATTTATATTTATATTTATATTTATATTTATATTTATATTTATATTTATATTTATATTTATATTTATATTTATATTTATATTTATATTTATATTTATATTTATATTTATATTTATATTTATATTTATATTTATATTTATATTTATATTTATATTTATATTTATATTTATATTTATATTTATATTTATATTTATATTTATATTTATATTTATATTTATATTTATATTTATATTTATATTTATATTTATATTTATATTTATATTTATATTTATATTTATATTTATATTTATATTTATATTTATATTTATATTTATATTTATATTTATATTTATATTTATATTTATATTTATATTTATATTTATATTTATATTTATATTTATATTTATATTTATATTTATATTTATATTTATATTTATATTTATATTTATATTTATATTTATATTTATATTTATATTTATATTTATATTTATATTTATATTTATATTTATATTTATATTTATATTTATATTTATATTTATATTTATATTTATATTTATATTTATATTTATATTTATATTTATATTTATATTTATATTTATATTTATATTTATATTTATATTTATATTTATATTTATATTTATATTTATATTTATATTTATATTTATATTTATATTTATATTTATATTTATATTTATATTTATATTTATATTTATATTTATATTTATATTTATATTTATATTTATATTTATATTTATATTTATATTTATATTTATATTTATATTTATATTTATATTTATATTTATATTTATATTTATATTTATATTTATATTTATATTTATATTTATATTTATATTTATATTTATATTTATATTTATATTTATATTTATATTTATATTTATATTTATATTTATATTTATATTTATATTTATATTTATATTTATATTTATATTTATATTTATATTTATATTTATATTTATATTTATATTTATATTTATATTTATATTTATATTTATATTTATATTTATATTTATATTTATATTTATATTTATATTTATATTTATATTTATATTTATATTTATATTTATATTTATATTTATATTTATATTTATATTTATATTTATATTTATATTTATATTTATATTTATATTTATATTTATATTTATATTTATATTTATATTTATATTTATATTTATATTTATATTTATATTTATATTTATATTTATATTTATATTTATATTTATATTTATATTTATATTTATATTTATATTTATATTTATATTTATATTTATATTTATATTTATATTTATATTTATATTTATATTTATATTTATATTTATATTTATATTTATATTTATATTTATATTTATATTTATATTTATATTTATATTTATATTTATATTTATATTTATATTTATATTTATATTTATATTTATATTTATATTTATATTTATATTTATATTTATATTTATATTTATATTTATATTTATATTTATATTTATATTTATATTTATATTTATATTTATATTTATATTTATATTTATATTTATATTTATATTTATATTTATATTTATATTTATATTTATATTTATATTTATATTTATATTTATATTTATATTTATATTTATATTTATATTTATATTTATATTTATATTTATATTTATATTTATATTTATATTTATATTTATATTTATATTTATATTTATATTTATATTTATATTTATATTTATATTTATATTTATATTTATATTTATATTTATATTTATATTTATATTTATATTTATATTTATATTTATATTTATATTTATATTTATATTTATATTTATATTTATATTTATATTTATATTTATATTTATATTTATATTTATATTTATATTTATATTTATATTTATATTTATATTTATATTTATATTTATATTTATATTTATATTTATATTTATATTTATATTTATATTTATATTTATATTTATATTTATATTTATATTTATATTTATATTTATATTTATATTTATATTTATATTTATATTTATATTTATATTTATATTTATATTTATATTTATATTTATATTTATATTTATATTTATATTTATATTTATATTTATATTTATATTTATATTTATATTTATATTTATATTTATATTTATATTTATATTTATATTTATATTTATATTTATATTTATATTTATATTTATATTTATATTTATATTTATATTTATATTTATATTTATATTTATATTTATATTTATATTTATATTTATATTTATATTTATATTTATATTTATATTTATATTTATATTTATATTTATATTTATATTTATATTTATATTTATATTTATATTTATATTTATATTTATATTTATATTTATATTTATATTTATATTTATATTTATATTTATATTTATATTTATATTTATATTTATATTTATATTTATATTTATATTTATATTTATATTTATATTTATATTTATATTTATATTTATATTTATATTTATATTTATATTTATATTTATATTTATATTTATATTTATATTTATATTTATATTTATATTTATATTTATATTTATATTTATATTTATATTTATATTTATATTTATATTTATATTTATATTTATATTTATATTTATATTTATATTTATATTTATATTTATATTTATATTTATATTTATATTTATATTTATATTTATATTTATATTTATATTTATATTTATATTTATATTTATATTTATATTTATATTTATATTTATATTTATATTTATATTTATATTTATATTTATATTTATATTTATATTTATATTTATATTTATATTTATATTTATATTTATATTTATATTTATATTTATATTTATATTTATATTTATATTTATATTTATATTTATATTTATATTTATATTTATATTTATATTTATATTTATATTTATATTTATATTTATATTTATATTTATATTTATATTTATATTTATATTTATATTTATATTTATATTTATATTTATATTTATATTTATATTTATATTTATATTTATATTTATATTTATATTTATATTTATATTTATATTTATATTTATATTTATATTTATATTTATATTTATATTTATATTTATATTTATATTTATATTTATATTTATATTTATATTTATATTTATATTTATATTTATATTTATATTTATATTTATATTTATATTTATATTTATATTTATATTTATATTTATATTTATATTTATATTTATATTTATATTTATATTTATATTTATATTTATATTTATATTTATATTTATATTTATATTTATATTTATATTTATATTTATATTTATATTTATATTTATATTTATATTTATATTTATATTTATATTTATATTTATATTTATATTTATATTTATATTTATATTTATATTTATATTTATATTTATATTTATATTTATATTTATATTTATATTTATATTTATATTTATATTTATATTTATATTTATATTTATATTTATATTTATATTTATATTTATATTTATATTTATATTTATATTTATATTTATATTTATATTTATATTTATATTTATATTTATATTTATATTTATATTTATATTTATATTTATATTTATATTTATATTTATATTTATATTTATATTTATATTTATATTTATATTTATATTTATATTTATATTTATATTTATATTTATATTTATATTTATATTTATATTTATATTTATATTTATATTTATATTTATATTTATATTTATATTTATATTTATATTTATATTTATATTTATATTTATATTTATATTTATATTTATATTTATATTTATATTTATATTTATATTTATATTTATATTTATATTTATATTTATATTTATATTTATATTTATATTTATATTTATATTTATATTTATATTTATATTTATATTTATATTTATATTTATATTTATATTTATATTTATATTTATATTTATATTTATATTTATATTTATATTTATATTTATATTTATATTTATATTTATATTTATATTTATATTTATATTTATATTTATATTTATATTTATATTTATATTTATATTTATATTTATATTTATATTTATATTTATATTTATATTTATATTTATATTTATATTTATATTTATATTTATATTTATATTTATATTTATATTTATATTTATATTTATATTTATATTTATATTTATATTTATATTTATATTTATATTTATATTTATATTTATATTTATATTTATATTTATATTTATATTTATATTTATATTTATATTTATATTTATATTTATATTTATATTTATATTTATATTTATATTTATATTTATATTTATATTTATATTTATATTTATATTTATATTTATATTTATATTTATATTTATATTTATATTTATATTTATATTTATATTTATATTTATATTTATATTTATATTTATATTTATATTTATATTTATATTTATATTTATATTTATATTTATATTTATATTTATATTTATATTTATATTTATATTTATATTTATATTTATATTTATATTTATATTTATATTTATATTTATATTTATATTTATATTTATATTTATATTTATATTTATATTTATATTTATATTTATATTTATATTTATATTTATATTTATATTTATATTTATATTTATATTTATATTTATATTTATATTTATATTTATATTTATATTTATATTTATATTTATATTTATATTTATATTTATATTTATATTTATATTTATATTTATATTTATATTTATATTTATATTTATATTTATATTTATATTTATATTTATATTTATATTTATATTTATATTTATATTTATATTTATATTTATATTTATATTTATATTTATATTTATATTTATATTTATATTTATATTTATATTTATATTTATATTTATATTTATATTTATATTTATATTTATATTTATATTTATATTTATATTTATATTTATATTTATATTTATATTTATA